>CM067537.1:6255000-6340000 GCA_034509925.1 Hirudinaria manillensis
GACGATGATGATGACGATGATGATGATCGTCATTATTAAAAGAACCTTAAACTTCGAGTAGGACCAGAGCATTGGTTGATAATGTTTGGATTCCTGTTTCTGCAGGCCTTCATATTTTACGTCGTCGTCACTCAACCAGGTTTGTATTTATTAAAAATATTTTTATTTATAAAAAATTTAATTCATTTAAAATAATAATTTAATAATAGCTTATTTATTGTTAATTCAGATATCATCAAGATAAATGCATTGATTTTGTTCGATTTAATACGAATATAATTTTTTTTTTATAAATTTGTTTCTATTATTTAAAATTTATTAGTTTTTAACATTATTTATGAAGGATATTGTTTAAACATACGTGCCAATTCTCAGATTTAAGAATAATTACTTGTAATTATTCAATAATTGATCATTTTATTGAAGCATTTTACAAATAATTCAGTGTGATTGAATTTAAAAGAATTTGTGTTAAAAATGACGTCAAAATATGAAATGTCATTTACCCATATCTCAAACCAACTCTTTAACAACCCCCTTAACAACCCCTTAACAACCCCTAGCAACAGCCCCAGGTCACCCCAGGAATCATTTCATTATCTTCACAACCTTAATTAAACTCGAATTGAAACGAAAAATGATTTTCATAGTTTTGTTAGAAAATAAAATTTGAAAATTTAAAAACGAAATTATTAAAATAAAATTAAAATAAAATAATTCTGAAAAGTAATTTAAAGAAAAAAATTTGAATCAACCGGAATAAAAAGGGCATCTTTTTGCGACTTAATTTTAAAAACAAAACAAAAACAATTGAATTCTTCCAATTAATTTCGATATTAAAAACCGAAATTAATTAATTCAGTCATTCTAAGGATTATTAACTTCTTTTTTTTTTAATAATGAAAGTATTTTTAATAAATTATTTTTATCCTCAAATTGTCACGTAAGAGTCGTAAGAATCTCGGTGACGCTATGAGGTCCACGTAAGTTTTTCCTTCTTAGAGAGCAGTCCATTAAAACACCTGCTTCAATTATTTCCACGCTCCAGTTAATTTCACGGTCACGCTTCATCGCTTCGCCTCGTTCGCATTCGTGTTATTGGCTTGCTTATGAAACGTGCATCGCTAAAAATCCATCCGTCCGTCTGTCTATCTCTCCATCCCTCCATCCGTCCGTCCGTCAAGCACTTTTCCGACCATAAGAATGTCTATTGAATCAGGTGAGTACATTACATGTTGCCTCAATGAGTATTTTTCATCGTCTTTTGTATTAGGCTAATAGACTCTCGGGTCTTCTGCACTCTCCTGTTGGAACTTGATTCTGCACCTGGATTACCTCGTTAGCTCACCTCGTCATGCTTCATACCTGTGCCATTTGGTCCAATTATTGATTGTGTCTTTCCATCTTCTTCATTACTCGACATTAGCAACTCCTGAATGATGGGAAAATAATTTTTAATCTATTTTTGGATATTTTTGGATATTTTTGGAAGCATCTTTAGACGGACGGACGGACGGATGGAATTTTAAAGATGACGTCGTCGTCACCGTCGACCTCTGCTGTCACGCCATGACTTCTCTTCCGCCTCAATGGTTGATTATCGGAGATGATGACGACGACGATGGTGACAGGAGTTTTTCCAGCAATCGTGGAAAATTCATCCCTGGAGGATTTTTAATTAAATTTCTCAATTCCAAGCTATTCTCATCATCGCTACAATCATCATCATCATCATCGTCATCTTCGTCGTCATCGTCATCTTCGTCACCAGCATCTGCATCGTCGTCGTCGTCGTCGTCTCCATCGTTACACGAGATCATCGACAGCATCTCAAAGTGCTTCTCAGTTGAACGTTAGAATCTTGAACTGATCCAAAATAATGTCGTAAAAGTATAAAATATTCATCCGAGATGAGGTCAATCGGTGCATAAAATTCAGAAGAGATGAGTGAACCCATCAATCAATCAATCGATCGATCAATCAATCAATCAATCAATCAATCAATCAATCAATCAATCAATCAATCAATCAATCAATCAATCAATCAATCAATCAATCAATCAATCAATCAACCAACCAACCAATCAATCAATCAATCAATCAATCAATCAACCAATCAATCAATCAATCAATCAACCAACCAATCAATCAATCAACCAATCATTCATTCATTCACGTGCGAGAAAGTAATTGGAACAAGTGATAATAATAATTATTGTTTTTAATACTATTTGTTAAACAATTCGACAAATTAGAAGATAATTGATGTTTTAATTCTAATAAAGCATTTAATTGTTATTAAACTTAAATTTTAATTCATTAAATTTATTTATAATAACTGAATATCCCAAAGACGTCTGATCGCTTCGAAAATCTTTGGCAGATCTCCACGCTCGCGACGTGTGCCAACCAATGACGTCATCATCATCGTCATCGTCATCATTAAATTCATTAAAAAGCAATACATAATAATATCTTTTGTGATAATATATGTGATCATTATCATGAGGATGATGACGACGACGACGATGATGACTTGGAGGCAGTCACGCTTCAGTGATTAATAAATTGTCATTACAATGACGTCATCACGATGACAATCAATCGATATATCGAACAAACTGGAACAAATGAATATCGAACAAGCATGATATCCGACTTACAGTTTATTTAACATTTTCCTGGCAATTTATAAATAAATAATTTCATTATTATTTTTTTTTTTTTAAATTATTTTTATGCATTCAATTCTTTGCAATTCGACAGTTTAAAAATAGTTTGTCTTCAAAAATAGTTTGCATATAAATTAACATGAAGACGGAAAATGGAACTCATTAACATAATAAATGATAACCAATGAGCTATCAACGGAGGAATGTTTTTACAGACGCATCGCACCTGGTTGGCACGTTGTATTCGTATTCAAATTATATTATAATTAGGCTAACACCATATCTGGATGAGTGGGTGGGTGGATGGACGGACGGACGAGTGGATGGACAGACGGATGGACTTATGGACAGAAGGAGGACGGATGGACGGACTGATTAGGTGGATGAGTGAATTGATGAATTGGCAAGGGAGAGTTATGTTGTTGCAAGGACGGATTGATGGTCAGATGAATGGACGAAGGAATGAATGAATGAATGAATGGTACGAAAAGAGGTTGAAAAGCTGTTTGCATTGACTGGCAACAATTACTAAAACAAACATCGAAGTTACCGCATCGCACTCGTTGAACCAAAAATCTGCACTTCGATGAGAAACAGGGAAGAATCACAAAAGACGGACGGGGATGGAGGAAGTGACGTGCAGACGCACTGAGTAATACAAGCGATGACCGAACGGGTGGATGGACCGACGGATGGATAATGGGTGGATGGACGGACGGACGGATGGATGGATGGATGGATGGACGGACAGATGGATGGATGGATGGACAATGGATAGATCTACTTTGATAACGATCCGCATCAGTATCCATCATTTTGGAGTGTTAATAATTAACATGACATAAGAGTTCTAAATAGACGTCGTCGTCAAACGTGACACAATGACTTGAAGTCTATCCCGTGTCATCGTCACATCCCATTGTGTCAGTCGAAATGCACGAACAGCATTCAAGGCGTCGAACATGAGGAGATAAGAACGGACATAAAAAGAGCACGTAGAAGGAGGTGTCCAAGTGAAGCGGATACAAAACGGATACGTCGTTGATATCTTGTACTGGAAAAGGACTATGAAATGCTAATCCGCTATAAAAATCGACCTCATACAGCCATACAGAGATATGTAGGAAACGATTTGGATGGATGGAGGGGTAGGTGGATGGAAGGATGGATGGATGGAAAGATGGATGTACGGGCAGATAGATGGATGGATAGATGGAGCGAGACGAAAGATGCCCATTGGACAATGTAAGTCACGTGTTCGACACGATGTACTGTCAACAAAGACCGATGTTTATAAACCAATATTTGTTGACTTCGATCTTGTACGAATTATTAATTAGATGATAATTTATTCACGATTTACATTTGAATATGCAACGAGAATGAATCATTTATTCATTAACTTCCAGAGGCAATTAATCCTCCCTCGGAAGCTGATCTGACATCGTTAAATCTCAGGACATCTGTTGTGTCCCTCATCATCCTTTGTTTCACAATTAATGGATGGATGGATGGTGGAGTGAATGAATGGAAGAATGGATGGATGGTTGGATGGATGGATGGAAGGGATGGATGGATAAAGAAAGGTATAGCTGGATTGAAAAGGAAAGGATGGATTGAAAAGGAGTTGTCTCCATCATTGAAATCTCCACTTTATGATCGTCATTGTGATTAGGCCCCTTCCTTCCTTCCTTCATCATCTCAATCACTCTATCTTTCATCTCGGTCCTTACCCGAGTGTCGTGGAACGATTTTAATTTCCTCCTAGCCGTCTTCTCGAGGAGAAAATAGAAAGTAATTGTAACGAAAGTACAAAGTAACACGTCCACTATCGTGTCCAATTTACTTTCAAAACGACTGAGTTACAAATTGCTTGTAAAAAAAAAGTAGATGACAGAGTAATACAAGCATTTCGTGGAGTCTGGTACTTTTGAATACTCGATTACTTTCTAGTGTAGGAGTACTTTCGCCATTCAATAAAACGCACCGGATGACCTCCTGGAAAGCATGGAAAGGACGGATGGAGGAGTATAAAAAGGCGCTATCGAGCGACCAATCAGACTTGTTATTATGATTTTCATGTTCCCGCCACGCATTAATCTCGAGCTCTCATTCACTTTCACGTTCTTTTGTTCCTTGTTTCATCCATTGGTCCATTCATCCAGGCTTTTCCATCCACCCATCCATCCATCCATCCATCCATGTCTCTCGGCCATCCATCCTTATAAGAGATGTCTACTAAATGACTCACAACACAATAATCAATTATTTCTTAATAAGTATTTTATTACAAATAATTAATTTATAATTTATTCATATCATCATATTTATTTTCATCTGAGGACAATTGAAATGTTTTATGTTCCAAATTGAACACTCAAACATATTTAAATTATATATTTAAATAATAATAATAATTATTATTATTATTATTATTAATGTTATTATTAATGTTATTATAATTATTATTAATGATTATGGTTAATATTAACAGCCGATGATTAAACCGGTAATATCTGGTTATATAAGCAGTTTATGTGACAATAAATCTTGCATAATAATTGATGCACTACCGCCATGAAAGGCTTATAACTGGAAATAAAGCGCCACATAAATGAAGGCATGGAAAACGACCGCTCGATTTCCCTGTTTCCAGTGAAACCCTCGGACCACACAGAGATTGATGGAGTCATTAAATATTCATGGAATTTAAATATTTACGACTAAACCTACGTTAGATCTCTTATGTCTGGAAATATCCATTAATACATTTTCTTGAATAAATATTCCGATGTGGAGTTTTAAATTATTATTATTATTATTATTATTGTTGTTATTATTATTTATTTTTTTAAAGATAATAATAATAATAATAATAATAATAATAATAATATGTCATTTATATAGCGCCGTGCGCGTGAGCAAGAGGGGCGCTGATCGAACAATTTATTTTCAATTCCTTGATTAATTAACAAAAACAAAATGCTGCTTAAATAATGTAATATAGATTAAAGAGAATACTTGAAATAAATATAAACGATCCAATCCAAGATGGAGGACAGATATTAAATTGGAAATAATAAATTCCAAATGACCAGAGATTCATCTTTGTTCTCGTTATTGCTGCGAATAATAATTTCAGTAATAATAATAATAAAAATTATAATAAATAAATAAATAAATAAATAAATAATTATTTTTATTAAAAAATTCATTAATATTAGTTTAATAATATGATTAGTTTTAAATTCTTATTGGTTCAATTGCCATATAATCATTTATTTAATTGTCTTGCAAATGTGAAATAATGTCGACGTATGTTAAATAAATCTTCATCACTGTATTTAAATTATAATATAATAAATATTCTGCCAGCTATATTTCTGCATTCAAAATTGAATTAACAAATATTACAAAAATAATAAAAATAATTGTTCCAAAATAATAATAATGATAATGAATTCAATTATAAATCAAAGCACACTTTTCCTCTTCTGGTCATAGTGTTGCAACAATAACAACAATAACAATAATAATAATAATGATGATGAAAATAATAATAATAATAATAATAATAATGAAATTAACAATGAAAATAATAATGAAAATAATAATAATAATAATAATGAAAATAATAATAAAAATGCAGAAATATTTTCGTCACAGGAGCCTGGGGTGTGTTTGTAAGAAATGAAATTAAAACGCGAAACTGAGGCTTCGCCATAATTACTTTTGCAAATTATTTTCCATCTTCAAATTGAATTTTCCTCATATTCTGCACTTCGTCGTCATCCTTATCTCCACAACTTCCCGCCAAATCCTGGAGCGTCTGCGACTTTTTTTCTTTATTTTTTCGCCGGTCGAACGTTCCTGGACGAAATCTGATTGTCAACAATCAATCAATCAATCGCTTTGATTGAAAACAATTCTAATTGAGTAAACGTAAAGCATTGTAATTCTCATCTTCAGTGGATATATACATGTACATGAAAGTTACCACATTGACCAGCCATCCATCCACCGTGCACATTTTACCACGCACCTTGAACCCACGGACACACGGTACCCCACTTAACCTAACCCCCCCTGGGGACCCACCATGTCCACCCGTTGAAAAATGAAAGATTCCCTGAAAACTTAAAGACGTTTTTGAGACTTCTTCTCATTCTTCTGTTTCTTTCCTTTCATCTTTTCTTTGCAACATGGCCTCTAACATCTCTTTTAATCTTCACACAATAGAATTTCAAAGGACCAAGCACGACCACCGCCTACCTTTCAAAGGGTCTCCGAAGCACTCCCTGCCCCTAGAAGCCGCGGGCTTTTAGACCCCCATTTACAAGAGAAAGCACTTTTTCAGTTTTTTTTCTCGACTTCAAGATTTTGTTGACGATTTTTTACTCGAATTTCGTGATTTATTTTCATATTTCAGCGACTCATTTATTAAAATAATTCATAAAATTAAAATAACTTCATTTTAAAATTTTCAATTTCGTTGTTTTACAAACAAAAAAATTAATTTTTATTTCAATTTAAAAAATTAAAAAAAAAGAAGAAATTATATTGTTGAAAGTTCGCATATTTTCTCTAATTAACAACTTAAGTATTCAATAAATTAAACAAAGCGGTGCTTTTAAAAAGGAATTCTCAAAAGAATCAATGAAAGTTAATGCATGTCGTCATTAGTAGCGGTACATCACCTTTGAAAACACCTGCATTACTCACTCGGTCGTGTACTGCACGTGATTCATAATTAAACGTTATTATAAGATAATTATGATTATATTGCGATAATTATGATCTTAAGCAAGTAATTATAGGATGCCTTAATGAATCATAATTTTAAAGCAATTACAGATGCTAATTAAGACTTAAATGAATAAAAAATACTGCAACTTGCAATGTATCATTGTTTGTATTGTTTCGTATATTATTATGTATCTTATTTTGTTTATTAAATTAAGAATATTATAATTAAATTAAGTTATAAATTAAGAATTATATTAAGAATTATTATTTCAAAGAGCCGCGCTTTTATAATTTGAGGAAACAAAATTTTAAAATGTTTCGCTGAAATGGAAAAAATTATTCTTCTAGAATTTCTTTGTTTATTTGTCTTTGGTGTTGAATTTTACATACGAAGCTTCACCTCATTATCGTTCTGAGTCGAAGAATTATGTTCGCTTGTAAGGCGCTCGGTTGATAAGAAATAAAAAAAAATCGCTAAAAATCATTCCCTTCTCTTCCGGTTGATGATTTACGATTGTTTCTTTCAATCAACTGATTGAATTTGCGTTTGGTTCGCCACCTGGTTGTTACGACAACAGTGGGTACAACGCGTCGTGTTCGAGACCTGGCCTGAGATGCCGGGAAACTTCCTCGGGTGGTTTTCGCGGGAGATTGAAATGCCTTCGCAGGCGATTCACAGACCGCTTGAAAAAAATTAATTTTATTATGTGTTTGTTTATTTAATTAGATCTATGAGATTAAATATAATATTAATATTAACAGTTTTAATGTTACTTGTGACTATTCACTTGTGCATAACAATACTACTACTACTACTACTGATAATAATAATAATAATAATAATAATAATAATAATAATAATAATAATAATAATAAGAAGAATAAGAATAATACCATTTGACTGCATTATTACACGTAAATTATTATAAAAAAAAATAAATATCAACAAAATATTTTTGTTCGTGTTGTCATGAAATTCTTCAACGAAGATGGGGATAGCTCTCCATGTTTCTTCATAAAATATTTAAAAGTTGAAACTTTCAAAAAGTTTTCTTTTAATTTCACTTCCATCCATCGACGGATTTTGGTCTCGCAAACTTCGAGTTTACTCTCCTTTCACCGTCCATCTGTCCATCACTCCGACACTCATAATCAGCCCAAACTAACCACTAACCCCTCGAACCTAATCCCCCCAACCACCCAATGCCCTATCCCCTCAAACACTCCTCGTTCCTCTACCCAAGCGTCCGAGCAAATCACTCATTCTCCTCAATTTTCTCGGACTGCCTGGCTACCCATTCATTCATTCATCTCCTGTCATTTTCTGGTTTCCTTGTGAAGCGTGGCAGGGACTTTCACGGAGTTTCCGAGTCAACACCGCTGTGTTTTATTGTCTCTCGCATACCGACGCAACAACACCGCTAATGGGGATCCTGGAAATTATGAAGCATAATTATTTGTAATTATAGCTATAATTATCGCGTAATTATTCCAATGCATTCGGATAAGTTTGTTCAACGTGAACGTGTTAGAAGGGAGGAAGGAATTGAAAGAAATATGATCGATGACGTAACGCAAGGATACCATTAGGAGGACCGTGATTACAAATTATGACCATTTATCATAATTTATCATAATTTATTATAATTTATTTCTTCCTTCTTTAACGATGCGAATGGATGGACACTTGTGATGGCCAAACGTTAACACGTTGACAATAATATTTCTTAACTTTAAATTTCCAATTTCTTTTCATTTATTATTAAATTATTATCGAAAACATTTAAAAATTATTATTATATACACCATTTATAAATTATACAATATTCATATTATGAAATAATCAATACATGGAACGTTTAAGTGCCAACGATTTGAATAATTTCAATCTCTGCACGACTCCAATTGTTGTCCTATCGACAACTCAATCGACGACGACGACGACAGCAGCAACAACAAGGACAAGCAACTGAAATTGCTTCAGAGTGACACTCTAATGGGACTCAATTTCCAAATCTCCAGGTGGCCCCAAACGTCCTTGACCTATAATCACGACCTCCGGACGCTTCCAAGACACGGTGTTTGATTATTGGGAGCATGAAGAAAGCCATTACCACGTGAACAAATCTTTACTTCAACATTTCATTCACTCATTCATCTGACCATCCTGCCAGGCATTTGTCCATTTCTACCTACTGAATCAATGTCTATCTGTCCATCTTCACTTTTATTCCACCCAGTTATTCGTCAATCCATCCATCCATTGAATCGTCCATCCACTAATCCATCCATCTATTCATTCATTCATTCATTCATCCATCCATCCATAGATCGATCCATCCATCCATCCAAACGTTCCACGTGAATCAACTCACTTTTCTCGATACAAATCGAATTTATCGATCCGCTTGCAGTTTCTTTGTGGATTTCCACGGATTTTTATGGATTCTTATGGATTCCTTTCTTAGCAAAATGACGAATAATTGCGCACCTTTCGTGCGAAACTCAGGACTGGAAAAACTCTCTTTCATGGCCAGATATTTCTTCACGTCTCTTTTACCCATCCTTTCAACCGTCCGTCCATCCATCCATCCATCCATCCATCCATCCATCCATCCATCCATCCATCCATCCATCCATCCATCCATCCATCCATCCGTACATCCATTCATCCGTCCATCCATCCATCCATCCACCCTTCCGTTCATCTACCCTTTTATTCATCCATCTATCCCTTCATCCGTCATTCCATTCAACTTCTTATGAGTCGCATATTTCAACGACTGAATCTCCCACGGTCGATCAAACAAGCGACTAAATTGTTCCGCGGGATTTCTCAAGTACCCCCCATCTTCTTATTTATTCTATTCTATTAGGCGCGCGCGCAAAAAAAGCGCGAGACTGGCTTTTAACCAGTCGACCGTGGAGAAGCGTCACGAATGAATGCCTTTCGGGAGGGGCGTCCTTGGTCCTTCCAGGCCCCTTCCACACTCCTTCTAGTTTCAGTCCTCTTAGAAAACGTTCGGAGAGGTGATGATGATGATTGTGGTGTTATCGGACATTGATTCTCAGGAGAGTTATCGGCGTGAGACAGTTCGGAGAAACATCGTAGCAGTTACTGACGTTCGCAGTGGAGATGATGATGATGACGACAACGACGATGATGATGACGATGATGACGACGACGATGATGATGATCCTAACGACAGAAGACAAACCAGATCCACCTTCATCCATCAAAACATGGACATCGGGGCAGCAAATTCAGTCCTCACAATTATTATCACCATCATTATCATCATAATTATCATCATCATCATCATCATCGTTATTCCATCTGAAGTTATGTAATCCTGCTTTGTAACTTTCGTTGGTATTAATAAACCTTATTCTTTTAATAACTGAAAGTTTCGTCATTCGTTCCACGGTTCATCATTCCATCCATCCATCCATCCATCCATCCATCCATCCATCCATCCATCCATCCATCCATCCATCCATCCATCCGTCCGTCCGTCCATCCATCCGTCCGTCCGTCCGTCCGTCCGTCCGTCCATCCATCCGTCCGTCCATCCGTCCGTCCGTCCGTCCATCCATCCATCCATCCGACCTTTCATTTTCAGTCTCCCGCAAACATTTTCCAGCAAAAGCGTGACACTCCGACAAATCTTTTCCTCGTCTCCTACGTGACGTTTTCCTGGAGAATGTCCTGCAAAATGTCGTTGGATCTTCTTTTTTTTTAAAGCATCGAATCAAATTCTCTACTTTCAGCCTGAAGCTTCTCGACTCGTTAGTACCCGCGTGACGTCACACTTCGGCAGTGACGTCATCGGCGATTGAAGGAAGGAACGCCGGCTGGAAAATGAATTTAAAAAAAAGAAATGGAAATAAAAACTGCTGTTTTGACTTTGTCGGTTGATTTGAACTCGACAAGTACAATATTTGAAGTACCGCATCGAAGTACCGCAGATGGAGAGACGAAAATGCAGAGCGAAAGAAGGAATGAATCCCTTTGAAGAACCTCGTGTTGAGCACAAGTTCTTTCAACAAAGAAGCCTGAAAACCGCTCCTGCATTAAGATCCAAAAAGACTGGAAACTTAAGTAAAATTTTGTCCCATATTTTCGTCGTCTTTTTCGCACGTCAAGATTCTTTTGTGTCGTTTCCAGTTTTTCATCTGTTCGTCCTTCTCTCCAAAACAAGCAATTATGGAGGGCAGTCGTTGTTTCTCAACTTCGGTTTTGAAAAAATTTTTGTAAGGACATCCGTTATATAGATGAGTTGTGGATGGATGGATGGAGTAATGGTGGACGTATCAGATGGATGGATGGATGTATGGATGGTTGGACGGACCTTTGGATGGATGGAACAATGGTGAATGGATCAGATAGATGGATGGATAGAGTAATAGTGGATGTATCAGATGGATAGATAGTGAACGAACGAATGTCCGAGTGAGGACATTTCTAGTGCGTCAGTACTAGAAAATATTACTTTGAAGAAATGAGAGAAAAAGAATTGTTGAAGTTCTTCTGACAACGAGTCACAAAAATGAGACCAAAGACCGTTGGAAATTTGTCGGCATCTCCGTCCACAGTTGCGAAACCATTTTCGATCCAGCAACCTCTCGAATGTCAGGGGATTAATAAAGAAAGTAGACGGAGCGAGGGATGGAATTTGGAAAAAGAAAACATCCTCATCATCAGTCGGGTCACGCCCCTATTGGGTGGAGTTTGAAAAACTCCCCCCGCTACGATTGGCTGGCTGATTATTGCTTTCCTCATCACTCAGCGTCATCCGGTGTCATTTTTGAAAGACAATCTCCACTGTTATGCATTCGGGGAATTACCGGCTAATAACTTTCGATTCGTTCCACTGGATGGAGGGATGGATGGATGGGTAGACGGATGAATGGACGGATGGATGAGTTTGAATTATCTCTCCTAAATGAACACTCGAAAATTTTTCGATTTTCATCAGCCGATTAATTTGAAAAATTAATTAATTTCCCTTCTATTGACCCGAAAGAGGGGCCCTGCCTCAATCTGTCAATATATCCAGTCGAGCGCCCATCCATTCATCAGTCACTCCTCCAAACATCCATCCATCCACCTGCACATCTCTCCATCCATTAGTTCACCAACCACTCATCCTTTTCAGCAATCCACTCTAAAAGTTGAAACGTTTCCAGCGCATCCCAATCATTTGGAACATAAAATGAATCCAATCGGAACTCTGAGAATTGCTTCAGAGGAACCACAAACCCCTCCTTCTTGTCTCTTCTGACAATCGAAACTTGAGTGTCCTCCAAGTCCACTCTTCCAGTGTTCATCGAAGCGGAACAGACCGCCCATGGAGAGCTTCTAATGTCCTGCAATTACTCTATAAAGCGGAGCAAGAGGAAGCCGCGCCCAAGAAACCGCTGGTGTCGAATTCGTTCACGCTTCGCTGACCCTCGAGTGGAAAGGCACTTTACCAGCTATCAAATCGCCATTGAACTGAGCTGGTTGTTGGAACTCAGAGGAATAGAAGAGTATTTCTGAAAAGTGGATGAGCGAGTGAATGAATGTCTTTGCGAGTGAAAGAATGGATGGATGGATGAACGGAGGATGAAATGACAGTGAAACGGATAAAGTTTCCAGATACCTTTTCCAATAACGAAGCGAATTCTTCTCTCAACATTCAACTGACCATCGCCAGAAAGCGAACCATAAATACAGAGAACGAAGGACGAATTTCGACGTTCAATTTACGACTCTGTTGCGCTGGTATTCATTCCCATTCAACAGTTTACGACGATTATTATGTTTCCAAGTGGAGAATTGCTCGCTTATCGATCGTGGTCACTTACCTTCATCCGTCCATCCATCCATCCATCCGTCCGTCCATCCATCCGTCCATCCATCCATCCTTCCTTCCATCCGTCCGTCCGTCAGGCTGTTCATTCATTCACCTGTCCATCTAACCAAACTTCTCCTTTGTAACAACCAGATACCCAGCGATCCAAATGTCCAACCATCCTTCCTCCATCTTCCCATCATCTCTTCGGCCAATTCCAACCCAAATGCGAGACAGATATCGTCCTCTGAATCGCCCAGAAATTCGTTCGAAATTTCGGACGAAATCATAATTTTCTCGATTAAGGGAAATAATTAAATTTTTCCGGTTTATTTGCGTCCTTGAAAGGGGTGCATTAATGCTTAACAATTAATAATTAATTAATAATTAATAAATTAATAATTTTTGCATTAATGCGTGGGTGAATCATTTGTTTGAACTTCATTTGTACGCTTTTGTAGTACAATCATGGTTTGTAACGTCAGTAAAATCACCATATTGTACTGTTCCTAATCATAACGAAACATTAAACAAATTAAATAATAGTAATTAGTAATAATAATAATAATAATAATTAGTATAATAATATTTTTATCAATTACTGCTAAAATATTTACATCTTCAAATTAGACGATGTTTAAGCTTTGTTGATCTGATGTGAGTGACTTCTTAACTTTCCAACTTCAACAAACCGATTCATTGTGGCCTAACAAACATCCACCCTGCTGGATGGACATGGTATCCTTGGTGGATAGTCGGATCGAAAGAAAGAAAGAAGGATGGGTGAAGAAACGGATGGTGACAAGGATAGATGGGTGGATGGATAGCAGGATGGGTGGAAAGATGGATGGAAAGACGGAAAAAAAGACAGATGGAGAGAGCCAGCGGGATTTAAAATGATGACATTCTAGAACGATATTCTCGATAATGACGGTGAGTTGACAGCAAAGTCCCATTTCAACATGTGGTTTTTGCAAAACTTGCCGAGCATTGGTTAAAACATTTGACTGATGACCGAGCACCATGACTGATGAGCCGCTCGATGGCAACAGTAACCCATCCACGGCCCCTCACGAACCACCCAACCGACCCATCTGTCACCCCAGCTTCTCCCCCCAAAACTGAAAAATTATCTCACCATATTTCAGAGCACAACTCGTCAGGCTGTTCATCACTAGGTGGCTCCATAACCCTCAAAACTATTAGTTTCGACCGAGCAATATTTCTACTTCAATATTTCCTCACCGAACGGCATGCGTGGGAACTGCCAGGGATCAAAATGGATAAACAACCAAAGTTGTGGTGTTGAGCGCTGACGTTGTTGATGATGATAATGGTGATGATCATTTATGACGCTGATGATGATGATGATGACGATGATGTTGACGACGATGATGATGACGATCTCGGAAATGATGGAAAGATGATGGAAAAAGTAGGAAACGAAATGTTGGAGGATAGTCGGGCAAAGCTTTCAATTATTTCTCAAGTGATGCTTTTTCCAGCCACGGATTAGAAGACATCCCTCCCTGATGGTCATTAATTTTCCAACAACTAACTCCGGACTATTTTCCTCAAAACGAGAATTTTTTTTCAACTATCCTCATTTTATGACAGCGTCAGAAAGCAGAAGTAGAAACTTCGGTCATCGGAAGACTTCTTCAACGTTTGCAGCTTGAAAAAACTCGAAAATCGAATTCTTGTTCGTTTGGTTGGACGTTGAACTTTCAGCTTTGAGTGCAACAGTTGAAGTGAAACTTTGGAGTTTCCCAGCTCTGTTCTCACACTAAGGTCGTTTCCATGGAGACGAAATCTTGGAATCATTTGCGGAAACGTGCGTGGACATCGTTCGGAATCTCCTAAATTATCACCAGGTCGTCAACTATTTGCACGTAATTTTGAGACTAAAATCGGAGTTTAAATGGGCTGATTATTAAAATAGCAATTGCTGCAAATTTTTCGACCTTAAATTGTCACTAAGCTACTTCCAGGATCGTGACATTTAACTTCCAATGACATTCTCAAGTGAAAACATTTTCTGACATTTTCAAGGCAATCACTTGAAATTCTAATCGACTTTTAAAAATTCTGTTATTATTTTATTATTTTTTTTCTTGCTCTCTTTCAAAAACATTCAGAATTATTTTTTGGTTTCGCGGTTGACCTTAGCAGAGTCGTCGGAGTGCAAAGGTCATTTCAATCACGTTGCAAATCCAAATCAACTGGTTGGCACTCGTAAAGTTCTCAATGCAATTCGCATTTACAGGTTCGCCTCGTTGACAAGAGACGATGGCGACGATGATCAGGAGATGTCATGATAGTGATGTCATGGCCTTTACAATGGTGATGATGATGATGATGATGATGATATGATCATGTGGCCTAACTTCGTCGCCAGAGGTCGTTCGATGATATCGTGTCGATATTATTTTAAAAATTTTCATCAAACGTTAAAAATAAACATGGCTGACTCTTGAAAAGTTTGTGATCGTCATCATTATCGTTGTCGTCGTCATCGTCATCATCATCGTCATCATCGTCATCATCTTCATCTTCGCCGATTGAAGATCAGGAAGTCACCGCATTGTCTCACCTGAAAACGACTTGGTTGTTGTGACGTCACGAGTTTTATTTTGTTGTTGTTGAATATTTAATGAGCTCATCCTTCCCTGTAGGCTGGAAAATATTCTCCATGTTTGCCAGTGATTTACTTGCATGCGATGACGAAGACGATGACGACGATGACAACGACGATGATGGTGACAGTGGCGATGATGATGATGATGACGATGACGGTGACAATAAAGATGATGACGACGACGACGATTATGACGACCATAATGACGGCCATCCTTTCCATTGTACGTTCCACTTTTCATGGCATTGTTGCTGTTGTTGGGGTTGAGATTAAGTTGCAACAAAAGGTTGAGAAATAAAAAAAGCGGGAAAAAAAATTTATTCATTTTAAAAAATAAAACAAAGACTTGAAAGAATGATGATCAACACCATCGATGCCGCTGCCATCGTCGTCGTCTTCATCGCCATCGTCATCACGGTCAATAAAAATATTAATAATAATAATATTATTAATAATAATAGCATTACATTAATATTATTATTATTATTATTAAAAATTGATAATAAATATTTTACCGTGTTAAATATTTATAAAATTGTATTGACAATTACTGATTTTATACTTTTCGAAAAGTCGGTATTTTATTTAAGTGAAAGTCGAGTTTCAAAGTTGAACGACATTTTAATTATTTAAACAAAAAATAAAATAAATTTTATAAATTAATGAAATGAAACAAATACAACGACAACAGCAACCACAACAATAACAACAACAACAAGCACAAGCACAACGACAACGAGACTGAAGCGCTTAAATATTAAATAAACGTAAATATTCAACGAAAAACTTGAAAATGTTTTCAATTTAATTTCTTTTTCTTTTCTTTCTTGACTTTAAAAATCTGTTTTTCTTCCTCTTTAAACATTGAAACATTATTTTGTTTTCCATTAAAACCCATTTAAATTGTATTTAATCATTTTGTTTAAATAGTTTTACAAATGGTTTCGGATAAATTCAATGTCCAAGGTTTAGTATTTATTATTATTATTGTAACCTGAATGTATTATTATTATTATTATTATTATTATTTTTTTTTTTTTTTTTGTACAAGTTTTAAAAACTGTTCCGAAATCCGAGGAATTTAAATCTACAGAAATTCCAATTTCAGGAATTTAAACATTTTTAGTATAAAACTATTTAAATGCGACTTAATGTTTATTGTATTTTTTTAATTATTATTTAAAATTTAAACATTGTCCATTATGTGTTTTGTTGACGTTTGCTAAGATATTTTGAATTTAAGTCTTTTAAATAATAAATGTTTATAAAATTATTTCTTAAAATTTGAAGTTTTATCAGAAATTTCTAGTATTGTTAATTTAATACCAATTTTTAGTATTATTAAATTAAACTAATAAAATAAAATAAAAGTTGTTTATTTGTTTGATTTTTTAATTAATTTGTTGTTATTTTACCCGATATTGTTATATATTGCATTACTTAATATTTTATTTATTTTAAAAATTTAATTTTATATAATAATTGAATATTTATTTATTTTACAATTTCTACAAATTCTAAATTCTATTCTTCCCACGGAGTTGAGAATTTGCTACATTCAAGGAAACTCGATTCTGGAGATTTTCTAGAATGTTCCTGATAATGATGAGTCATCATTGACGACTAAGATGGTGATGATGACGACGATGAAGACGATGATGATGCCTGTGACAGTGATGGCTGTGGTATCATAACGATTATAGCCATTTATTTAAAACGACAAATGACTATAATAACTAATAATTACTACCTGCAAGTGATTATTATAATATTATCTATTTCACTATTATAATAATAACTACCTGCAAATGATTATTATACTATTATCCATTTCACGCTTATCAATTTCATGCCATTGCGTATTTTAAATTAAATTTCAATACATTTATCGAGCAATCCATCAGTTCGTACCATGTACCAGTTACCCGAGAAGTCTAAATGATATCGAAGCCTCAAATGCCTCGAAAATATTTTCAAATTTTTTTTATTCCGAAATTAATTTTAAGTTTCCTCCTGGAAAGTTCTGTCACCATGGCTACCATTGGTGCCATGCTTATCATTGCTATCATTGATATCATGACATCTGTCGAGCAAAAACAGAAACTTTACTGATACCATCTCAGGAGTATATCACTGATATCACGTCTGAGGACATCTACGTAAGTGAAGCCCCAAGCACGTGTTCGGCAGAGGGCACTCGATACAACATCTGTTTTGTATGATACAAAATGGTCACTTCAAACCTTTCTTAAGTTACGACTCTCGCCGTTTCTCAACATCTCTCTGAGAATTTGAAAATCCTGCTGATAATTGTCTTGTTGAAGGCATTTAGTTTTTTCATTTATCTGTTTGTTCTTCGTTCCTTGTTTTTAGGATTTTATTGAAAGTAATTATTTGTTAAATTATTTATTTGATCATTTGTCATTTATAAAATATAATTTATATTTATGAAAAAATTATATCTGTTCAATCAATCAATCAATCAGTTTTATAAAGACTAATTCCACAACACAAGTCTGCCATAATAATATTAATATATTATTTTATACACTATATATATATATTATTTTATACTATTATAATATTAATATTATTATAATATTATATAATATTGTTATGGTACTATTATAATATTAATATTATTATCAATAAAACCTATCCGCAGGAAAATTATGAATCAAATTTCCTTCATAAATATCATTCATACATCTCAATATAATTCTCGATAATAATTCAGCACGATAATAATAAATAATCATAACAACAATAATAATAAGAAATAATAAAGATTGCAAAATAATTGGACAAACGTAAAGCGGCAACTATTTTTGTCTGCAAGTAATTCGTTCATAATCTGACGACGTGGTCTTGAAGATGAAGAATTCTCGCGGAAGACTTTTCCAGATTGTTCGGGAAGCTGCGTGGAGTCATTCCTGGTCTAATGACTACAATCCAGGTGCGGAAATGCTTCGACGATTGTCTCGCTCGCTTCACCCTCTTTACCCCCTCTATCTCCCCTTCCTCCCCCAGTTCCAGACACGGAATTGGTCTCCGTCGTTAGCCTATTCATCACTCCATCGGGATGTGCAAGAATCAATTATCCGGAGAAGCCGGTTTTAAGCACCTTGGCGAAAGGGGGGGTTGTCTGTCAGGGGCGGTCGTCCATCACTGGCGTGGTCTCGTAGGGCCGAGCGACGAGTTGCGCGCTATAAAAATGAGCAATTATGTTTTTTTCCTTAGTTTTTCTGTTCTTAATTTTTTCCTCTTCTTTTTCCCCACCACCCTCTTCTTCTTCTTTCTCCCTCTCTCTCTCTCTCTCTCTCTCTCTCACCCACCCACCCACCCATCCACCCACCCAATTTCCTCTCCCAACCCCCCCCCCCATCTTTGAACTTGGAATGCGTTAACAAGCGAAAGAGCGTTTTCTTGTTAGTCTGGTTATAATTGCCAGCAGATGCCAACATGCATTTTCCAATATGGATGCCGGTGATGAAATCCGGCCGACTGCCTCTCTTAATTGGACGTGCAAGCGCCACCGGAGTCGTCAAGAGGCCCTGACTATCCTTCGGCGCAAATACTTTCTTGGATTCACTTTTTGTTTCTTCTCTTCTTCAGAGAAAAACAGAACAGATGATTGATTTATTTATTGCTATTGATTGACTTATTATATGCTCATTTATTTATTTATTTATTCATTTATTTATATATTTATTTAGTTATTTACTTCCTTATTTATCTCTTCATTTATTTATTCATTCATTCATTTTTAATTCTCTCAAACTTCTTCCAGCTTCCAGGTCACCGCGTTTCCTGGCAGAACCGAGATCGACCGTCGTCGAACCGAGTTCCTTTGTGACCTTATCCTGCCGGACCGACCCCGACTCGACGGTGTACCGGTGGAGCCTCAACTCGACCGTAGTGGCGTCGACTTCCGGTTATTCTGGAGTCAAGAAACGACCAGGATTCGAACTCAGAGATGGAGGGATGGTCTTGAAGATAGGTCCATTTAGCAGTCAAATCCACCTCGGTACATACCAATGTCTGGCCACTGTACCCTCCATGGGTACCGTTATGAGCAGTGAAGCGCTGGTTGAACAGGCAGGTGAGTGAGGAATGGTTGTTGTTGACAGTTTGTTATTGTTGTCATCGTTTCTTTGGTTGACTTTCGGTTTGGATGAGTGAGTATGAGACTGAGTATGGTGAGGTCATCCAGTGCTTTCCCTGATCATTTTTACTTTTTTAGATTTTTTTTTAGAATTTATTTTAAATTTTATTTCGAAAAAATTTCATTCCACTCGTGGGACTCATTTTCGGTACAAAAAACTATAAAAGATGATTTACATGACTCCTATTTAAAGCAAATGACGCAATCGAGAGCGGACAAAAGGCAGACGACAGATGACCACGGATGGCATTCAATTTAATTAAACACAATTTTTACGTAAAAACAAAAAAAATCCAACATTAAATAATAAATCAATGTTTTTTTTATAATTCAAAGTTATTTTAAGTACAACTTTCATTTGGTGCGAATCCGTAAAGATATTTTAAATATAATAATAATAATAATAATAATAATAATACTAATACTACTACTACTACTAATAATAATAATAATATTAAAAAAAAAAATAATAACATATTCTAATTATAAGCTACATCATCGCAAGAATAAAGCGCCATCTCTCGAAGCAGATGTCTTCGATGATAAAGAATAAAGGACACCCTTCAAAGCGGGACGACCGAGTTTGAATTTTATTAGGTCGTGTCGGGGTCAAAGGCCACTCGGTCTCCATGGGGTCAAGAAATCTAGGTCACTGAATCTTTATTGCACTCCGCTGAATAAAGGATAATGGCTTCCAAGGGGCGGAGCTTGAGCATTATTCGGTACACTTACCCTGTCCCCGATTGGCTGTTTCGTGACACTAATAGCTTAGAATGAAGCAATGGCTGATTTCTGAATATTATTTAACGAATAATTATTATTAATTATTTGAATTATTATTAATTACAATTGAAGTCAAGTAGAATTGGTTGGAAGGTTACACTGCCAATATGAATGTAGTTACCAGTCATCACAATAGATGAACCATAACTGTGGTCCGAATTTATGATCAATAATAAATAAATAAATAAATAAATAAATTAATTAATTAATTAATGAGGACAAAATTAATATTTGTTCAGAAAACAAAACTAAAAGAACAGACTAAAAACGAAAAGAAATTGCCTAAGCGTTCAACATCTGGAATCGAAACAAAAACTTGAACTTGTTGAAGCAATCGATTGAATGTTTCGATTGAAGCAATCGATTGAATGTTTCGATTGAAGCAATCGATTGAATGTTTCGATTGAAGCAATCGATTGAATGTTTCGATTGAAGCAATCGATTGAATGTTTCGATTGAAGCAATCGATTGAACGCCGTTGAATCAATCAACCATGAATTCCATGAATTCTTCAAATGGGAACGGACCAAGCAACAACGTTTTGATGAATCGTCGAATGATTTCCACCTTTTCCTTCCCAGAAACTCCTTCGACGAGATTCATTTTTTACTCCGGAGTTCCATTTCAGCGCCGACATTTTTCATTCTTTTTTCAGTTCTGCACCCTTTCCCGACAACAAAGAACCAGCAGTCTTCACAGACCATAGACAATGAAGTGGAGGTGGTTGCGATGAGCGGAAATACGGCAGTGATGCCCTGCAAAGCTGTTTACAGTCGACCGACTGCCATCATGGAATATGAATTCAACGGGAAACAACTTTCCATCGGTGGTTGGTTAATTTGCATTAAATTAATTAAATTAATTTCATTGAAATTGAAAAGAAATAAATTAAATTAATAAACTGGACTAGCAACAATATATTAATAGATAATGTGGCTCTAATAATAATTCTTATTAAGACATAAATCATATAAACTCCCCAGTTATTCTCAGCGAAATGACTTTTAACTTTCGTTTTTTTTTTTGGTTAAAGCTTTAAAAATGAACTTCAGAGTCGCAAAAGAGGGAATGTTTTTCCACCTGGATTGAGAGATTGTCTGAAAGAATGAATGAATGAGCGAACGAACGAACGACGAATGAGTGAGTGAATGAGGAATGAATGATCGATTCAACGAGTGAGTGGCTGAGTAGATGATAGAATGAATGAAAGAAAAGAATGAGTGAGTGAGAAATGATCGACTGACATTCCTTAGTGATTGAATGTCAACAAGGGGTTGGTTCAAATTCAGGAAAGTAGTTTATTTTTTTCAAAAGTCAAAAACAATTTTTTTTGTACATTTGGCGCCCTTTCGATTTGACTCTCAGAATGGTATTTTCTAGTTTTTTCCCGCGCCATGACACGTGATGACGTTTGAAATAATCTATGAAGATGACGACGACCACGACGATGGTGGTGGTGGTGATTTGATGTTCATTTATTCCAGTAACAATGGACCAGCATCTTCAGCACCATCATCGTTGTCGTCGTCGTCATCATAGTCATCATCATCATCACCATCACCATTGTCATTCTCTTCGACATTATTATCATTATCATCGTCGTCGTCATCTTCTTCATCGTCATCAACGCCAGGCGAATGCACTCATTAACCTCGGATGAAAGAATGAGCATGCGTGTTACTGATCATGGACCATAATTAATCATCCGGAGAGTGAACAGGTAAGCAAATGGGTCAACCCAAAGCACCCCCCTCTCTGGGGAAATACACATCCGACTCACTTTAATAGGAAGGCTTGGGGGAATAATCGTCGTCTATTTTTGAAGATTCTATATTTAGATCGGTAAAACCATGTTTCGTTTTGCTCTCTTGTGAGTTTCTATTTTAAGCTTTCGAATCTATAAGATCTTTAATAACGATGACGAGATCAATATCGCATCGTCATCATCGTCGTGTTCAACATGTCACCATCGTCATCATCATCATCATCATCACCATCATCACGTCATCATAATCGTCTTCATGACCTTCGCAACCAGGTGTCACTTTGTCTTTGGAAGAGCTTAATTTCAACTTGTGATGTTTCAAGCAACTTATTCGTCTCTCAATTCTTCCAAATTATTTTCCCCATCTACGTCATCATCGTCGTCATCATCGTCGTCGTCGTCATCATCATCATCATCAGCTCGCTTCTAATTTTTATCGCTTTCCAAAAATAAAACATCATAATTTCTAAATCCGAGGCGAAAAATTCGAAGATGTTTGTAAATATCGTTGTGAAGAATGGTGTTTGTTGTTGTTGTTGTTGTTGCTGTTGCTGGTTATGATTGTCATGTTGTCGTTTGCTTTGTTGACGTGTAGTTGTTTATTATAACTACATTGTTGGATTATTATGAATATTGTGAATATTGTTAATATTGTGAATATTGTGAATTTATTTATTTTCAAACGAAGGAAAGCGACTAAACTTATTACTTTGATAAACTTCATTATTTTGTGGATTTAAGTATTTAATTAATTAATTAATTATTTTTTAAATTGATAATTAGTATTTAATGCGATTTATTCCTAAAAATTGAATATTTTATGCGAATCATTATGCAATCATTATGGCTATTTATTAAGTAATTGTTTGTTTGTTTTTTGTTAAACTCTGGTTTTTTTTAATTTGCTGTTACTTGGAGCGCAGGTTAGGCATTTATCTCCGTATCATTAAACTTAAAAAAAAAGATTTTAAACATTTATTTCATTTAAACATTTAACAAAGAAATTTCTCAACAATTTCCAAGTAAAATCCTCCCCACTAAATTCATTAAAATGCAATTCATTGCTTCAATTCATCATTCCAAGCGCCTACCAACTGCTGGGGTATTTTGTTCAAATAGAGAACTTGAAGGAATTTCACAGGAGTAATGCAGCTTACAATTCGCTTTTGCATGCACCATGCCATGCGTCTTGTCACGCACCCCATAATTCATAATCTGGAATGCATCTACGACGATTTAAATTTCTCAGCGGAGAAATAGTTAAACTTCTTTTATAAAAAAAATATTATTGAATCTCTAATTGCAAATTATGGAGGCCTAAAATGACCGCTTCTCATTTCATTTCCATATCACATGATCGGCGAATTCTATTTTGTTTTAAATTATTGTGAAATTCATAAATTTATCTTTATTATTATTATTATTATTATTATTATTATTATTATTAATATTGTATTAGTAATATTAATTCGTAATATTAATGTTATCATCATCACCTGCTATTTTGTCTTCATCATCCATCATCATCATTATCACAACCACCACCATCACCATGGTCTTTATCTTTCTGACACAAGTCATGTGATCGTGCACCTAATGACGTCGCAGTCACTCATTCATTCATTAATTCGTTCGTTCATTCATTCATTCACTCATTTATTCATTTTCTCTTTCATTCATTCATTCGTTCATTCATTCATTCGTTCGTTCATTCATTCATTCACTCATTCATTCATTCGTTCATTCGTTCATTCATTCACTCTTTCATTCATTGATCCATTTATTCATTCACTCACTCATTCATTCATTCATTCATTCATTCATTCATTCATTCATTCATTCATTCATTCATTCATTCATTCATTCATTCATTCATTCATTCATTCATTCATTCATTCATTCATTCATTCATTCATTCATTCATTCATTCATTCATTCATTCATTCATTCATTCATTCATTCATTCATTCATTCATTCATTCATTCATTCATTCATTCATTCATTCATTCATTCATTCATTCATTCATTCATTCATTCATTCATTCATTCATTCATTCATTCATTCATTCATTCATTCATTCATTCATTCATTCATTCATTCATTCATTCATTCATTCATTCATTCATTCATTCATTCATTCATTCATTCATTCATTCATTCATTCATTCATTCATTCATTCATTCATTCATTCATTCATTCATTCATTCATTCATTCATTCATTCATTCATTCATTCATTCATTCATTCATTCATTCATTCATTCATTCATTCATTCATTCATTCATTCATTCATTCATTCATTCATTCATTCATTCATTCATTCATTCATTCATTCATTCATTCATTCATTCATTCATTCATTCATTCATTCATTCATTCATTCATTCATTCATTCATTCATTCATTCATTCATTCATTCATTCATTCATTCATTCATTCATTCATTCATTCATTCATTCATTCATCATTCATTCATTCATTCATTCATTCATTCATTCATTCATTCATTCATTCATTCATTCATTCATTCATTCATTCATTCATTCATTCATTCATTCATTCATTCATTCATTCATTCATTCATTCATTCATTCATTCATTCATTCATTCATTCATTCATTCATTCATTCATTCATTCATTCATTCATTCATTCATTCATTCATTCATTCATTCATTCATTCATTCATTCATTCATTCATTCATTCATTCATTCATTCATTCATTCATTCATTCATTCATTCATTCATTCATTCATTCATTCATTCATTCATTCATTCATTCATTCATTCATTCATTCATTCATTCATTCATTCATTCATTCATTCATTCATTCATTCATTCATTCATTCATTCATTCATTCATTCATTCATTCATTCATTCATTCATTCATTCATTCATTCATTCATTCATTCATTCATTCATTCATTCATTCATTCATTCATTCATTCATTCATTCATTCATTCATTCATTCATTCATTCATTCATTCATTCATTCATTCATTCATTCATTCATTCATTCATTCATTCATTCATTCATTCATTCATTCATTCATTCATTCATTCATTCATTCATTCATTCATTCATTCATTCATTCATTCATTCATTCATTCATTCATTCATTCATTCATTCATTCATTCATTCATTCATTCATTCATTCATTCATTCATTCATTCATTCATTCATTCATTCATTCATTCATTCATTCATTCATTCATTCATTCATTCATTCATTCATTCATTCATTCATTCATTCATTCATTCATTCATTCATTCATTCATTCATTCATTCATTCATTCATTCATTCATTCATTCATTCATTCATTCATTCATTCATTCATTCATTCATTCATTCATTCATTCATTCATTCATTCATTCATTCATTCATTCATTCATTCATTCATTCACTCATTCATTCATTAATTCGTTCGTTCATTCATTCATTCACTCATTTATTCATTTTCTCTTTCATTCATTTATTCATCCATTCATTCTTTCAGCGAACGTCGATACTTTCTTTCATTCTCATCATGACTTGATAAACAAAGAAATCAAAACAAAGATATCGATATTCTAAGAAAAATACAATCACAATTATTCTGTTGAACACGAATCAATATAATAATAATAATAATAATAATAAAAGTATATTTATGATTTTTATTGCCTAGAGATTGTAATAATTACCAATATATTTTCTTTTAGCTGATCACAAATTATCGTGGGATCATAATTATAAAAGTGTATTATTAATATCTTATCTGTTGACATTTAGTGTCACTTAAAATTCATTAAATCGATTAAAATTATTAAAAATCTAAAACATATCAAAGAACATGTTGCTGTAAGCCAAGTATAAATAATAAAATATTACAAAAAAAAAATAAATGAATTATTTAAATAATTAAATTAAATAATTGTTTATTATCCGAAGGTCGCATACAAGTCCTGCCCTCAGGTAACCTTCAGATATCCGAGGTCAACCAATCAGACGAAGGGATTTACAGATGCTCCGCCTACAATCACATCCTTAACACTAAAGTCACCAACACGATCTCTTACAAGCTCCTATTGAAAGGTGAACATTTGGATTGCCTTAAAAATGTTTATAAATATTAAAATATTTATTAAAATGTTTTATAAAAAATATAAATACTTCAATTGTTTTTATTTCAGCATTTGAGTTTAACATTTAAATTTATTAATATTTTAATTATTTTTTGTCTCAATTATTTTGTTGTCATCGTAACGATTTCGTCGTTGGACCATTTGGACGTTCAAGATTGCGCTATATAAATTGACATTATTTCGTCGAGTCGTTGAAAAAAAAGGTGTCACCCTCAGAACAAGACGATCATTCGATGATGATTACGACAACGATGACTAAAATAATAATAATAAAAAAAAAACAAAACAAAAAATAATAATGATGATGACGACGATGGTGATGATGCTGGTGATGACGTCGATGACGACGTTGATGCCTATGATGATGATGATGATGATGATGATTTTGTTCTGCTCGCGCCCTCAGAGGAAGCCCGGAGGTGTCTGACAGGTGCCTGTGACGACTCGAATTTCAAGGAAACTTGTTTGATGTTTCCATGGAGATGAATGATCACCCATGCGTGACAACAGGTACCCTACTGTGTGGCCGCGACCGCGTTATGCTTGATACCCTAGACGTACATTGCGATGTGCAGCGCCATAAAAATTGACGAGATTTCGGATTGCTTTTATAGAGCGCCACATAAATGAGCAAAGCTTCGTCCAATCATCTTTCGACCCCATATGCTATCCAAGGCTATCCGGGGGCTTCAATGCTGGGGACTGGTCGGATTTTGTTCACGTTTTTCAAATTAGCAGCATAAAAACAGTAACTTAATTGCTTCCTGTTGTCGTGAAGTTCGCTTTTAGTTCCAAGTTCTTCATTTTTCACACGTCATTCCATCATACTGCCATTTTGCTTAACGTTTTCTTTTTTAACATCCTTTCAATGAACTGCCGTTGATAACCACGTGATCAACGTCACGTGACCCACCCACGAACGAAACGATTTCAGATCATTCGAGAGGCGGATCGATGGAGTTGCTGGTGGAACAACTGAAGAGTTTAGAATTTTATTCAGAGAAACTAAGATGTGCAGAAGAAACTATATTGTTGCTAATGTTGTTGTAAAGTTGTTGTTGTCGTCGTCGTTGTTGTAGCTTTCTCTTAATTTGACCCATTAATTAATTAATTAATTAATTCATTCATTCATTCATTTTTCATTCAACAATTCATTCATTTGTGATGCTTCAACAAAACAATCGTAATCCCATATTTAGCGGAAGATTGATTCTCTTCACGGCCTTCACGTCATCATCATCATCATCATCATCATCATCATACTCAATGGAGTCATCACCAGCACCATCTCCATGTGCGGTTCAAAGTTCACTTGGGCATCCATCATCATAATTAATTAATCAATTACCTGCTGATAATAAAATGCTGAATAATTCATGAGCCTCGAGATACGAAGTGCATCATTCGACCTGCAGTGACAAGTCATCATCAAGGTGAGGTCGTCATTCCTCAAGGAGTGCAGCTGGGGGAGTGCAACAATGGAGTGCAACAACTAAGCTGTTAGTCGGTGATGCAAATACGGTATGAATGCAGACGATAAATCGGCATAATATTGGCACAGGAAATCATTCACAGGGCGTATTTATGACGTCATTCGTCACTACTGCAGCTGCAAATCCAAAGATAGGAACTGAATGCCCGACAAAATGGCCGACCGACCGGTATAGGCGGTATTCAACGGTATTTGTTGCCAATGCATCGCATATGCATTGCGTACAAGCTTTTGTGCTTTTGTGAGTGTGTTTAATGATGACGATGACGACGACGACGACGGTGATGATGATGATGATAAAGATGATTAAGACGTCAGCTCCAATGTGCAGTAATGTGCTTGTAATGTGCTTGTGAGTGTATGATATGATGATGACAACAATGACGGTGATGACGAAGATGATGATGGTGATGATGATGACGATGACGATGATGATGATGATGACGTTGACGACGACGATGACGATGACGATGATGATGATGAAGATGGTGGTGATGATAATGATGATAACGAAGGTGATGATGATGATGATAAAGATGATTAAGACATCAGCTACAAGGCTGTCAAAAAAGTCGGCGTGGAAATCACTCGAAAGATGTCTGCACAGATAAGAACATGTGATCCTCAGAACAAGATTTTATCAACAGTGACGAGAGATTCTTGAAGTGAAATGTTATCATTTCTATTAAAAAATCAAAATAATTAATAATAACAAATAAATAATCCTACTTAAAATTTATCGTTATTATTATTACTATTATTATTATTATTATTATTATTATTATTATTATTATAACTATTATTTTTGTTGTTACTGGTACTAATAATGACATTATTAATGTTAACGTTTGGTAAATCTTTAGTGAAATGTATACCATGACTGGAGTGATGATTATGATTTTCATCGTCGTCGTCGTCATCATCGTCATCATCCTTATTGTTACAATTATATAACTTGGGACTTCAATCAAGTGAGTGAAAAGTATCTGACTAGTTTACAGATTTATGGTTCTATTAATAGCTCATGACACGTGATTGACGACTTTGTTATGGTTGCCATCGTCGTTGTCTTCCTCCTCTTCATTTTCTTCGAGTCTTTGACTGTGACGATGACGATGATGATGATGGTGACGATGACGATGATGACGATGATGATGATGATGATGATGATGATGGTGACGATGACGATGACGAAGATGACGATGATTGCGATGCCACCTCTGACGTCAGCGACTATCGTTATCGTTAGTGACACGTTAATAAAGCATATTAATAATATGATAATTATATGATAATTATCCTGCAACAATTCAATTCACCAAGCTTTAAATGCAATTCATGCGACAATGAAAAGGATACATATTTGGATATAGATTAATGATGAGATGTATTGGTCGATGGATGGACAGACAGATGGATGCATGGATGGATGGACGAATGGATGGAAGGATGGAAGGATAGAAGGACAGACGGACGAAGGAATGGATGGACGGGTGGAGGACGAGTGCATGAGTGGACGAACGGTGAGAAACCTTAAACTGTTGTTTGGCAGGTGCGTGTACATTCTCAGCGGGAAGGAATTTCACCTCCAAACAGGTGTAAAGCAATGTTTTCCAATTTTATCGGTCGACGTTCAACAAGAACTGAACGTCGCTCCAACAAAAAAGAACGACGACGACAGCGACAACGACGACGACAGCGACAACGGCGACGACAGCGACAAAAGCAACAGTTGCACCTAAATGAATTCTAAAACTTTTGTTGATTACTCCATAGTTCATTGAGATATAAAATTATTAAATCTTTAATTACTTTTTAATTGTGCTGGTCATTAAGTTGATTAATAATATCAAATTGTTTGAATAATTAATGAAATTGTTATACATACGGATAGGTGGATGGATAGATGGATGGATGGATAGATGGCTCGACTGACGGAAGGATGGATGAATGAATGCATGGATTGATGGATAAATGAATGAATGAAAGGCCCAGCAGAAGTACCGAGTTACCAGAAGTAGGCATAGAACCTCGTATGGATTGCGTAATAATTATTAACAAATTATTATTATTATTACGTCATCAAAACCACGTGGAGTCTGATTGGGACTCGTGAGTTCAACGAAGCGCGACCGTCGGTTGCACGCAAACTGCACGTTGAACGACACGAACATTTTTCCAGAATCATTCGCCCGTGACCACGCGACCACGTGACCAATGTTTCGCTTGCATGTCAAATTAATTGCCAGATTAGTGAATTTATACTTTAAAGTCCTTGATGTTAGGACTTGGCTTATCTCTCCGGGGACTAAATATTAACAGGACTGTTAAAGCCATGCATATATAATTAATGCAATTATAATGCCAAGTTATTAATAATCATAGGTCATTATCATATTATAATGAGGTCGTTCTAAATTAAATGCGATTGTGATGAAGATGATGTTGATGATGATGGTGATGATGATGACGACGACGATGACGGTGATACTTATAACAGATGTTACTAATGAAAAGAGACTCGTATATGGCTGGCATTCAAAGCGGAAGTGTGAGGCTTCAAGAAGTAATCGTCGTCGACTCATTTCATCATAAGGAGGTCAAAGTTCACTCATTCATTCATTCATTCATTCATTCATTCATTCCCCGTCCATCCATCTATTCTTAAGTCTGTCTGTCAACGTATCCATCCATCTGATGATAATGTTTGAAATTTTATCTTTGCTAGAGAGTTTATTATTATTACTATTATATTTCTTATTATCCTAGTTGATATTATCCAATTATTATTATTATTATTATTATTAAAATGCAATATTATTAATTAACGAATTAATCCAGAAGTGAATTAATTTTAAAAGCTTAAAAGAAATTCCAAAGTTATTGGAGACCGCCGTTGAAATGTTAATTTTCCCGCGCCCTTTCCACATCCCTGGTCACGTGATCGAAGGACGGGGGTGAATTCTTCCGCTTTTATTGGCAACAGGTGCACGCTTCAGATCGGTTCGTTTGTAACGACCGAAGCGTAAAATTATTTAACTCCTGTTTTATTCCTTCCTATCATCTTCTGCCGGATGATGATGATGACGATGATGATGATAGTGATGGTTACAATGATGACGACGACGACGGTGATGATGGTGGTTACGATGACGACGACTCCAAGAATAGCTTGCTTATAATAATTGAACAAGGTCTATGTTAATAACAGGTACGACCGGTATTCAATAACGATTTTTGTTAAATAAAAACAATTGCAATATTTAATAATATTACAATTTATATTTTGATGACCTAATAATATTTAATAATAATATTGCAAATGAACTCTGAACATTGCAAAATTCTAAACAAAATAAAAGAAAAATGCGAAAAGAAGCAGTTTAATAAATTACACTCCCATCAACCCTCGCCATCCATTCCTCCTTCTTTTCATCGTCGTCGTCGTCATCGTCGTCGTCATCGTCGTCGTCATCGTCGTCGTCATCGTCGTCGTCATCGTCATCATCATCATCATCATCTCATTCATTTTTTTTCATACATACTCTTTTCTCACATCCGGCAATTGATTGGCATCGAAAACGCGATTCAGTCGTCATGACAACGTCACCATGGATGTCATTTGTTTATTTATTCGGAAGGATTCTGTGATGAGCATCATCATCATCAACAACAACAACAATAATAATAATAACACCGCCGCCATCGCGTGATAACATGGTAACTATGGAAGTGGTAACAATCCACCCATCCATCCATCCATCCATCCATCCATCCATCCATCCATCCATCCATCCATCCATCCATCCATCCATCCATCCATCCATCCATCCATCCGTCCGTCCATCCGTCCGTCCGTCCATCAGGCCGTCCGTCCATCCATCCATCCGTCCATCCATCCATCCGTCCATCCATCTATCATATATAAATAGCACGTCGATGTAAACAAAGTTTCGGTTTAAATTCACAGCTATGACGTCACGAGTTCAATTTTTTATAAATTGAATTCGATTTCATCACCACAATTTACTGATGTTTGTTATTTGGCGATGATGATGATGATGACGATGACGATGATGATGATGATGATGATGATGATAACATAATCACAAAGTATAAATAAAGGAAGATCATCGTTTCTCTCACAATAAATATAAACAATAAATATGATAAGGACGGACGGATGGATGGATGAATTAAAGGAAGAGGAAACGAGTTCATCTTCCGGTGTTAGATCACGTGACCACCTGAAATGAAACAACCTGCTGCAGCCAGTTAAGAAAGCATCGCTTAGTCGTTTAAAAATGTCTTCGTTGCCGCGTTTTTTACTTGAAGATGGGTTGATGGACGCTTGAAGGAGTTTCGTTTGTGTGCATCCTTCTGGAATCGGTTTGGAATGCTCGTTAGGATCCTCATCGTCGTCGGCATCATCATTATCATCATCATCATCATCATTATCATCCTCATCGATCATCGTCGTCGTCGTCTTCCGCAGAGACGCTCAGGAAAAATTTAATCTTCAATCATTCTGCCGATCATGTCTTGCCTCAGTTTTTATTTTGTTCGAACTTTAATTCTGGCGATCGATCGATCATTTCTTTGCCTCACTCACTCACTCACTCACTCACTCACTCACTCACTCACTCACTCACTCACTCACTCACTCACTCACTCACTCACTCACTCACTCACTCACTCACTCACTCACTCACTCACTCACTCACTCACTCACTCACTCACTCACTCACTCACTCACTCACTCACTCACTCACTCACTCACTCACTCACTCACTCACTCACTCACTCACTCACTCACTCACTCACTCACTCACTCACTCACTCACTCACTCACTCACTCACTCACTCACTCACTCACTCACTCACTCACTCACTCACTCACTCACTCACTCACTCACTCACTCACTCACTCACTCACTCACTCACTCACTCACTCACTCACTCACTCACTCACTCACTCACTCACTCACTCACTCACTCACTCACTCACTCACTCACTCACTCACTCACTCACTCACTCACTCACTCACTCACTCACTCACTCACTCACTCACTCACTCACTCACCCACCCACCCACTCACGTTCGTTCAACAGAGCGACACTTTATCCACAGGACGATTGATCAAAACTATTGAGTTTTTTCACTCCTTATCGCAGCACCTTCGTCACCTGTCTCACCTGAATTGATTGTTCGACCAACGGAGCGCATCCAGGTGATCCAGGGTGAAAATCTCACGCTTGAATGCGCCGTTCAGGGTTGGCCTGTTCCTCACGTGGAGTGGGAAAAATACGGGGGACATCTTCCCAGTGGAAGGATTGTCAACATACTTGGTTAATCTTGTTGTAGTAACATCAATAATAATAATAATAATAATAATAAAAAAATAATAATAATTACAATGATATAATAATAAAATATATATTAGTATTTGTAACTATTATTATTAATATATATATATATGATAATTACACTATAATTATTTATAACAAGCCACAAGCCTTTGGAGTGTCAATGATTATAAGTAATATTTAGATAAAGACTTAAAACTTATCCAATTATTATAACTAGCTTATACAAAGTTACTATTATAAAAGTATCAGCAAAAGATATTTAGTTGTTCCAATTATTAACGAATTTTTCATTGAAAATGTAACTGAATTTTTCATTGAAAATGTAACTGAATTTTTCACGAATTCATTAATTAATAAAAGCAGTTAATTAGTCGTCATCCGTAAGGCCACAATCATCGTCGTCGTCGTCATCCGCATCACCATAATCATCGTCATTGTCGTCGTCATCGTCATCTCCAGGCAACCTCATCATCTCAAAAGTCCAGCGGTTCGACGAGGGTACTTACATCTGCCGTCCAAAAGCCAACATCGGCAACAACAACAACAACAGCAGGAACAACAACAACAACAACAACAACGACGACAACGGCAACAACAACAATAGTCCCCCAACGTTTCCCTTCAGCAGCGGATCAACGATCAGCGAAGCCGTGGTGTCGGTAGAAGTGCTGGAGTCACCGGTATTCGACGTGTGGCCGGCAGATCAGGCGGTCATCGAGGGGGGCACCGTGGCCTTCAAGTGCAGAGCCCGGGGAGTGCCCAAGCCTAGCATCCAGTGGTTCCACAACGGTGTTCTGCTCTCCACCGGCCAATTCACCGCTGTTCGAGGTTGGGAAGCGTAGGATGGGGAGGTCTTTGTTAATATATATATATTTATTCATTAATACACTGGTTTGAACCGGTTCCGGAATGTTAATTTAAAAAACCTAAATTAAAAGAAATGAATGTTCAAGAATCTAATTTATCTTCTAATTAATAAAAAATTAGGCAATAAAATTACAGAAAGGTTTGAGTGATATGTAATTTTTCAAATTTAAAATTTATTCGTTGTTTATGGGGATAAATATGTATAAATAAAAACAAAAGCTGAAACACCCGTCTCAAAAGAATATTCTAAATACGGCCCCGTTCATTATAATCAATACCGATGTTATATTACCGACAATAACACTTCAATTGGATTTTTTTTATAAAATTAAAAAAAAAATTAACCTACAACAGAGACGTCCTTGACGCTGTCGAATGTCAATCGACGCACGGCTGGCATCTACCAGTGCCTGGTAAAGAACCACGTGGGTTCTTCATTCGCTTCTGCACTCCTCACCATCCGGGATTCGAACTCACAAACTCAGGACGAGCAGCATCCGTCATCGTCGTCATCATCTTCGTCATCGTCGTCGTCGTCCTCATCGTTTGTTGGTGCGAAGCAACAAAACAAGCAACAGCATCATCCGTCTGTCACCCATTCCCCACAGGCAGTTCCCACTAAAGTCTCAGAAAAAGGTTGAATTGGTTTACGGACGTCAAAAGATAATTAATAAATTGATTATAATAATTATAAGATTATTAAGAGTTATTAAATTAGAATAGTTTCTAAATTATTCCTAAATATTCAATAAAATAATCAATTATTGATTATTTATAGCTTATGGATCTTACCAAGAATATCATATGGCTACGCATTTGACACATATAAAAATAATTAACTTGTTTAAAAATATTATTGCGTTGTCATCGCTTGCATATAAAATGTTTACATCGAAAATATCAGTTAAATTATCTCCACAGACGACGAAGATAAATTATAACAATTTCGAAATGATAATTGAATTTAATTCTCCATAATTATTTCAAAAGCTCCTCAAGACTCGAGTGAAAATTATGACGATGACGACGGCGACGACGATGATGACGGTTATTATTATGAGGAGGATGAGGAGGAAGAGGAGGAGGAGGTCATCAGGTCAACTCCGCGATCAAGATCTCGAAAGAAACCAAATAAGAATTCTGATGACGATTTCCTCGCTTTGCACGGTGATGATGATGATGATGGTGATGCTGCTGCTGATGATGATCGCTATCATGTTAAAATGATAATCATAACTTCTTCATGTTACGTATTCCTGATGTAACATTTGTCTTGTCAGAGATTCTTCCAGCTCCGGATAAACCGGAAGTAAGCCGCTCAGGAGAGGATTCCGTACTCATCAGTTGGAAAATTTCCCCCCATCTGGTCGGCCTGGGAAGGGGATTTCTAGGGAGGGAGAGACCCTCGGGCAAGTTCACGGTGCCCCTGACGATGTTTAAGATCCAGTTTAAGGATTTGTTAGATGCCATGCCCCAATGGATTACCTTTGAGGCTGACATTTCACCTGCCCTGAGAACGTTTGAAGCCAACAAGTTGAGAGCAGGTTATGATAGTGATGTTGTTTACGATGGCGAGCTAGTGATAGTGATGATCACATTAGGCTGAAATATTCTAGTGATTTTAGAAAAAAATGGAACACTAAATGATTATTCATATAACATTTAATCGATGAAATAAATAACTGATGGCATTAATTCCATCTTTAGAATGCAATCTTTAATTACTAACTTATTTTTAATTAAATAATTGTTCGCTAGGTAACTAATCAGTTAATCATAACTCTCAGGGAGAGCATACAAGTTCAGGGTGGTTGCAATTTACGGCAACAGGGGCAACAGACCAGGACCCCCGTCAACGGAATTCTTCCTTGAACCAGGGAGGCACATCCACCCCAACCTTCCAACACCAGTCATCATCGAAGCAAGGGCACTTTCCTCCTCTGAAATATTCGTCAGATGGCAGGTACTATTCGAGAAGTTTTATCAACTCGATTCATTTTTAAATTTTTATTTTTAATGATAAATAATAAATTATAATTCGTATTGAATAATAAAGCTCCGATTTTAGTCATATTAACCAAATGAATTAAAATCTGATAAATGATAATTCTCGAGAATTACGCTTTTTCGCTTTCATTCATTTAATTTAATTTTCACAAAAAGAAACATTAATTAAGTCAATGAAATCCCCGAAAAGCATTCTGAATGAGGTCAGCGTCACGTGCAACACTCATTCATTCTCGCCTCATTTACCCAAATTCAGATCAGAGAAATCGACCTGCCATTGGTTGACGGATATCACGTGTTCTACGCCCTTTACGACGATAGGCTGCAGGATTTCCAGCGCGTATCTCTTCAGACCAATCGGGTACAGCACGTGATCTTGTCCAACCTTGAACCTTTCATGACCTACAGCGTCAGAGTTCAAAGCTTTGGAAAGGGGGCAGAGAGCGACTACAGCGACCTGATCGTTAAGCAGACATTGGGTTCATATTTTCATCATTAATTTAGTAAAATATATAATTACTACTTTAAATCTTTGTACATTTATTTTTTGATTTAATACGAATTCATATCGTTATCCTGTGAGACGGTGTGAATATGCCTTGACATCATATATATTATATACGATTACAAATTATTATAGCTTTATTCTTATTATTAAAAATCCTATTAATAGTTATCATAATAATTATTTTAACAGCAGCGGAGCTGATCGGTCGACCAAGCCAACCTCATAGTAACAACGGAGCAGACTTCGATGACTTTGGAAAAGAAAGAATGGAGGACGAAGATGGAGAGACGGAAGAAGACGGGATAGGAGGAGGTGGAGGAGGTGGAAAGTCTCATTCCAGGAGTTCGAGTCAATTGATGTTGGTTGGCCTAGGGATTCTACTTGGTCTTTTCCTTCTGGTTGTCGTTGGTTGCTTGGTGTTGGTGGTTTGGAGACAGAAGATTCAGAAGAAGAACAAGGGAAGCATCAAATGTTGGTCTGCTTTTCATCCTTTTTTTGACAATTGACAATTGACTTTATAAATCTGTTCAAAATTGTAAATTCAAAAAGTAATAATATAGACGTGAATAATAAATATGATTAAAGCGTAAATCTATCTCAGATTATTATGTAAAAAAAAGACAACAGCAACAACAGCGACAATAATAATAATAATAATAATAAATACAATAATAAAAATAATAAATATATAAATATATATTGAGTCAAGGACCAATTAATAAATTTCAGACACGGCAACAGGTCTCCTGTCAACTGGCAACAAACTCGATCCTCTGTCCATCTTCATGAAAGGCAACGACAACAGAAGCAACAACTCGTTGCTACAGTCGTCACTCAACAACGACATCTCGGATCTATCGGGTCGTTGCAACGGAATACCGAATCCCTCGCCGGACAACCTTCACGTACCTTCGTATCCCCCTGGCAAGCCCTGCCACCCTACCCAGGAGGTCCTTCTCACGACCCCTTGTTCCAGTTCGACTTCCTCGACCACCATCCATCCATCCTTTCCACCTCAGAACTATTGGCTCCATCAGCCACACACTCAACTCAACACCTACCCTCAGTACGACGGCCAATCGGCTGCGGTGCCCTCCAATCTCTCCAGTCAGCACCATCATCATCATCAGAATCAGCATCATCATCATCATCATCTCCAGCCTAATCAACAACATCATCAACACCGACCACAGCAACAGTACTCCTACTGTAGCGTGCAGCTGCATGGAAGGAACAATTGCTCTCTAGTCTCTCAACCTGGTCAACACCTGGAAAATCACCTGGACGATTCCAGTCCTGTTGCCTCTCATTATCACTCGCCCTATCACGAAAAGCAGGTCGACCAATCAGACTTGAGTACGACTTCACAACAGGTACTTGTCGGCATTGAACAATGCGATAACATTAAATTGTTGATCCATGTTGTTATCATGATCAGGGTAGAGATCAGAATTGTTTCCCCGAAACGTCGTTGGACTCACCGCAAAGTGACTACTACAGTAAAGTTGCCTCTTCGTTCGACATATCGACGACAAACAACAACAACCAACGCAGAAGCAGACCGACTTCCGGTCACGTGAACACCGGCGACGAATCATCTTCGAGGGAGTTGCACAAGGCAAACAGCAAGTGCGAATTCACTTGGCAATCGAATCAGCAGCTCAGTCAACGCCATTCTGACTCGTACAGTGCCAATGATCAGAACTCCATATATTCGAATCTCAACTCGTTCGACACCTGCCTAGCCATGACCAACTTTGACAAACCTCAACAACAACAGCTTGCCAACAAAGAGACCACCAATCTCCAGCATCAGGGTCCTTCGAAATTACCCCTCCTCTCCGGCAGGATTAAGGCCAGTGCCGTCGACTTCCTGGAAGACTTTTCAGGGGATCACATCCCTCGGTCCTACGAGAGTAGGGTACCCAAGAAGCGTCAGGGGTCCAGACGCCCTCATGTGAAAGCTTCTGGGAAAGGAATTGATTCGGAGGGTAAAGGTTCAGCCTCTGATAGGGGAGAGATGAACTTGTTAGGAGTTTATAAGTTCAAATTCAGTCTCGATCAAAACTCTCTCTCTGGTCAGTGAAGCCCTGAAAAAGTTAAATTTTAATTTCTCTTTTAATTTATTAAACATTTGAATTTAATGAATCTTGGAATAACTTAACCTCGATGTATTATAATAATCGTAATTATTAACTAATTAAGTAAATACTATCAAATATTATTATTATTAAGTAATTAATATCAACATTATAACCTTTCCCTGACCAATTAATAATGGTTAAACTAATACTTGGATACAATTTCCTTTAAAGAAATGTCGAGTACCGGGTGTGAAGAAGAAGACGACGATGAAGGTGAAGAAAATGGCGTCAACGAATTGAGTTCCAAGTACTTCATCAGATGACTTCCGGTATTTTTGAACCTTTCAACAAGTCCCGACAAGCGAACGTTATTTCAGAATTTCTACGAATTTTTTCGTAAAAGGAACAAAAATAAGAAAAAAGAGAGCAAAAAAAACTTATTTTAATAGCAATTATATTTCTCTGCGATTTTTTTTTAACGTTTTTTTCTATCCTTGCCATATTTCAAGGCAACTGTCCTGGTAACACGGATCTGTGATGATATCAACTTTACATCGTATTTCACACTTTCATTTGCACTTGCTAACCCGACCTTCCGTTCTTAATATAACTATTGACATTATAATTATATTATTATTATTATTGTTATTATTATTATTATTATTGTTATTATTATTATTATTATTGTTGTTATTATTATTATTATTCGGCTTGCATTTACATAATGACCTTACTATTCGCGTATCTGTTTGACTTAAGGTTATCACTGGAAGTTGTTTTGTATTGCGAGGATGATAATTACAATGTAATTATGAATAATTACAGTAATAATAATAATAATTATTATCGTCATTGTTTCTTTAAAAACTGAAGTAGATAGCTTCTGTATTTCTAAAACATCGATATTATACGGCCGGATATTTGTTGTTTTCCTTGCTTTTTGGTTGACGTACAAACTTTGATTGGCCAATGCATCTGCTGGTCGATGAATCAATTCATTCTTGCCTATCGTTTTGTTTCTCATTTTCTCGATTTTCCGTTTAAATTTAGAAAGAGAAACTTTTCGATTCATTTTTGTTCCGTTTAATGTTGTCAATTTGGTGTTTAATTTACGAATAAAAGTTAAATTGGCTTTTGTTGAACGCGGAGGCAAATCTCCTTTTAGAAATATATTTTCCATCAATTTCAGAACAAATCGATAAATTAATAAGGAAGCCCTGGACTAATTCGTGAGATGTCAGTGTAACCTAATGTAAATATTTAAGGTCAATATCAATACTTTTATAACTTAATCTGAAAAATCATTATTTCTTACAACCTATTGTCCACACTGAGCATAATTCTAAACCAGAATAACTGAGAATTTGAGTGAAATTATTATAAAAAAAAGATTGGAAATTATTTCATAAAACGATTCGTAAATTATATTATAACATAAAATTATTTCGATGGCTAAACGAAACTCGTAGCTATCAAATATGAAAGTTCAAATTCAATTTAAAAATAGAAACAAGTCCTAATTGGTCTGTTATTCCTCCAATCGCGAGGTCATTTGCCTTTAGTTTATCAGTCACTGCAACCTGGCCGATTGACTTGGCAAATCAAAACCCGGCATTTCAGAAAGAGGTTTCTTATTGGCCGCTACCACTTCCGGGTAATCGTACGAACACTCGTTGGAGGGCCAACACAGGTGCCCCTTCTCAAAATGGCGCCTGTTGACGGCGTCCGTGGTCGCTATGACATCCAGGTCGCAGTTGCAGTGCCCCAGTAACAAGGGTTTGTGATTGGTCGTTGGAAGAGCGTGTGATGAGGAGGTTATGTCCTGAGTTGATTGAAATGATTAAAAGATATTTTTTATGAAAAGATTAAAATATTTATTAAATATTTAACTGTTAAACAGTTATTTTATTTATTTATTCAAACTGAAGGGCCCAATAGGACCTCTAACACAGTTTTCGATTTCCAATTCGAGCAAGGACAAATTGCAATGACAGTATGAGTCAGGGTGGCGATAATGACTACAATGAGAGTTAGTTATATGTAAGATATTTGCTAAGATCAAAGTCTCGTATAAGTGCATTGAATCTAGAAACGGTTGTAGCATTAATAAAATCAGGTGGTAATGAGTTCCAGGGTTTAACAATCCTATTGCAAAAAGAATATTTGACGACGTCGGTAGAAAATTTGCATTGTTTTAGCTTGAGATTGTGACCCCTTGTGCCGCGATAACTTTGAAGAATCAGGAAGTGTTTCATTTAACAATTCATTTGTCAGTGTATTATATATTTTATAAATCAAACAAAAAAATTGCAAAACAATCGAAATTAAGTTGTCTTTCCTCACAGAGATTCGCGTGTGAACGTCTAGCGGAGAACGTTCACCAGGTGGCCACAGGGCCCCATACGTCATCGGTGCCTGGAGGGGAATGATTTCAATCTTGGGTGGACTGTTCAGCTTCGTTGACGAGTCTTGGCCCCCTGCTCTCAGGAGCAGACTGCTGTCCTGGTTGGGGTAACCGCTCTGGTTAAGTGGCTGGAATTGATGGCGGTGGCCTCCTTGCGATTGGCCCAGCTGATGGTGGTGCTGGTAGATGTCTTCCATCTGATTGGCCGGGTCGTACGCTATGGCAGGATTTCGACCAATCGCAGGACCGGGAGAGCGATATCTAATGAAGAAAGATTGGGCAATAGATTGGCCTAAGAATAAAAATTGAAACAAGAAAAAATATATAAAAATTGAAGCGTGTTTTTATGGGTGATAAAATGCCGTCCTAACAAATCTCATCCATTGTGATTCTACCCTGTTAATTATGTAGCGTCATGTTGTTTGGGATGTAACACGTTATACACGCTAATGTAAATCTTATTTTATTTTTTTTACATCAGCGGAGCTTTTCCCTTGACATTTATGTAGCTATCCCAACGTACGCTGGCATCAGTACAAGCTGGGTTTCGAACACGACACATTAGGACTCCATTACGATTCCATTACAACCGTACACCATAAGGCTTACAATGCAGGAATGCAGCCTCCATCCGAAGCAACTTGAACAAGGAAGAGAAGCAAAAAAATATTATTTCAGGCTGTCTTCGTTGGAAGTAGTGAATTATTGCCTTAAAAACAAAATATGGTCCTGGAAATAAATTTGACATTTCCGTCAAAGAAAGGAAAATATTCTCCGAGGCAGTTGACCATCAGCGTAGTCATCGTCATCACCTTCTAGAGAGCTTCAAGGTCAATGTTATTATAAATTCATTCAAAGTTATTTTTTTTATAGATTTATTTCCACTCAATGAACAAAAATTATTGATCAGAATTTTTTAATAAATGTGAAGCCTGTGATTGACAAATCAATCAATCCAACGATCGATTGCTCGATAAATAAATAAATGAATAAATAAATAAATAAATAAATAAACAAACAAACAAATAAATAAATAAACAAATAAATAAATATTTTAATCAATCAATCAATCAATCAATCAATCAATCAATCAATCAATCAATCAATCAATCAATCAATCAATCAATCAATCAATCAACCGATCAATCATTCAACCAACCAATCAATCAATCAATCAATCAATCATTCAGTCAATCAATCAATCAATCAATCAATCGACCAACCTCTTGAGACAAACGACGACAACGAAAAGCAGCGACACTCCGATGACAAGACCCAGACTAACTCCGATGGCGGACACGAAAAGTATTCCTGCAAACAAAAACAAACAACGTGATTGGACGACATTGAACCGACATTGTCACGTGACCTCGTGTGAATCTATGATAAATCCATGAATTATTAATAATACAGAGATTACCATAAAAATGTAATTAATAATTAATAAATTATTAAATCTACAAATACTGTTTAATCCAAAATATTTGAACTAAACATATGCCATTACATAAAACGAATGATTTATCCAAGAATTATTATCGATAAAGAAAATTCCATTAAAATACAATTAATAAATAAATATATCACATATAATTAAAACAGTAAATTATATTACTTAATTAATCATTTTATTACATGTTACTGTGCAATCCAAACATTTCCCTAGAATTAAAAATATGTTCCGATACAAAACCATCGAATCCGAGACAAAAAAAACCGTAGCCACCTGAGCGTGAAATGGAGATACACAATCATTGATATCTCGTCACGGCTCAGTGATTTTCCATCCGAAGTTCATAACAAATCATGGATTTCCCCAACACCAATCGATCGATTGATGCGCATGACCGATTTGAGGCGCAAGTTGATTCAATAAATTATTGTATCATTATTTTTCAGAATTTTGGTCATTTTAAGATAATAATTTACGAAAATATAAATTCATGGATGTTAATTGAATAATAATATAATAGATTTTAATGAACAAATTGATATAATAATAATAATATTAACAATATTAACAATTATTATAACAATAATAGTAATAATAATAATAATAATAATAATAATAATAATAATAATAATAATAATAATAATAATAATAATAATAATAATGACGGGAATAACTTTTTGTAAAAAAAATTAGTTCGCAAAAATAAGTGCAGTTAAAGGATCCCGTTTCAAATCCGTGCTGGATTGTCATTCTCCTGAGAACTTGAGTCGATGTATCTTGTGTTCTTGCTGTTTCTCTTCCGTCTTCGTCGTCGTCGTCATCATCATCGTCTTCGTCATCGTCATAGTCATATTCATCATCATCATCATCATCACCACCATCATCATCATCATCGTCACCACCATCATCATCATCATCATCACCACCATCATCATCATCATCGTCATCACTCGTATTAACCTAAAGGTGACGACCATTCCTCGTTATTTGAAGACCACGAGTAGGACCTTGAAGTTCCTGATGAAAATGAATCATAATTAATAATTAATTATTAATAATTATTATAATAAAAATTATTAATCAATACAATACCGTAATTTTTGCCATTAATGTTAATAAAATAATGTACATACAATTTCTTTGTCAAATTATGCCATAATTAAATAATTTTTATTTAATATTTCGGGAAAACGATTAGTTCCTGAAATTAAAAACTTACTTCGACGAAAACATAAATACTTACAATAATGATAATAAAACTAAGCCCATATTTTATACTTTTCCTATACTTACTAATGATGATCATAATAATAACAATAATAATAATAATAATAATAATAATGACAAAGTATTATGGCTATATTTACTAATGATGATCATAACAACAATAATAATGATAATTATAATAATAACAAGAAAATTACTAATGATGATCATAATAATAATAATAATAATAATAATAATAATAATAATAATACCAAAATATTATGGCTATACTTACTAATGGTAATCATAATAATAATAATGATGGCAAAATATTATGCCTATATTTACAGCTTTTATAACTGCAACGCTGCAAAAGATCACGAATGAGGTCAAAAGAAAGAATTGGCACAATCCAATATCTTCTTATTTCCTATTTCACGTTTACAATAAATATTAAAATATTAAATTCTATTTTTTACTATTAATTAAATAAATTAAATATTGATAATTTTGGATTAACACTCCAATAACTTTATTAATACTTTAAACATTTAATAATTTATTATTTATAATTTCAAAAATTCAAAGACAAATTTATATTAAAGCAAATGTATAAATTCATATTATTTGATTATGCAATTTATAAACTGCATAGTTTTCACAGCAGTAAATTCAAATTAATGTACAGCAAGTATAATAAAAATTAATATTCGGAATAATTGTTATCACATTTAATCACATTAATAATTAATTTATTAATTTATTATAATTTATCTAAAATCATGTGTATATTATAGATAACAAATAATAATAATAATATTAATAATAATAATAATAATAATAATAAATGATAATAAATAAATAAATTAGTTAATTAATAATCTTGAATAAATTATCTTTATTACTAAACTAAAGTTAAAACAAAATGTCACAGAAGTGAAATAAGGAGATGCACATCCACATTAGCAGGGTTAATTAAAAACTGTTGGAAGACATTTTGCCAACGCTTTGTCAAAAGGTTGGCATCGACGTTGAATGAATAATTTATGGATTAAAATGGCTTCTCATTCCAAGAGTCCATTTGTCATTGGCAGTTCCAAGTGTCAGATGTTGGTATTCTTTTCGATTCAATTATACAATCTCCAATGTCCTTTGGACGAACTGGATTTCACTTAATAGCTACTATGTGTATATTACAACAATAAAGAATAATAATAATAATAATAATAATAATAATAATAATAATAATAATAATAATAATAATAATGATAATAATGATAATAATAATAATATTTGTTCATTTGAATATAGTTATTATATTTATATTGCTTTGTATTATATGGCTATAATATATTTATAATGCATTTGTAATGCCAACAAACTTAGTGAATATTATTTGATTTAATTACTCAAGAATTAATTTAAAAGTGAATTAATTTTGGTTGAGGCTGTATCACAGGTTCACCTTATTTCATTGAATATTATGATATAATATCACGAATATCACGAGAAGTTAGATAAACGATATTAAAAATCTTTTAAAATTACCTCCAGCTTCCGGGCAGGTTATGACGTCCGGGTTGGACCACTGGTTGCCATGACACTTGTGTACCCTCCTCTCATTGGTCGAATTGCAACCGGAAATGAAAACATCTTTTCCATCTTGTTCCAACCATCCGTTTGTGGGTGTGGAAAGAATGTGACAACCTATTGCTATTTTAATGTATAAAAATCTTCTGATTCTCAAATATAATTGCGATTATATTTTAATATTAATTTTATTTTTAAACTACTGAGACTGTTATTGTAACTCAAAAATGATATTGCAGATATTAAAACATTAACAGCTTTATTTCATTATATTATAATTATATTTAAATTAAATTATATTTATTGTCTCCAATTTTACTTTGATCATGTGCCGCTATTCATTACCCGGAGTCAATTATTGATTATGTTGTTTATAATTATTTGTTATATTATTTAATATATATTAAATATTATTAATTATTTATGCCACTGTCGTCATTGTTCACAATAAATATGGTGGCTCGAGAAAAATCTCGCACCAGCTTTTCTACCTGTGGCACAAAAGAATCGATTGACATCAGACCCAATTCCTGATGAGTCTTGAACACGCTACCAATGGACTCATATAAACACCATTAATCATATTATAATAACAATATTTATTGAAGCAATTGATTTGCTTTTATCAGTTATATTGCGTTTATATTAACGGTAACATAGTTGTAATGTTATATTAGTTATAATGTTATTTAATTAATTGATATTTTAATATTGCCATTTAAAGAGGTATTTACAATATTATTTATCATTTTATCTAATATGTTTATGAAACAAAAACGTATCTTGGTACGAAACATGGTATTCATTGACTATAATCTTCAATTAATAGATTTTCTCACTCCATTATTATCCGCTATACATTTCACAACAATTCTATTATGATTCAATAATTATTCCGTTACACGACATTGCATCATTCCATTACGAAAGTCCTGAAAGAAAGTTGACAAGATACGAAGATGATTGACTTCATCCACCACGTTGCAGCCCACCTTTGTAATGCAGAAGAAATCGCGGGGCGTTTTTATCGCGACCTTGACCCATTACGGTGACCTCCACGAGATGACCTTTGGAGGTGTAGACGACCCTGTTACGACCTTCTTTGCTGCCACAAACGTTCGTGCCCTCTTCGGTCGTCGAAATGTCCCTGATTTGGGCATACTTCAGGCAGGTCTGGGGTACGGTTGTAATTTACTTATTATTATTATTATTATTATTATTATTATTATTATTATTATTATTATTATTATTATTATTATTATTATTATCAGTTTATTATTTGTTTTATAGTTGACTTGTTTTTTTGGTCACAAGTTGTTTTTTTCTTTAATACTTTTTTTTTTGTGAGATTTATTAAAGTAACATTAATATTAAAATTGATAAAATTACATGTTATTGCATGAATAAATTAATTAATATTTTCAAACTTTTATAAACAAACTTTGTTCATCCAAAAGCAATTGCTTGAAGATTTGTATCTCAAAAATCGATAACAATTTAAAAATCGATGAATGTCATTGATTGGTCAGCAAATGGACCAACCATATCGCTGCCCTCTGTCGGATGAATGACCACGTGACTTTTGTCGGCCATCTTGTTTCCGTCCAGATTGTAGGACGGAAATACCAATTCGGATGACGTCACGAGTTCTATTAAGGTCAAGGTAAGTCTTTGACCTTGAGAAGCCCGTATGAGCCAAGGACAATTTTTCGAGCCGTGATTGGTTGTTTGAGTCACGTGACTTGCTAGGTGGCCTTCGGGGATTGGACGACGATTGACATCGACGATAATGTGGCCAGAACATGAGTTTGCTTTTGAGGCTACGGCCACTAAGTGGGATATAAAGGAATAATTTAAGTTATATTTTATATCGTTTAATAATAATAATAATAATAATATTAATAATAATAACATTGTTCAACATTTTCAAATATTATTAGTGTTTGTTTTGTTAATAAATAATAATGATATTAATAATATTAATATTAATAGTTACCAATTACAACCATTTATAAAATTAATTTAAATTCGTTGATATCATATTATTAAATTTTCCTTTCCTTTCCTGAAACCCTATAAAGAATAATTCAACAATTGAATCGACGATAACAATGGTAAATAATATATTTCAAATAATAATAATAATGATAATAATAATAATAATATTAATAATAATGGCGATAATTACTCCTGTTATAATTAGACTTCCAATGAGAAGATAAGAAGATGTCATTAACAAAGGAATGTAATGGACAACATTCCTAACATTCCTCAAAGGATGTCCTTGATTAGCTCAATTAGCTGGGAGCCCATCTCGTCTTCTTATTTTACCGCCTTTTCACGACCACCCACCCAGTGCACCACCACCATCATCATCATCATCATCACCGTCGTCGTTGTCGTCTTCATCGTCACACAACGACAATAATGATAAATTGTTATTATATTACTTTTATATAATTTAATAACAATTTAACAATAACTAAATAGTATTCTATAATTTAATAATAATATATTAATTATTATTATAGCCACGCCGATATCGTCGTGTCAAGGTTCCTCACAATCAATCAATCAATCAATCAATCATTCAATCAATCAATCAATCAGTATTATAAGAATTATGTTGACAAATAATAAAAAACAAAACATCTATCGTCATCATTTACTAGGAAGGACGTCACCAATAAGATTTCCTAATGTCTTGTTCAGTTCCGCTAATGCAGTCATGCCGTGTCAAATAGGATGCATTTCATTTCAATTACTAATGAACCAGGATGATGAAGAAGACGATGATGATGATGACGACGACGACGAAGATGATGATGATAATGATGATGATGATGATGATGATGATGATGATGATGATGATGATGATGCGGAAAAGAAATAAGATGGAAAAAATGAGGAATTACATGAAATGGCCCTTGAATGGCCTCAGAGAGCGCCATCCGTTGAATCCATTTCCTCGAATTTAATTCCTTTAAAAAAAATTTATTTCTTTCACAATTCATTCGTTCGTTCGATATTCATTTATTCGTTCGTTCGTTTGTCATTCGTTCATTTAATTATAATTAACTCTTCGTTGGTAAAATCGTTGTCAATCAATCAATCGATCGGCCAATCATTCAATCAATCAATCAACCAACCAATCAATCAATCAATCAATCAATCAATCAATCAATCAATCAATCAATCAATCAATCAATCAATCAATCAATCGATCAATCAATCAATCTAGTAGGTCGCGGTCGTCGTTTAATCCTCACACATTTTGAGTGCAAACATTGTCAAACAAACCCAGAACGTTTGTAATTTAAGTCCATTTTCCCGACATTCATTGGTTCGTTTGTTCTCTCATTTCCAATGAATGGTGATGATGATGAGGATTATGATGATGATGATGATGATGAGGATTATGATAATAACTAACCTTGTACTGAATAATGAATTTGTTCCATTCTGACATTTCTTTTTACATTCATTCGTTCAATCACGGTTTGTTTTGCAATTCAATTAGTTAATCATCAACATGCGATTTGTACTTCCTGAGGTTATTTTTAGGTTGTTTGAATCCACAGCGTCGGTCACCAATAAATAATAATTTTATTATTATTATTATTTTTGTTATTATTATTATTATTATTTATAAATAGCTTATCATCACATAAATCCTAGTCTAACGAACGTACAACCACATGCAAGTCATGAATGCATAATTTATGAATTCCATTGGTCCATATTCATGAGATGGAACGTCCCCTAGGGTCCGCCGTGGGTGATAGGTAAGTCAACGACCAGGTATTGTAAGTCATCCTTTCCATTACTTGAGTCTCTGAGGCTGTCAACGATGGGAAGTAAGGGAAGGCAGATGTTGTCGTAAACCAATGAAGTTCACCCCATTCACTGGACCCAATATTTTTCGCTTCACCTGAGAGAGAGAGAGAGCAAGAGAGAGAGAGAGAGGGTGGGTAGAAACCTGGGGATCCGGGGGGGCTTATGTTTGATGGGGTGGTTGAGTGAGGGGGTTGGACGAATGGAGTGACGGATGAGTTTTAATGGATGGGTGGGTGAGTGATACAGGTGATTGTCAGAATGGCAGAAAGAAATGATAATTGATCATTTTAAGATGTAATCAAAAAGTTAATAAATTGGATTGGAGTTTATTATAAAACGATGATGATGGTGGTGATAGTGATAACGAACGTGGCACTGGATAATGAAGTCGTTCCACTCTGACATTTGCTTTTAAACTCATGTTTTAAAACTTAGGAAAAAAAAAAGAAATTAGAAACAAAAGATTGGTTGGAAGCATGGAATCTCAAAAGAAATTCATCCATTGGTTCCTTAACATCGTCACGTGAACAACGTCACGACAACGCATTTCAACCAAAACAATCAATGATTGGCGGGGTTGACGAGAGTTGAACGACCGAGGTTGCTCCTACCATGTCACACCACGTGACCCGGTGACACGTCACGTGTTCAACCACGTGACATTGGATGTCACTTAGGCAGCGACAGCCTGTTCAGAGGCTGTGCCCCTATTTGTCATCGTTACCGGATGTAGAGGGACACCTTTCAAATTTATCTCGGGAGCGGGGTTTATGCTTCTGGCTTTTTTCATTCATTCCCTTGCATTCGATCATTTCATGAGTCGCTCATTTCTTAATTACTGAAAGGTCATGTAAGGATAACGATTATTGAGTACATCTTTCATCCATTCATCCGTCCGTCCACCTATCCACGCGTTCACGAAGCTTCCAAGAGATTGATCTTTGTAATCCAAGAGCGAAAAACTCTGATCCAGCATCGTATCGGATTAGCGGATATGACGTCACCGACAGGTGCGAATGGAATAGCGCGGGGAATGTTCCTAAAGTGAAAGTGAAAGTGGAACTTATGACCGTCTTTCCATGGAGTTGTCGATCACCATTACAGGGTCGAATCTAGGCTGCTGTTAATGGTGGGGTGCACGGCGTGCCAGGGTCTATGATGACGTCATTATTATTCGGTAGTTTTGGAGGGAAGATGTTGCCTTGCTGGAGAGAGGAGTCTTATGTAATTGTAAGAAGCTGAAATTGCCAGCCGTGGCAATTGTTTCGAAGAGATTAATTTCATTTCATTATTACAATTTTTTTTATTTTACATAATTTCGTTACAGAATTATTCAACAAAGAAGGATTGGGACGGATGGAACGGTGCTTGGATTCATCCATTTGGTCGATGTAATTCTGCTTTACAGGGTAAACTTGTGCCATTAGTAAGTTATCATTGAAATTTATAATTTTTAATATTTTATAATAATTTATAATATTTTTATAATTAAAAATTATGATGTAATAAGTGATTTATTTTTAGCCGAGCAAACGATGTTACATCGTATCATAATACGTCATGTCGTTGTCTGCCAATGAAATGAATCGGTTGAGACGGCCTGCTTATCACGAGAAGGGCAACTCATGAATAAGTGATGAGCTTCATTAATATGCAAGTCCTGAGGTCAACAAAGGAAGTAGATGATTCGCTCTCAATACATCCGGAACCTTATCATTTGTTCTTTACCATAACCATCATCATCATCATCATCATCATCATCATCATCATCATCATCATCATCATCATCGTCATCATCATCATCATTATCATCGTCGTCGTCATTACCTGTGTCATAAACGTAAAGGTAATCATCATCATCATCATCATCATCATCATCGCCGGTACTTCCGCTCATCCCCTGTGGGGGGCATTTGATTTTGTTTCATCCTCTGATGCAGGCAGGTTGTTTATGCTGGACATTAAGTTGGTCCAGTTTGATGCCTCAACGAAGATGAGCAGGTGACTGGGTGGATTTGAGTGGATTTGGGTGGCAGAGTTGAATTGATGGGTCAGGGTAGGTGAGCTGGGGTCTGGTTGGGTAGGATAAGGGTAGAGACATCGTTAGGTGTCATCGTATGTTTTAGTAAGTGAGTAGTATGAGATGAAAAACATAAACTGTTTTGTATGTCTTGCTAGTTGGATGTTTGCATCACACGACTATTTATGCCATGGAGCTTCGACTTGAAAACAGCAAATGGTTGGTTGGTTGGGTGGAAAACTGAGTTTGAACGAATGGAAAGAATGGGTGGGTGAGTGGCCTTTCATGGGATCCGATGGATGCGGGTTTCGAAAAGTGATGAATGTTCCAAGTATACGTTGACAGAGGAAATGGATGGCTCTGATTTTTATCTCGTTTGTTGCTGTTATTTATTGAGTTTATTTATAATTTAAACATCCACGTAAGCCTTTCAAGTAATTTATTTTTATTATCGCTCAACAATTTTGTTTATAAAATCAAATCAACCTCTCATAGGAGTACCTAATAGAAATTCTATCGTTGTCTCTCATGGAAATCAAGGGTTATGATCTCAAAGGTCATCATCATCATCGTCGTCGTCGTCGTTATCGTCATCACCACTTTGATGAGAATAAATTTTCACTCACTCAAACCATTCGACACGAGCATCGATAAGAAACCTTGGAGATTGATTTATGAACTCATTTGCTATTCAACCCCATCATTCATTCATTCATTCACTCTCACACACTCTGTCATTCATTCATCCACGATTTCATCCATCGTTTCATTCAACCATTCCACTCCTTTACCCACCCACCTATCCATCCTTCAAACACCCATCCATCCTTCCAGTTGTCCATCCATCCACCCATCCATCCATCCAGATATCCATCCATCCATCAATCCAGATATCCATCCATCCATCAGCTTGTTCTCTCAAGTCTCTAAGTCAAGAGCATACTCCTGCAAATCACAGCACACTTAACCGAGCTCAGCAGTGAAAGCCAATTTGCAGTAACAAATGCATCTAAAAGTTGCATCCTTTGAGGACCGGTGTCGGCCGGCTTATATAGCCCGTGCTCGGTCCGTATATGGCCCGTACATGGTCCGTATATGGACGTCTAATGAAGAGAAAGTGGGATGTTTCTCCGCATACGTGAGTAGAATCGGCAGACAGTTTCGACATTGGCGGGAAGACTGATGAGGCGGAGAAGCGGAGTCATCGCTATTCCAGGACAGAGTCCTGATCGCCATTGTTGTTGTTGTTGTTGTTGTTGTTCGTGTTGTTGTTGTTGTGTTGCTGTTTCGTATGACGATGATACTTTTATTGATAGTGACGAAGGTGATGATGACGACGACGATGATGAGGATGATGTCGACGACGACGACTATGACGAGGCTTCTGTTATTGAAATTCTTGGTTGTAAATGTCTTGCTTGCAATGAGGCGTATTGAAGTGAATCAATCAAAGCCATTGCTACATTATCTGCAATCGACCCCTGAATTCATCATATTATCGGGTTTTTAAAGAAATCCTGGATTAAAATCATTTTCAGGAAAATTCTTGGCAACAAAATATTCGTTAAAAAATGAAAAAATAACATTTTTCGAACAAAAATCCTTAAAAATTATTTATGTTGGTATCAGGGTGTTTTAAAATCTGCCTAGAGTGAGTTGAAAAGTTTGGGTTGGGTAAAGGTATTTAACTGTGTGCTTGTCAGTGACTTAAGGTCCTGATTGTCCCAACTGGTCCTCTCTTGACCTTTCCCCATGGGTTATAGCCACATTAATATTCAAGTCCAACAACCCCTTTCCTGGGGCTCAGTCCAAAAATGATTCTGTTCCGAGAATTCGTAGAAGTACCTTCACTTGCTTTTCTCTCCATCTGTCTCGGGAGATTTTTCTTCTTCTTCTTCCGTTCGGAATTTAAAATTTAATTTCGCCTGCCAAATGCGCTCCCTTTTGGAGTTTTACAAATTTTATACATTTTTTAAAAAAATATTCAAATCATTACTTCTTGAATTTAATTGCTGGCTTAAAAAGAAAATCTGGCGAGAAATATTGAAGGAGATTGAGAATTATAAGGAAATATGTAGAAATGCTAAGAAATACACAGGAATACGTAGAAATACCCAGGAATACGTATAAATACCCAGAAATACCTATAAAGAGTGAGCTGAAAGAAACGAACGTCATTGAAACGCCAAAGTTGAAGGTAGCACATGAAATCCATTCAGGACGACAACCCAATTAGATTTGTTACTTTCGTTTTCTTTCTCTTCCTTTTACCCTTACCCATCATCCTTAGCCTCATCGTCGTCATCGTCGTCATCCTCATCGTCATCATCATCACCACGGCAATCCTCATCCTCGTCGTCATCACTTCGTGGCGATAAATCTCCATTAGGAGCATATTTGATGTTAAATTGAAGCAGGAAACATGTAAGATTTGCGTGTTTTGATGTTCAAACGAAACTCACAATTGAAGCTTTCATGGGTTATTGTCTTTCTGTCGAGATTTCCTTTTGGGGAATAATTATTTATAATAATAATAATAATAATAATAATAATAATAATAATAATAATAATAATAATAATAATAATAATAATAATAATAATAATAATAATAACAATAATAATAATAATAACGCCATAGAAGCTGTATTAATGTGTATTACCACATTTTAGAGCTATTATTATTATTATAATTATTATTATCCAACGTATTTATTTTCTTTTCAAGTCAAAAGTTTTCATCGAGAGCCAATCAGAAAATAATAAACTCAGGGCAATTCCTCAGAAGCGTCCAATCCAAGGCCTCCCCATTAAATCATACAACAGGCACAATTGTCTTGTATTCATTGGCCCAACAAATTCATCCACTTATTCATTCATTCATTCTTTTCTTTCTTCTTCATTCTTGTTCGTTCAGTCACTCATTCGTAAAGTCCACGTCATAATACTTCCGTTCTTTCATGTAATAGAAATAGAGAATTGTTGAGAAAATATTTTTTAATCAAATAAAAAAGATTTATAAAATAATTTAATGATATATTTCAAATAAAAATTAATTTTATTTTTTAAATTTTAACATCCATTATGCAAGTTATTATGCAAATTTATGCAAATCATTTGCCGTGATTAACGTCTATGATTTAACATAATTTATGTTAATAATTGATGACAACTCATGCTAATTCCGGAGAAATACATCAGAAAAACATCACGGAGTCTCTCATCTGATCCTTCAATCCACGATGTGCGTGTTTGTTTCCAAGTATAAAAAAGAAGCCTTTCATTCATTCTCCACACAATCTCTCACTCATTTCCTTTCCTATTCATTCATCTATCCACCCATCCTGCCTTCGCCAGTACCAACGGGCACCTAATTTCTTCATTCACTGGACTTTCGCTCCATCCATCCATCCTTCCATCCGCTTATCCGTCAGTCCATCTCCTCCCACGAGCTGTGAATTTCTTCCGTGTGCATTGTTTCTCTTCCGAGATCGTTCTATTTTTCTATTTTCCTTGAATTCTATATTTTCACATGGTTTCTAAGAAAAGAAAACAGCCTTTTGTTCGAGACGTGGAACTGCCTCGCATTGAACGATTGAAGAAAGTTGATTGAACGATTGAAGAAAGTTGATTGAACGATTGAAAGAAAGTTGATTGAACGATTGAAAGAAGTTGATTGATGTCCCTATTAGTCTATTTTTTTCCTTCTTCTCTCAACGTCTCCGACATTGGACATTAGAGGTTCAAATTCGAACGTCCACCTCCAATTCCGAGGCCAATTCGGAATCAATTCCCGACCCGAAACCATTCTGACCTCACACCAACCCATCCGCCTCACTTACTCTTCCTCCCCAGCACTCTGGTCGCCCCAACTCCCCACAAATCCACCCACTCAAACACCCGTCCCACGATTTCGTGCCGATGAAAGCAAACCACGTCCAATCAAATCGCAGACATTCGCAGATGAAAAATGGCGCCGACCTTTGAGGAGTAGGAAGACTCACATGACAATAATACGTCACTTCCGTTCCTGATCCTTCTTATGTCCTCCGATGTTCGTGACGACGACGATGATGATGATGATGATGATGATGACGACGATGATGCGATTTTCATAAATTTTACTTATGAAATATTGTAAATGTATTACATTACAGTATTTGTAATATTAGTCGGTGTAAATTCTTTGCTAATTGTAACCGTAAATAAATACTTAAGGCACATAAGTCATCATCATCATCATCATCAGCGCTGCCGTCGTCGTCGTCATCATCACATCACTGAAAATAATTTAATTTTAAAAAATAATCGATCGTTTCACGAGGAAAATAAATTTTAAATTCAAAGATTGATTTTTTAACGACACGAATTTCAATGAAATTCACGAAATTAACAAGAAATAAATATTTAAAAAAATAAATTATAATTGATAATTAAGAAGAAAAAATTAAATTAAACCAAAGACATAAATAGGAAGTCGTACTATAAATATATTATATTATTATTATTATTTTTATTATTATTATTATTATTATTATTATTATTATTATCCTCAGTTTGTACCTGGAAGACACTTGTAGCTGATCTCGAGGAAGGACGCAAAATCCTTTGGACACGGCTGAAGGGCTTTGAGCCATTCATCCGGAACATGAATGCGACACGATTCCAGGCCCGAGCACAGACCGGTCGTGTGGTCTGTGACGTCATGATGACAACCCACGTGACCGTAATCCTTGGTTGCGCAACGTCCCAACTGCATGCGTCCATATTTGGATTTCTCGACCATGATCACGTGAGACAGGCCCGTTTCCGCCATGTTTTGATCGCCATTTTTGTTTCCGCTCGCTTCCTGATGACGATGTCGTTGATGATGATGATGGTGTTGTTGCTGTTGATGATGATGATGCTGTTGGATCAGTGAAGATCTCATTAGTTGGGTGCAATTGACCTCGAATGTTTCGTAGTGACAGACCTCCGCCCTTAGAGATTCGGCTGGAAAGAATGATAATTTAAATTTAATAATTAATAATATGATTTTAAAATATTTGATTATAATTCTTTTACTTTTTGTCTTAATTTATTTCGACTGATTTTTTAAACAATTTAAACAATTATTCCATTAGAAATGCAACAAAGTTGTGTTAAATGCTAGAAATTATGCAACGAGTTAATATCCATTATTAAACAATAATAAATAACAAATAATAAATATATAAATATAATTACATTAAAATTTATATTTAATTAAAATCCGTATTTAAATCATTATTAAATTTGAAATTGGTGAAAAATAAGAGACAATGAAAAGCAGTTGAACCAACTCCTGGAGACAACCTGCCATCTCGCGGCAGAAATAAAAACTAAATCGTCTTCCAAGTCGAGAAAAGATTTTTGTTTTCTTAGTTTTATGGTTCCAGCTTTTCCAGCGGGATTTTCCGGTCGTCACGTGGTACCATCTGCTGCTGGAGAGATCACGTGGGAGGTTCTTACTAGTGACGACGAAGACGATGAAGACGATGTTGGTGGTTATGGTGATGGTAGTGGTGAGTGAGTGAGTGAGTGAGTGAGTGAGTGAGTGAGTGAGTGAGTGAGTGAGTGAGTGAGTGAGTGAGTGAGTGAGTGAGTGAGTGAGTGAGTGAGTGTTGATAATGATGAAGATAGTTGTTTAAATGCTTTTTCAACTGCTTTGCAACAGCGGTGATAAAAACGTCTGAAATTTTTTGCGCTAGACTTTTGAATGAATTAAATTGAAATTAAACAGAAAATGAATCAAATTACTTTACGTTGACCCAGACTCTTGTGAAGTTAATTCTGAAATGCGAGGACATCGATGGCGATGGTGATGATGATTATGATAATAATACTTTGCTCATGCAATGGCGGTGATGATGATGATGATGCTGATGACTGAAAGTAACACCACAAACGTATATCTACAAATAAACCGTAAATGTGAAGTTTGAGCATTTTTCCGTAAAAAAATAAAATGAAATTCTACTAAAAGAATGAAATTATAAAATAAAAGTAAGAATTTCTTAGAAATTGCATTTTAAATCAAGATAAAATCGATGATGGGAATGAGGTGGTAATATTAAAGACGACGACGACGACGATGGTGGTGGTGATTAATAATAATAATAATAATAAGGAATCATAATATTCTTACCATGCTTTGGTAATAAATAATAATTGTTTATCGATTAAATATTTTGAATAAATTCTATTTTTAATTGCAATTAAATTTTAATGTCGTTTTACCTCAAATTGTAACATTTAAGTCTCAGCATTTATAATTGTTTGTAAGTGTTAAATGAGAAATAATCATTTGTTGATAATACTATTCGTATCCTCATCATTTTCGTCATCATCATCATCATCATCATCTTGGTTAAACAAACTGAAAATTAAAATTTCCTTCTGTCAGATCATTGGTGATGGATGAGGAATTCTCAAGCTACTTTGGTCTGATCATTAAAATGCTGAATGAATGAATAAATGAATGAACTATTGAATGGGTATTGGATGGGTGAGTGAGCGAGTGAATGAGTGAGTGAATGAATGTAAGAATGAGTATATGAATGAATGAGTGAGTGAAAGAATGTGCAGATAGTTGCGAATGTCCGATATAAAAGTGGCGTAATTTTTTTTTGCTTCCCGAGAATAGCTCTATAATTACCTGTAATGAGGGTCGTAACTGCTCGTTGTGGAAGCCCTGCTCTCGAAGGGGTATCATCATCAGTGTCGACTTCGTCATCATCATCATCATAGTCTTAATCATCACCATTATCATCGTCATCTTCATCATCATCATCAACATCACCATCATCATCGTCTTAATCATTGTCATCATCACCCTCGAATTCATGACGCCGTCATCGTCGTCATCGTCATTTTTGCCAGCATCATCGCCATCATCGTCGTCGTCGTCATCGTTATCATCACCTTGACATTTCACTTCTTTCCATCGTTCAGGCGTGAAAGAAGAATGGATTGCAAAGTTTTCCAGTCGATTTGAACCTCAGAATAATGAACACGCCGTGCTACTTTGCAACAATCCGCTGTCATTTTTCATTCTTTCTATCAGCGATTGCGATGATCGCGATGATAGTGATGATGATAACGATGATGAAAATGGTGATGATGATGATGATGATGATAATGATGATGAGGAAGACGACGGTGATGATAGAAATTGCAATTAGTTATGTATAAGGATTTATTTATGTTTGTATTGACATTTGATTATTAAAACACGTGATTAAGTGCATGTGATAATGATAATTATATGTTTCAAATAATTTAAACTAATTCTAAAATTATTTTTACTTAAATTGCTCTGATAACGATGATGACAGTATAATAAGTCAATGGTCGGAGTAAAGACCACCACCACCACCACCATCATCATCATCATCATCATCGTCATCATCATCATCATCATCGTCGTCGTTAAGAAGAGCACAAAACAAGGGTGTCTGACGTAATGGTGACTTGGAACTTAATGACGGACTTGGAACTGAGAGGAAAAGTTATTGCCACCATTATAATGATAATAATAGTAATTATTGTTATTTATAGATAATTATATTATTATTACTTATTATTATTACTATTATTATTTTATTTATTATTATTATTATACTTACTTGTTATCATTAATATTAATATTATATTTAATTTTATTTATTTATTTATTATTATTATTTTTGAAAATACAATTATTTTATTGAAGTAAATTGTAAAACAAGAATTCGATATCAACTATAAATTACAATTATATTACTAAAAAACCCCACAATATTGCAATATAATTAATTATAATATGTTTAATATAATATAATAATTATAAATATATTTAATAAAAATTATTTTTGATAATTCTTTCTTGGCATCAAAGCTTTTGGAATATATTTTAATATATTGTTGTGGCTTCAATTTGGAACGAAAAATAAAAAAATTATTCAATAATTTAATAATTATTGTTATAAATTATAAATATAAAATTAGGTTTTTAACCTATTTATGATATTATCATAATATCAACATTAACACCACTATTTAATAAATAGCAGTATTACATCATTTTAATGAACATTATTATTTCTATGTTTTATTATTAATATTAATTAATAAATATTATAAATATTAATATATATAAAAATATTAATTAAATATAAACATTAATATTATTAATATTAAATAATAAAATACTAGTAAATATTGATGAAAACTGGTAAACGAACAGTGATACGTTAGAAGCAAATTTGCTTTTTTAAATCCTTAATTAAATTAATCAATCTTTATGTGATAAATAATTTTAAAATTATTATATTTAATTTTATTATATAACAATTTTGTTATATAATAATTTTTAAATTATTTAAAAAGAATTCCAAAGAAATTGTTTTAAATTTGAACTCTTAAAATCGGTCCTCCATTTTTTTTTCGTTCATTTCATTTATCTCCTGGAAAAGGGTCATCACACGTGGTTTAATAAGGTCATAAAGCAACCGGACCTATCATTTCCTGGCTCCTATCTTCAGGAGCAGAGGAGTTCCTACAATAAAGAAGGTGCTGATGACGATCATTACGGCCGTCCATCCATCCATCCGTCCGTCGAACAATCCTTGCGAGACGTGTTTTCCTCGACCCATCCACTATTTCTCTGCCTATCATCATCCGTCCGTCCGACGTCTGTCCGTCCATTCATCCATCCATCCATCCATCCATCCATCCATCCATCCATCCATCCATCCATCCATCCATCCATCCATCCATCCGTCTATTCATCCGTCCAACAGTCAGCCAGTTCGACCATCCTTCACCGATCGCGATCTATATTTCCACTTAAGATCCATTCGAATCCTTAAGAATTGAAAGCGTTTTGTCGAGCGGTCGTCTGCGGTTCAGTCATGCGTGTCACGTGCCTGTCAATCACGTGGTATCGAGCGGGAAGAGTGCACGTGAGGTTTTGAAAGGTTAAGGAAGCGGCAAGTTGTTTTCAACGTAAGTTGTTCAAAGCATTTATTTCCGTTTCCATGGAAACAACTGAATGGAATAATTGTTTTGAATAATAATAATTATTATTATAAATTTCGTCCTATTAATTCACTATTAATTTATTTTATTTATTTTATTATTTATGGCAATGGCGAGGAAGGCGATGGAAATTGAGATGGTAATTGTGGTGCTTTATATTGGTCGTTGGATTATCTTAATTATTTATTATTTTAATTATTTACGACTTATACGATTTTCATTAATATCTATGTTTATAGAAACGAAATTCATTTTCATATTTTTAACAATTTCTAAGATCAATAATAATAATAATAATAATAATAATAATAATAATAAATTTCAGGTGTTCCCCCATTGTCTCGCGCACTTGGATAGCATCAATCAAGCATTGAAATGAACACGACAATCGACACGCTTCATCGACCACAATCTTTTGAAATCATCCAAAACATTTATTTCTCCTTTATTCCTAATTATTCTATAAAATTGATTTAAACCTATTTAATGAAACAATTTCATTAACAATGTTTTGTTAATAAAATTAATAAAATTCTTAAACTTGTAATAAAAATTCTTGATTTATTATCAGTTATTATTTCTGTATTCAAAATATTTCCCGAGGTAATTATTATTTTTATTGTATTATTACTATAATGTTTTTAAAACATAATAATTTCAATTGATTAATATATTATAACTATAAATAGATTGTCAATAGATCCATATATTATATTTGGTCTCAAAATTCAAACATTGTAACAGATAATATTAAGTTTGAAATAATTAAAAATTATTTTTAAATCTTTTCGGTTTTTTATTGATGAGTACGACGACGATGACCCTAATCATGAACGTGACAACTTATGTACGATCACGTGTTCTTTCCAATCAGTCACGCTCGAGTGAACATCTTAAGTCTTCGTGTGTGTTCATCCGACGGACCTCCCGCGCTGTTTTATGGTTTCCATAACTCCATCAATATCCGGTTGCATATTGGATTTGTTTGCCTTCAGATGTTCCAATAATTCTTGCTTAATTGTTGCAATTAAAATGCTTATTTTCCTGATATTATATTAGCTAATAAATTGCTTTTAATAATTCAATTTCAAATTGTCCATCAATTGATATATTTAATTGATTTCTTGCAATTATTCCTTCTAAAATGATTACTCTTAATTATCCACCGTCATCGTCATCTTCATCATGCTCGCTACAAAACCAAACACCATCACTATCATCACCGTCACCTTTATCATCAAATCCGCCGCCACCACCACCACCACCTCCACCACCACCACCACCACCACCACCATCATCATCAACAACATCATCACCAACATCATCATCATCATCATCATCATCATCATCATCATCATCATCATCATCATCATCATCATCATCATCATCATCATCATCATCATCATCATCATCATCATCATCATCATCATCATCATCATCATCATCATCATCATCATCATCAGCACAACAGGAGAGTGACGTAGACAATGACGAAGACGAGAATAGCTATCAAGTTGATCGTGACGTATCGATGACGTCACGCCCCCGGTAGATGGATGGATGGAAGTTGAAGATGGATGAGCGAAGTGTGGATAATAGAGACCTCCATTCGGTTCTGATAATTATCTTTTATAAAACAAAAATTTAATAACAATAAATATTAAATTATTAATAATTAATATAATAAATAAACCGATTAAAATAATAATAAATATTATTATTATTATTCTTAATTCATCGCACATTTTGTAATTTAATTATGAGACTCTTAACGAGATAAAATAAATGATATTTATTATTTTAATGCGTTATAATTATTAAAGTATGATTAATTAAATTTAAATTTAAATCTTAAATTATTAAGTACTTGAAAACGTAGATAAAAGAAAACAAGAAATGATTTGACCATCATCATCATCACTGCCGTGGGTATTACCAACATCATCATCATCACTTCCATGAGTACAAGAACATCATCATCATCACTGCCATGGGTATTACCAACATCATCATCATCATCACTGCCAACATCATCTTCATCAACATCATCGTCATCATAAAAAAATTACGTAAATAATTTGCATCTTCAACATCACTAGCATCGTAACTACCATCATCATCGTCGTCGTCGTCCTCGTCATCAACATCATCATCATCATCACCACAACCAGTAAAGAAAAAAAATCATGTAAATAATTTGCATCGCATGTTCTGATGAACTTGAAAACATTCACAAAACATAGCTTCCCGCGAAGAACATTCGCCTCGGAAGTCTCCAGTTGATGGCTTCCAATTTATTTAGCGCTCACTCTCCATTACTACGGACATGAAACTGAATTGCTTTCAAAGTGAATGCTGAGATTTTTCAAGAACAAACCGAAATTGTTTCGGTACTAAAGCGTCATCATCATCCTCATCCTCATCATCATCATCACCATCGTCGTCATCGTCATCATCGTCTTCGTCGTCATGATCATGATCATTATCATCATAGGCATCTGCAGCATGGCAACAAAGTCTCGGATATCCTTCTCCATGGAAACCAACAAAACAATTCCTTCCCTCGGTTGCCATGGAAACCAATACTTCGTTTGTCGTACGTAAGAAGTCCAAAATCTTGAATTATAGCCACGAGTTTTAAGTACATTTTGAGGTTCACAGCATTTTCGTGGATTTTCATTCTTTTTCCTTTCACTTCATCCTCTGCCGAAGACGACGAAGATGATGATGATGATGATGATGATGACGACGACGATGAGATTTTAGATTCCATATCTTGGTTTTCCCGACTCCAATAAAGCACAAAATAAAATTTTTCACTCTTTTATTATTATTATTAATATTATTATTATTATAGTCATCATTATATTTTGTTTGTTATTATTTTTAATTATGATACACTTTTTTCAGAATACAGATATTAAATTATAAGTAAATAAAACTCAACTTTTAACAAATTTAGTTAATCGCATTAACCAATTTAATTTTAAAAGGGCAATAAGTAAAAATTCGAATATGTAATATTAATAATAAAATGTTAATATAATGTGATTAGTAATTCACTTTAATATGCTTCCCGGCATGCATGGACGGAAGAATGGATTGATGGACGGACGGAAGGATGGACGGACGGATGGATTGATGGACGAACGGATGGATGGATTGATGGATGGACAGACGAACGGATGGATGGATTGATGGATGGACGGATGAATGAATTAACGCTAAATGATAAATTATCTGAGAAGAAATTATATTATACTGAATTATTCCTTCAGTAGAGCCAGATGAGTGAACCCTAACGAGACCCGCTGGTCCAACCAATCAAGTGAAGTTTCCGAACGCACGTGCACACGGACGTAAAATAATGAAATAAGGGAATTATTTTGAAATAAAATTTCATTTTAAAGTCTTTTAATGACTATTAAAAGAACACAACTTCCTGGAATGCATGGACGGACGGACGGACGGATGATCCGATGGACAGATAGATGGGAAGATTAGCAAACAGACGGACGAACAGAAAAAGATAATGATACGCAATGATAGATGGCGGGTCAGAGAAGGAGATAAGTCTTAATTAGGCACGGATGGGAGGAAATTCATTGGCCAAATCCAACAGGGACACTTAGGTTATCCCGCGTGACGTCATCGGAATTCGAGCATCCATCCATTGCATTCCATCCATTGCATTCCATCCATCCATCCACCCCGTGGAAAGTTATCAGAAAAGGCTGTTGAATCAACCGGTTATGCCTTTCCAGACCGCCCCTCAATCCGTGTGGTCGAATCCACACCGGTGTTATTTTTGGCCGTCAATTTATGAGGCGCTCACTTCTCGGACCCTGGACCGTGGCAATAAAGTACCCTTCTTCTGCTGTTCATTCGACCGTGAAGGAAGGTAAGCGAGCTGAACAAAGAGGCGCAGTTTCTTGCAAGCATTCGAATCTTAAGGTGGTTCCCGTCTTCTTGGTTTTGTAAGAATTGGTGTTAGGAGGACTTTTCAGTTTATTTTATCGCTCATTCGGGAGTGTCATCATCATTAAATTAATCGTCGTCATCGTCGTCATCGTCATCATCATCATCATCATCATCCTCCTCATCATCATCATCATCATCATCATCATCATCATCATCATCATCAGCAGCAGCAGCAGCAGTATCAGCATCATTATCATCATGAGTAGCATTATTTCTAACTATTCTAATATAAACGCTTTTTTTTTTTTAAAGTTCCTCACGTTGAATCCAAAGATTCAACGAAGTGGAACCAAAATCTGTCGAGGAGATTTTTCAATTTATTTTTCAGGAAAATTATTAAAATAATAATTATGAATAAAAATATTAATTATAATTGTGAGTGGATCAGAGTAATAATAATAATAATAACAGAGTCTCGAATTATTTTACAATTTGTAAACAAACATTTTAAATAATAATTATTTATTGAATAATTTTAAAACTTTGCTAACATCATCGTCATCATCGCCATCGTCTTCGTCGTCATCATCGCCATCGTCGTCGTCATCATCATCATCATTTAGAATGACCACAAGTAGGGACCAGTGTTTAGCGTGAGATGATGACCTGTAATGCTTATCATTGTAAAGACATTCAGCGTCTGAATTATTTCGCGACATTGACTCCTCTCGACCCCAATCCGTCTGCTTGTGTTCTTGTCTGTCTGCCTCCCTGTCTGTCTGTTTGTTTGTTTGTTTCTGTGTTTTGTGCACTTGTGAGTTCGTGTGTGTGTGTGTGTGTGTGTGTGTGTGTGTGTGTGTGTGTGTGTGTGTGTGTGTGTGTGTGTGTGTGTGTGTGTGTGTGTGTGTGTGTGTGTGTGTGTGTGTGTGTGTGTGTGTGTGTGTGTGTGTGTGTGTGTGTGTGTGTGTGTGTGTGTGTGTGTGTGTGTGTGTGTGTGTGTGTGTGTGTGTGTGTGTGTGTGTCACATTCTCGAGTTTCTTTGTTTTCTGGAGGGTTTTGCCGATGATGTGTTGCTGGAGTTTGTGAGATATCGGCGAACAAATGGATGGATGGTCGGATGAATGGATCGATCAATTGATGAGATGAATGAATGAAAAGTCACGTGATGAATTAAAAAGAAAGCGATTGAGTTATTCATCATCGACTAAGTCAACGTCGTCGTCATCGTCATCAATGATTGATGGGTTGAACGGGTGAATGAGTGCACGGTAATCCAACCGTGAAGGTTCCGGTAGGAGCAAGTATCTGATAAGAAGTAGCAGACGTGTAACTTGATAGGCGGGAAACTCTCAGCGGATGACAGAGACGTCAAGATTATGTTTTATCCAACTCCGTTGTCATCGTCATCAGAATCTTTGTAATCGTCGTCGTCATCATCGTCATCGTCGTCATCATCATCATCATCATATTCGTCATCATCTACCGCAAGGACTTCATGGAACATTTTGAGGTCAGCAATATTTTCTCGTTCCGCGACTCGTCAAAAAAAACATGAAAGGACCTCTCGGATGGATGGGTGGATGGATGGATGGATGGGTGGGTGGATGGATTGGATGGATTGAATGGAAGGATCCATCCAACGCTATTTCAATAATAAATCTTTATTAATTTCCTTTATTATTATTTAAAAAATAATTAAATACTTTAAACGCATTAGCGTCGTGTCATGTCTGGGTCACGTGGCTTCGTGGTAATTTGTCAAAGTTGCACTTCACTTGACCCGTGACAACTCCTCCTCATCATCATCATCATCTTCGTCGTCTTCCTCCTCCACGATATAAGAATTTGTATTTCATGATTTTATAATAAGTGAATATAATAATTTATAATATATAATAAGTGAAAGTCAAATCATCGGAAATATTCAGAAAATACATCGAACTAAAACAATGGTTAACCGACCAAACGTAGCTCATTAAGCTCGTTCCCCACTCAAATTTTATAATTCAAAAAAAGAAAATAATATGTTTTTTTAATCTTTAATTTTGATTTTCTAATTAAAAAAAAAAATTATAAAAATTTCCCTTGCAAATAGCAAATAGAATTTTGTTCGGCACGTGATCGGAGAAAGTTTCGTAATTCTTATCTCCAAAGGGTCAACGGGTTCACCATTGATTTTACGAAAACAAAACACACGCGCCCACAAATTGAATTTCGAACCAGTTAAAAAAATAATAATACTAGTGAGGATAATAATAGTAATAATAATAATGATAATAATAATAATAATAATAATAATAATAATAATAATAATAATAATGATAATGATAATATTAATAATAATAATGATAATAATAATAATAATAATAATAATAATAATAATAATAATAATAATAATAGTGATAATAATAGTGATAATAATAATAATAATAACCTCAAGAATTACAACATACAATAATATAATTAATTGTAATCAGTTGCTTAAATCTATTTATATTTATTACTATTATACAAAACTATTATTATTTATGAATAATCATTTTCGTTTATAATTACCATCAATTATTTGATAATTTAAAATCATTTCTAATTCATTACAATCAGTGGTAAAGAAACATTTATGCATTACTGTATTATTTATATTAATATTAATATTATTTATATTAATTTTTTCTAATATATATAAATGTATTTATTAACATTAACAATATATTAATATTATTTATATTAATTATATATAATATGTAAATAAATGTATTTATTGATTATAAATTGATTTAATAATTATTTTCCACAATTGAGACACTAATTGAGACATTAATTACCCAATTAAAACTACATTTGAAGACTTTTATTCTGCCGGAAAAATCATAAAAAACGATTTAGACTAATTACAGTCCTAATTAAAGTTCCCGCCCTTTTTTGTCTTCGTCTGCCACCAAGAACGTGACTGGGAGTTGAATTATTCAAACAAAGTGCTTCAAAATTATGGCCAAATAATTTCCTCCCAGTGCCTGTATTACATGGTAATAAGTATTTTTATTTCTCTGAAATTATATCCCTATTATTATTATTATCAGGATCATTATCATACTTATTATTATTATTATTGTTTTTAACATTATTATTATTATTTTTTATATTTTTATTATTTTGTTTATATTATTATTATTATTATTGTGCCACCTGAATATGATAATTTTGATACCATATCACAAATAGAATGTTGTAGATTACTTGATCCTAAAGTAGTTTCATCACATTAATCAAATGAATAGTAAATGATTACATTAATTAATTATAATAATAATGGTTAATATTATTACGTCATAATAACAATATCTTATGATATCCTGGAACTCGGTCTGACGTGGTAATTCTCAACTGACGTGATAACTCGATTTCCTTTTCATTAGCCCTGACGTGATTCACAAGTTAATTTGGACGTTAATGAACAACAACAAACCGTAATATAATATAATTATTATAATACTAATTATAATTATTAATAATTTATTTTATTGATTGTAATTATTTGATTATTATATTATTTGATTGTAATTATAAAGGCAAATGATTAATATAAATATTAATATAATTATTATAATAATAATAATAATTTATCAACATCATTATTATTATTATTATTATTATTATTTTCATGACTATCTAGTTCGTTGAATAAGTTTTAATTTCAAAGTTCGCTTGATAAATATGTATTATTAACAGTATCGATAACTTTAAATTACATTATTAAATTAAAATTAAATTATTTTATCAAATTATTTCAAATTGTTTCTTAAACTAAATTTTAATTTCAATCTTTTTTTTTTAAATCTGGAGAATTTTAAGACTTTAGCTTAAAGTGGCTTTTAATAAATCATAGTCCGGCCATAATTTTGACCCAGATGGGAAGAGACTTCAAAGTCCGAGAAAATTTAGCGCTACATAATTCAAAGTTGTGCAGCACGAAACTGAGACGAGTCCAACTCTTTAGTTGGTCGCAGCTGTAATATTTCAGTTTTGATTGAGGAGTGGAAAAAGCAAAAAAAAATCCTTCTTTTTGGCGTCACGTCCGGACGGTTGCCGTGGTAACAAATGGGTCACCAAAGACACTGCATCGTATTTTTCCATGACGTGGAGCACGATAGTTACCAGTTAATCTGGAGTGTTTCCATACAACGTTTGATGATCAATTACTTCGCGTCTGTTCTTCGTCTTATCACTTTGCCGGATGATGATGACGATGACCACGACGATGGGGAAAAAGAAGAAGATGACGATGATAATGACAACGACGAGGACGATGATGATGATGACGATGGTGATGAGATTTGACTTGCAAAATGAGGTCGGACTAATGGAGACGAGGAAAGGATTGATTGATGAACGACTAAAGAAAGGTGATGATGACGACGACGACGACGATGATGATTGCGAAGACGACGACGACAGCGACGGTGATGCTGCCGGAAAAGATGGAGGGAAGAAGGAAAGAATTTGATGCGAGAGTGGACTCAATATTTGTACAACATCGGTCAGACGGAAAATGGGAAAGATTCCATGTCTTTGTTTGTTCATGATTCTATTCGTTACTAAATGCTACGCCTGCGACGATGGCGATGATAACGATCTTTAGGACAATGTAAAAGGCTGTAAAAGAGGTGAAGATGACGACGACGATGATAATTACAACGATGGCTGTGAAAGACCGTAACGATGAAGGAATAAAAGTTATAAAAAGGTGATAATGAGGTCGTGAAAGTAATACCTTGACTGTGAAATGATGGCTTGTAAACACGAAATAATAATGACGACGACGATGATGATGAAGATGAAGGTAACAATGTGGATTCTGGAATGATGTTGGTAATGATGATGACGATGACGACGAGATGATGTCGGTGACGGTGGTGCGCCTAATACGTCATTAATCTTGCTTGTAGCGCTTCATTTCCTTGTCACTACTTGTTTATTCTTCCATCCATCCATCCTTCCATTTGTTGCGCCATCCATCCATCAAACTATTCATCAAGGGAGAACAATCTATTCGTGCTCCGGTCATCCATCTGTCCTGTCCTTCGCAGACCTATCCATCCATCATCAGTTTACTACGTCGCACAATCACTCGTTTATGATTTGTTCACTCACTCACTCACTCACTCACTCACTCACTCACTCACTCACTCACTCACTCACTCACTCACTCACTCACTCACTCACTCACTCACTCACTCACTCACTCACTCACTCACTCACTCACTCACTCACTCACTCACTCACTCACTCACTCACTCACTCACTCACTCACTCACTCACTCACTCACTCACTCACTCACTCACTCAACAACTCACTCACTCACTCACTCCCATTTATTCCATTCTATTCGGCATCGTAGCATTCCACGAATGGATATTCATAACGAATTCTTTCTGTCATTCACGTGGAGAAGCCATCTCCTGAGGGCATGAATGAATCACGGTCAAGTGTTCCAGTGAGTGTTTCACGTTCCTTGTGCATCTGTCCAGTTGGCTTGCTGACTCTGGTCGGATGTTTCTCTGCCTGCTGGACTTGTTTTACTTGTGTCCCATTTGCTTAGCGTCAGAGCCGACTTGCCTTCATTTGTAAGCTTCTTGTTCCTAATCTTCGAGAAGCCAAACTTATCCTTTTAAAGTCATTTTACTTGAAATTAAACGGAGGTCTTTAATTCGCTTTTATTTCTCAAGTCTCGAATTTTGTTTCGGTACTGAAAATGGCGATTGAATCTTTCTTTAGACTTTGTTTACGTTCATTTCGGGGGCAACTTAGATATACAAAACATCGGCGACTGGGCATAAATGAGCCTGAGGTTAGCAAACGTTTTGAGGAGGTTGAAATATTTCACTGGAGGAGACAGGACCATTTTCTGGGAGAAATGTATGAAAATATTCTATTCGAAGGTCAAATGCAGGCACCCACCGATCACATCATCGGAGGGTGTCATGGTTCACCCTCGTGTCCATCCAAGGGTTAGCTTTTCGGATCCACAATTGATTCATTCACCATATCATTCATTACGTTCCATCAGAACATTCCATGCTTAATGCTGCCTGTTTTTTGACTTTTCATGTCAATCGGATGATGTTAGGTTTTAAAAAGAAAAAAGAGGAATTTCTGGATTTGCTTGAAGCAAGAAACCATGAATTGGATTAACAGAAGCATCGTATTCGACGGGAACATACTCAACAGGGATAAAGGCCAAGATGCTGCTTCTGGTGATGACGACGACGACGGTGACAATGACGGGGTTATGATGATGATGGTGGTGATGACGGTGATGATATTGATGAACATGATGTAGGCAGTGATGAAATACAATTATACAATTATGCAGTAAAGAAGCAGCTGATTGTTTAGAAAGAAATAATTATGAAAATTGATTGATTGATTGATTGATTGATTGATTGATTGATTGATTGATTGATTGATTGATTGATTGATTGATTGATTGATTGATTGAACGAAAGAAGGAAGGAAGGAAGGAAAGAAAAGGAGGCGAACCAAGTAAAGTTATCACCTGAAACTGAAAGAATTTTTCGCTTTTTGACTTTGAAGTTGATGACTTTCAACGTTTTGGCGTGAAGTTGTTTTGATTCCTTTTTGTCTTCAGTGACGTCACTAATTGATTACGACGACAACGACGACGATGTTGGTGGTGGTGGTTATACGGTGGTGGTATAAGCAATGTATTGCATTTTTGATTGTAATAATAAATCGAATTTTTAAAATTACAATAAGCGTAGTATTATTGCTTACGTTTATAGCTGTGCTTGTCGAAAATATTTATTACTGGTGATGATGACGATAACGATACATGATGATGACGATGATGACGACGATGATGATGATGAGGGTGGGATAATGCATGGATGATAGGACGACGATGGTTACACTCTCTCTTGTTTGCCCTATCGATCATTGGTGAATATATTTTCTCACGAAATACATTTTTAAATATAAAAAACAGAATTATTTTTTACATTAATTGTTAAATTTCGTCAAAAATATAATTGGTAATTATAATTTCTCATGATATAATTTTTAAATATTAATAAAAAAATATTTTTTAAGAATTAAATTTTAAGCCACGAAATTAATACAAACTCTTGTACATATCGAGCTCAAAACATTTGGTCAGAATTAATGGATGGATGTTGCGATGAAAGAGTTCCAGGATGAATGGAAGACCAAATGAAAAGATAGACTTTCGAGAAGAAAGATGAACAGAAGAAACAAAAAAGGGAAAAATTCTTCCTCCAATTTTCCATCCATCCATCCGTCCGTCCGTCCATCCATCCATCATTGCATCTTTTCATCACTTCGAACAATGGAATCGACTGCTTGTAACCGACGAAGTGGTGTTTGGAATTTGTGAAGTTGCTGCAAAGAATATATTATATTATATTATATTATATTATATTATATTATATTATATTATATTATATTATATTATATTATATTATATTATATTATATTATATTATATTATATTATATTATATTATATTATATTATATTATATTATATTATATTATATTATATTATATTATATTATATTATATTATATTATATTATATTATATTATATTATTGTTAAGAGAATTGAATACTATATATTATATGATATAATATAATAATTATACAATTTTATATAATAATATCATACGCTAATAAAATAAAGATTAATAATAATAATAATATTAATAATGAAACTATATAATATATATGCATTATATATATTATATACACTATATTTATAATAATGTATATTATATATTAATCTATAATAATATATGCAAGGAACGCCGAAGAAAGAATTTTTCCAACGTTTTCCAGGAGACGTGAGTTAAGAAAGTGACGGATGCGGCAAAATTACCTGTCAACGAATACGATTTCAAGTTTTTTTCTAAGTTCTATATTTATATAATAATACGTTTAATAATGAAATGCATGAAAATAGAAGTTAAAGAAAGAAATAATTTATTAAAAAAGGATTAAATAAATAATAAATATATTTATATAATATTTATTTAATACTACGTCTAATAATGAAATGCTTGAAAGTAGAAGTTAAACAAATAAATTATTTATTAAAAAATGATTAATTAAATACAATTTATACAATTTATAATTAAATATTTATATTAATTTAATATATTTATATTTATATAATATTTATTTAATGAAATGCATGAAAATAGAAATGGAGGAAAGAAGTTATTTATTACAAAAAGAGAGGATTTAAATGAATAATATTTTAAAATATAACAAAATAATAACAAAATAAATAACGAAATAAATAAACAAATGCGTAAATAATTTCTTTCGATTCCAAGAAATCAAACATCTGCCACGTGGGCGTACGAATCCTTCATCTCAGAACCGATCAAAGGATTGGAATTGTTTACTTTCGTTTTACTTTTGTTTGCGACAACTGTGTCCACAACAACTGCAACAACAATTGCAACAACAACAACAGCAACAACAATTCGACCGGTCTTGATATCAACCTACAACAACAACAACAACAACTCCATACAGTTGTTGTTGTTTCACATCACGCAACTTCTCGGCATTTGACTCGAAATAATTCTACTCTTAGAAACTTAATCAAATACAAGAACCGCGCTTCAAGATATCTCAACAGCATTATTATCATCATCGTCATCATCATTGCCATCGTCATGGTCATCATCATCACCACCGTTACGTCATCATCGTCGTCATCGTCTCCGTGACGTCATAGTCATCATGACGTTCACGTGGAGGACTTTGGTTTCTCTCAGTGACCGAGTCTATGACGTCGGTAAACACATCAGAATTATCCAGGTAATGCGATTTACGACCAGGTAAATGCTGCAGTCGCTCTTATTGTTGTTGTTTTAACGGACCGAGTTGTTTCTGTGTTGTTGGCGTGTTCATTTGTTTTGTTGTCGTTGACTTTTTTCTTTGAAAATTCTGATTAATTACTCGTTTAATTGAGTTTATTTACTAAATCATAATATATTTGCAGTTAAAACCTTTGCGCGGGCACTATTATTATTATTATTATTATTATTAAGGAATTATGATAATTCTTCCAGAAAATATAAGTATGTCTTGTTAGATAACAGCAACAATGTATTTCAACTGATGATAATTACACTCCTCAACTCAATGCTGACGTTAATCTGCTCCCAGTACGAGGCAAGCATTTCCTTCTACTTCCGCTTCTGTCGTTTTCCATCCATCCATCCATCCATCCGTCCGTCCATCCGTCCGTCCGTCCGTCCGTCCATCCTCCTTCCCTTCCTTCCTTTCGACCCTTTTCTTATTGGAAAATGTTTCCGAAACTGTTATTCGATATTCCGAACGAATGAATTTGATTGCTGTTTTCGTGGATTGATGTTTGATTGAATGATTGACGTCTCAAAACGTTTTCAATCCTCAAATTATCGTCATCACAATACTCATCATAGTCATCGTCTTCTTCTTCTTCTTCGCCAACACCATCATCATCAGCAGCACCATCATAACCATTACGATCGATCACTCCAGTACCCATATCACCATCATTATCATCACTACCACCATCATAACCATCAACTGCAGCACCATCGTCGTCGTCGTCATCATCGCCGGCATCGACCAGCATGGATTCAAAAAGGTTCTTTTCCTTTAAAAAGTACTTTCACCCCTTCGATACCATTTCCAATCCACCCCCATCTCCCCACTCCCCCACCTCCCCAACTCCCCACCTCCCCAACCCACCCCACCTCTCCACTCCACCTCTTCCTGATTCCTTGTCACCTTCCACCTCTGAAATAACTTTTACCTACTCACGTAATGTAGACACACACGCGTGTCTCACTCGTGTAAGACTTGAATGTTCTCCAACAAGGTCAACAAGTGCTGTCTCCTCCTCCTCCTCTTCATCCTCTTCTTCTTTTTCTTTTGCTTCTCGGATGAGTGGATTCGTTTTTCTTGCTTTTAATTGAAGACGTGCCTCGTTGAAGTAACTCCTTAAATTAAGAAGTTCATCGTCTTAAATGGTAATGATGATGATGATGTTGGTTTTACTCCTATGTCTGACTCCGTCCTGGTGAACTGAATGCACGGATCTGTGTGCATGGATCTGTGTGCATGGATCAGTGCATGGATCAGTGCATGGATCTGTGCATGGATCTGTGTTCATTGATCAGTGCATGGATCAGTACATGAACATGCGCATGGACCTGGTAATGATGGATCTGTGTGCATGGACCTGTGCATGGATCTGTGCATTGGTTTGTGCTTGGTGATGTTTCTTGAATGCAGAGCTTTTAGCGGTTTCGTTTGATCGATCGATGAGTGAGGGATGGTACCGCGGATGAGTTCAAAAGTATTGTGAACTGAAACAACGGTTGGAAGTGAATTTTTTTTCTTATAATTTATGAAAATAAAAATGCTTTTTTTTAGGACAGTTTTTTTAATGTGATTGAAAAACTCGCGAATTAATTTTCAAGATAAAAAATAAAAAAATAATAATAATAAATTCAAAAATTCCAGATACTGAAAGCGGGAACTCTGCCGTGCGAATGTGCGGACTAAAAATAAAAGTGTTTTGAAAAACCACCCACCCGTCCACCAATCCATCCGATCCAGCCAGCCATGCTTAAAATTGAATGAAAGAATGTACAATAAAAGGTATACAGAACAACGTCTTATCGAAACAATAAGATACAAATTAGTTTATTGTTAAATATATTATTAATAATCAATTATTAATAATTTAAATCCTTTTACGATGAAATAATTTTTTAAAACACCCTTTAGATTAATATTTTTCTAAGCTTAAAGATTTTGCAGAAGATTCGGTCGCAATCTTTTGATAACTTTTATGAGATTCTATCGAAAAGAAAAAAAAAACTTCGAAACAAAATTGAAACGCACCCAATTCGCTCTTCGTACTCATCATCTTTCAATTTTATAGTCATTCTAAGTTCTGATTACCCACTTGTACCCGCTTAAAGACTTTGAATCCTTTAAAACAATCGCTGCCAGTTTGGACTGCCGAAACTACAGGAGTCTGAATTGACTGCATCAGCTACTGCAGCTACAACAGCTTCAACCAATGCATCAAGCCATATCTACAATGGCGGCCGCATCGACTACACCGACTGCAGCAGCTGTAGCAGTGACCACCTATATCAAGTCCCATCAGGACGTTGACGTTGGCAGACTTAAGACTGGGTTAATACCTCGACACCTGACGTTTCGAGATTCTGGGTGATGATGGAGGACTTTTTAAGATGTCCTTAGCATCCGGTGATGTACTTTCCTTCAGCTGCCATCATTATCATTATCATCATCATCATCATCATCATCAACATCGTCGTCGTCGTCGTCATTTAAATCTCAAGCTTCAACAATGACACGACGTGGAAGCTAATATTGGTGATAATAAATATTGTCGAAAATCAAATTTCTTCTGATGATTCCGGAGTTGATGATGACGATGACGATGACGATGACGACGATGACGATGATGATGATGATGAGTAATGAGTAATGATAATGATCCTAGTGGATTAGCCGTGGAAAAGGTCCCCAATAACAAATCATTTATATCCGTCTCGAGATTATTATAACGAAGACGAGGATGAAGACAACGACGTTGATGACGTCACATTAACGTCACCGGCGGATGTCGACAACAGCACTAATGATGACAACAGCAACAATAAATAAATACAACGTAAATATACAAAAGAAACAATAATAAGCCCTGGAGAATAATTATTAATGTAATAATAATAATAATAATAATAATAATAATAAGGAAACTATTGGTGATAAGTTTTACAGGCTTAACAACTGTTATTGTTTTTGATATCGCAATGATTACGTCTTGGAAATTCCGAAAAGCTCTCGAAATATTTTTTATTTATTTTCAGTGGAACTTCAATCGAAGATCTAATTTTAGATTGTGACTATTAGTCGAAGAATTTGTCCTTATTGCAAGGTACAATGTACAATGTACAATGTATTAAAATGATTGAAATGTACGTGCTACAAAACGTTATGATTATATCACAACTTTAAAAACTTATTTTGGTGTAGAATTTCAGATTTAAAAAAAAAAACTATTTTTATTTTCACCCCTCAAAATGCACCCCTTTCCCTGCCCCGGGGTGCACCCCCCTTGGTACGCCATTGGTTATGAGACGACGACGACGATGATGGTTTGCTATTCGCTGGAAGACGATGCTTCTATGTCTAATCTCCGTTGTTAATCTGCTCAAATTTGTACTAGGTTACCCTGGGCTGTCTGCCTCTGGGGCGGATGGATGGATGGACCGGTGGACGGACAGATGGATCCATAGATGCATAAATGAGAGAGTTACCGAACGGAGCTGGAAATCATTACCATACAACATTGATAGATGGATCGATTTACAGATTTATAATTTCCGTGAAATAATGAAAAATATTTAAACAATAATATCTAATTTTAGTTTTCGAATCCGGATATTTAACTTGAGCATTGATTATTTGGAACTGATAACATCACCATCGTCGTCATCATCATAGTCGTCGTCGTCATCATCATTATCATCATTTCACCTTTTCTGATTTCGATTTCCACAGAATTTTCCTAAAAAAAAGTTTCAGAATTGGAGTCTTTACGCTTGGGAGACGAAATCTGAATTTTCTGGAATTGTTGTTGGCGTTGTTGTCCTAGTTGTAGTCGTCGTCGTCGATGCAGTTGTTTGTTGTTGTTGTTGTTGTTGTTGTTGTTGTTTGCTTTAAAGACACGTGTATTAATATGTCATGAGAATTTTCATTAGCGACAGGCATATTCTTCATCAAGTGATTTTCCAGGACCTTAGGACATCAAGCTCTCAAGTGGAATGATGATGATGACGACGACGATGCTGCCGTTGTTGTTGTTGTTGTTGTTTCCTGCGCATGGTGTGATTGTTTTAACGATGAAGAAATGCTCTTGAAGACGATGAAGACAAATACAACAATAATAACAACAATAGCAACAACAACAACAACAACGTTGACTTCAATTTCCCCTTATTGCAATGTACAATGCATTAAAATGATTGAAATGTAAGCGATGATACATGCAAGAATACATGAAAATATGACTCCAGACTGTAATATTTGGCCAAATGAAGCAACTGGTTACAGGCATAAACACGTGTTATTATGTTATTATTATATTAAATGGTCCAATAGAATAAAAATTATTTTCAAATAAAATATTTATTTTTTTAATGTGAATTTCTTCAAAAATTCTTCAATCAATCAGCTGCCCTGATAAATTACAAGATGGGCATCACTACCAACGCGTCATCATCATTATCTCTACATAACACGTCATCGTCGTCGTCATCCTCATCTTCCTCGTCGTCGTCGTCATGAAATCAAATTTACATTTCATGAATGCTCTTGATCGGTGACCCATGAAATTTTTTTCTTTAATTTTTAAATCAAATTTCTTAAAAATTAAATCAAATTCTAAAAAAAAATTTTTTTTAAATAAAAAAATAATTTATTTCATCGTAGGAAAGTATTTTTAAAAGGAGATTAAATTAGACGATTTTTGATCAATTGCTTCCACGAAAGGAAAGGATGGATGGACTGATGGATGAATCCTTGGATGAGTGAATGAATGAGTGAATGCATCCGTGGATGGATCCATGGATGAGTGAATGTTCATTGGAGGCTATAATGAATTCAATTGAATTATGTTATCAATTGTTAAATAATTGATTATAATTGTTTTAATGCGTAGGAGAACTAGATGTAAATAGGATTAAATGAAATTAATGAATTGAATTTAATAATTTAATAGGAATTTAAGTTAAATTTAATTTGAGTTTTAAATTTAAAAACATTTATTTATTTAAATGGAATAGAATTAAATTAAATGATAATTACTTTAAATTAAATGATAATTACTTTAAATTTAATGGTAAGTACATTAACCTGACTTACCTGAAACTTCAACAACTGCTAATTACATATCCTCTGATACGTTTTGAGGATTTCAAAGAAAATGTTTCAATTCGCACGAACAATCGATCGGTTATAGTTAAATTATCATTCAACATTTTAAATTTAAATTTTATTTTTAATTTATTAATGGTAAGAATGAAATAATTTTTATTTATTTTCTAAGATAAATTGTTTTTATAGAACGAAGTTAAAAATTTGTAATTTGAAATTTCCGTGAAAATATATATTTGAACATTTTAAGTTTTATTCACTCATATCACGAAATATCGTTTTTAATGTGCAAGTTTTATCACTATGATTTTTTTTCAAAATTTAAGCATTAATTAATAAAAATTAATAAAATATTAATTCTGAAAAGTTTCAAATGGAAATAAAAGTTTGGAGTCTTCAATTTTTACCAAAATTGAACAAAACAAATCCTATTGAATCCTATTTTGCCCTCCATTTTAATTTTATTCAATTTGGAAAGTGAACTCTTTCCCAAGATTTCATCATTTTCTCATTCCTTCACTCCCTTCCTCATTCACTCATTCACTCATTCCCTCCCTCCCTCACTCACTCACTCATTCACTCCCTCACTCATTCACTCCCCCACTCACTCTTTCATTCATTGAACGGATGCATGAGTGGTGAGCCTATGAGAGAATCCCGCTTGTAAATCTCCCGCCACTGCAGGTGCTCGGAACTGAACAGCGACTTGGTGGAGTGAATGGGTGGACGGATGGGCGGATGAGTGAACGAGTGTAGGTCAATGAGAGACTGAAAGAAGAAAAAATGACTGAGTGGGTGGGTGGCCATGTTACGTGAGTGAGCGACATTAAGAGATGAATGTGCTCCGATGTGCCAGATGGACGGAAGGAAGGAAGGACGAATGAATGAATGGATTAATGACAAATGGATGGATGGATGGTTGAATTACTGCACGGACCGATGAATAGATAGATGGATCAATCAATGGATGGACTGACAAATGGATGGAGAAGTAAAACTGGATGAGATGTCGAAGAGGATCGATCCGTGGCCAGAGAAAATCAAATCTGCCCTTAAGCGCTGGTAGCGAAATGCAGAAGTGAGAGATAGCTCCTCACTTTGTGAGGGGCTTTGAAAACGTCAGGGTATGAGGACGACCGTGGACAACCCAGGGCCGGACCGCGGGTTCATTTTCTTTCGTCAGATGTCGTTTTCAGGGTCGATTATTTTTCCCTCGACAAGGGGTTTAATATGCAGTACATCTTTCGGCGACCTTGACCTCCCTACTTTCACTCTCCTCCGCTCTCCATCTCTCTCCTTCTGTCCATCTTCGAAATTCAATACTTACAGGCGACGCGCTCAGATGGCTTTTTGTGTACTTTATGTAATTCCCAGTATTTTGGAAATCTTTGCGAACGTTTTCTGTGCCAGGAAGTAATTCTCTACTGAAGCTATTGTAGTTGTTGTGGTAGATGCGGTCGGTTTGATCAATGGTATTGTAGTGGGTGTGGTAAGTGCGATCGGTGTGGTAGCAGTATGGCATACCTGAGGCTGCAATCTCTTGCAACGATTTATGCGTCCATCTTCTTAATGCTGTTGTTATCGTCGTCTGTTGCCAGGATGCGGTCGTTGTTGTCATGACGACCTTTTTACGAGACTAATGCCGGCTTCAGTGGCCCTCATTCCCGGGGCAAAAGGTCACCGCCCCCGTGAACTTTGATGCCGAAGAAAGGAGTGTGTTTCAAGGGTTTTCATGAGACCGCTGGAATCAAAAGTCAAAATCGTGTCTGCCATGTTTCGTTATTGAGGCGGGTTTATGGGAGAGGCCAACATTAAATTTTTGTTGATTTAGTTGTTCTTGATGATGATGATGATGATGATGACGATGGCGGTGATGACAACGACGAATATGTTATTTTAATTAATTTAATATTTAGGTTTTTATCTAAAGTTTTAAACAATCTCAATGGTTGAAAGAGTGAAACTATTAAAGTATGGATAAAGGAATGAATTAGCAAATAAATAACATTTAATTTAAAATTTAATTTAAAATTACAAAAAAAGAGAGCATTTAAAAAATATCTGAGTTCTTTATGGTTGAAATAAATTTCCATCAGGAGACCTGCTGAGGACCACTTTGCTGAATGGAGCCCCACACGTACACAAAATATACAACCATTCACGCACACCACTGCACACACAAACAAATAATTTAATCAATTTAAAAAAAAATACACAACGCTGTTCACCATTTGTGTCGGTTGATGAATGCATTTGTTGAGTATTTCCAGTGTTAAACTAGTACAAAATATTCATTTAATAAAATAAATAAATTTATTAAATAAATACATTTATTAAATAAATAAATTTATTACATCCTTGAATGTTATTCATAATCTAATGTGTTTCATCACAAACTATGGAAAATTGCTCCAAACTTAGAGAGTGTTAGGGTTAGGAGTTAGGGGTTAGAGTATAGGGTTAGAGTTAGGGTTATGGTTAGGGTTGGGGTTACTCAGATTATCCACTACTTAGAGAAAAATCTCAAAAATACAAACAATAACAATAATTACAACAAAAACCGCTTTTTTTGGATTATGAAGAGCAATGCTTGGCATCACAATCAACACGCACGATCACACGCGCACGACGCACAGTAACACATGCACGACAACACACACGTCACGAGTCACACGTCATGACGATGACTTTCAAATAGCGTTTCCAAATCTTCCAAGAATCGACACAAAAAGTCCCAAGAGTTGGAACATCAAAAGACGCATCGAATGAGTTCCTGAGGGACTGAAACAAGCAGGATTACTGGCGACCTGAACTCAATTGCATGGATCTCAAATACAAATATACTAATACAATTATAATTATAATTAAAATTATAATTACAAATATATTTACACTGTATACGTGTAGTTTATTCAACTCCCTCATATACTTCCCTCAGGAATGTATAGTATATATACATGTAACGGTATTATACAATTATAATTATAAATATTATATTATAATTGTAATTATAACTATAAATAAATGTATAGTATATATACATGTAACGGTATTATACAATTATAATTATAAATATTATATTATAATTGTAATTATAACTATAAATATATTTACATTGTACACGTGTAGTTTATATATATTGTAATAACCCGGGGTCCTCAAACTAATTATGGTAGGTCAGGTTTATTGAAAGTTGTCAGATGGCTTGGAAGATGCACGATGCTTCAAATGTCTAAGTCTTGAAATCTGCTGTTCTCTAATTCTCGCTCTACTTTCCGATACAAATCCATTTGTCGAGGTGCATAACCAAAGAGTCTGAATAGCACCAATTAATTCTCAAATTATATTGCCACTAAATTTAATTAATTATTAAATTAATTAATCGGCAATATAATTTTAATTATTCTTCAATTTATTGGATCTAGGGATCCAACACTGCCCCCTCCTTAAATCTGTTCGTCCCCCGAACAGAACTCTATTCCCATTTTCATTTTTACTCTAGGAATAGGGATCCAATCTTCCAACAATCTCATGGCTGCAAATCCCAGATCCATTTGCTTTGCCATCTTCTGGGATTTCTGTTTCCTCCCTTTTGCTTCTGTGTCCCGCAAGTTTCAGTCGCGTAACATCGCCATTTCTATGCTCAACCTCCTGCTCCACCATGCCGCCAGATCTCAGACTCTCTACAGGATCACCTGCTCCATTTTCCTTGCTAGGCACTCTCCCGAAATCCCGAGCACTCCCTTCTGTTATTTCCAATGGAGCCGAAACATCAGCTGGTAAATCCATGGGCTGTTCTGTAGACTCCACTTGTTCCACCATCAACTTCGTGTGCTTCACTGGTAACTCAATGTCCTTCATCGGTAACTCCTCGGGCGGTACTAATAACTTCGCAGACTCTGTCGGGAAATCCATTGGCTGTTCTGTAGACTCTACTTGTTCCACCATCAAATCCGTGCGCTCCACCGGCAACACCACGTGACTCATCAGTAACTCCTCGGGCTGCACCAACAACTCCACATGATCCACCGGCAATCCCACGGGCTCCTCCGAAAGTTCCACTTGCTCCACTAAAACCTCTTTGAGCTCTCTGGGCCCTGCTGACGACTCGACCTGATCTGATAACTCTATGGGCGCCAACGTCGAGTTCTCTAAGTCTGCCATCACGCACAGAGTTTCTGGAGACACGCACGCACTGTGGTTGGATGTGCCTTCTAATGACTCCATCCCAATGCTGCCAGAAACGGTACTTGGAACATCAGAACTCTTCTCAGTAGAGTTTCCACCAGAAACCAAAGAGGCATCCTGACGCGGAATCGCTGTGTTTTCCAAATCGCCCCTAATAGTCCTCCTAGAGTTCTCTGCAAACTTTCTCCGCCACTTACTATATTCGGACTCGAATTCAAAAGAACCAACAGGACTCTTCTCGGTAGAGTTTTCACCCGAAACCAGCGAGACATCCTGACATGGAATCGCTGTGTTTTTCAAATCGCCCCTAATACTCCTCCTCAACTCATCTACGGACTTTTTCATAAAATCAAGAAATTCTTCCATTTTTTTATGGGATGGATTCTCGAATTCGTATTCCTCTGGGTCATGGCCATTCTCTGTCAGCCATGTCCCAAGTCGCTCTCGTATCTCAGCTTTCGTGCCTTTCCAATCCAGGCCACGACCTCTCAATTCTTGTCTCAATCGAGGCACGTACAATTCATCCAAGTACTTCGGCATCCTTCACTTTTCAATTAAACAAGCTTCTACCTTAGTTACTTTTGGACACCCTTTAACTCTAAATCCCACTCCTGACACCAATGTAATAACCCGGGGTCCTCAAACTAATTATGGTAGGTCAGGTTTATTGAAAGTTGTCAGATGGCTTGGAAGATGCACGATGCTTCAAATGTCTAAGTCTTGAAATCTGCTGTTCTCTAATTCTCGCTCTACTTTCCGATACAAATCCATTTGTCGAGGTGCATAACCAAAGAGTCTGAATAGCACCAATTAATTCTCAAATTATATTGCCACTAAATTTAATTAATTATTAAATTAATTAATCGGCAATATAATTTTAATTATTCTTCAATTTATTGGATCTAGGGATCCAACAATATATATATATTTTCCTTAGTATTTGGATAACGGTATATAAAGCGTCTCACGTGATCATTCCTTCTCGTATAAATTACTCCGTCATAAATCAATTATGTTCGTGTTTTTATGCGGAAATTATTATTTGTTGGGACTGATTAGTTTATAAAGTTATTTATGATTTTCGTTAATTTCGTAATATTAAAGGAAAGTAATATTAGATATTAATGATGATATTATGTCATTAATTTTATATTTATTCTGTTCATCTTTTTAAAGTCCCTGTAGTTATTTTCATTTCATAAATGTTCATCATCGTCATCATCATCATCATCGTCGTCGTCGTCGTCATCGCTCGTTATTTGTTTAAAATTCTTTTTAAATTTTCCTGCGTTTTGAAAGGGCTCGTCAGAAGTTACCACTCGTCATAATTACTTCATTAATAACAATAATAATAATAATAATAATAATAATAATAATAATAATAATAATAATAATAATAATAATAATAATAATAATAATAATAATAATAATAATATTAATAATAATAATAATAATAATAATAACATTAATAATAATAATAATAATAACAGAGATAAATAAATAAATAAATAAAAACAATATTATTCTATTTATCTTTAAGAATATCCTTCTTCTCTGTTCCAGTATGACTCCCGAGAAGTTTATTTTGAAATTCAACGCCTTCCGCACGAATTCATTCATTCTTTGTTGACGTTCCAACCATCCTTCCATCCTTTGATGCTATTTATGACATCCGATTGTATTATTTATTATAGTATTCCTTGTATTGTCGTTTGGGTTGTCTCTTCAATGGATATTGAAATTGAATCATATTTGGATTTTGGAATTTCCACTCAGAGACCCAATGACTTTTAATAGGTGCCGGAGAGATGCGCACGCTAGAAGTAGTCTAAACAATCGCAAATCGTATAAATAATTAATTATTTTTAATAAACTGTATTAAACTTGTGTTGTATTTTGTATGACTCTGTATCTTCGTACTACGTAGCATATATTTTTGTATCGTCACTTGTTATATATTTTGTATATTAGTCCATTGCATTGTATCTTTGTATCATTTCCTTGTATCTTTAGCTGACGTCACGGGTCTGAATAATGAGAGTTTCTAATTCATTTCACCTCCTTCATTTAATCACCTTAATAAACACCACTTCCGCTTGTTATCACCAAGGAAACGGGGACTCTGGTCATTTGTCGAGATCATTATTATCACCTGCTCTGCACCCAGAAACCCATCCGTTGTTAGTCATTATCATTATCATCATCATCATTATCATTATCATTAACATTATCATCGTCATCATCATAATCACCAT
>CM067537.1:6345000-6392500 GCA_034509925.1 Hirudinaria manillensis
TTATTAATAAATTCCCAGATCATTACCATCGCCTATGGTCCATTTGTGGCTCACCTACTCATCTACCCACCCATCCACCCAACCATCAACTAATTCTCATCAATTTGCATCCAACGACATCATCCAATTTTTCGTCAGTCACTCCTCTGACCACCACAGTCATCATCACCACCATCATCATCATCATCATCATCATCGTCGTCATCATCATCATCATCCTTTTCTGGCCAATAAAGCATCACCCTCCCCTCCAAAGCAAGTACCCGTCACGCGTCAATAATTCCAAATCTTTTTTGAGCCGAAACGAAGATGGATGGCACGTCATAACCTGCTTTTGAAAACGGACACCTGTTGTTTCAAGAGCACGTGGTCCCAAGAAAAGGGCGATGGCTTGTTACGTATAACTTTGTGAACGCAAAGAAACACCAATTTTAATAATAATAATAATAATAATAATAATAAAATAATAATATCAGCATAAACATTGAAAATAGCAGACGACTGACGGGCACCGGGAATCGTCTTGATTGGTTGAATTGAATGATAACCGGGGTTGTTGTTGCCTTTTGTCAAAACAACAACAACAAACGCACCAGCAACAACAGCAACAGCGCCAGCAACAGAAACAACACCTCGTGGCTGGGAGACTCCAGGCTGAAACTCATCCTGTGATGAGTTTCCGGAATCGGATATCGACGGACGGAATCATTCCGACCAACCAGGCGCCGTTCTTGAGGGTACTGGCTGTGCAGTGTACACGGATTCGTACATTGTGTTTCCAATGAAATTAATCATCGTCATCGTCATCGTCATTGCAATCATCGATTCCTTATAATTCGTCACCATTTAGTATTGTTATGACCTTCGTCTTCAATATTTGTACCGGCAGTTTCATTATCATAGTCTAGGTCGTCGTCGTCGTCACCAAAATTACCATAATGGCCATCATCATCATCACCACCACTATCGTCATCATCATCATCACCAAGAGTCATCAATATAGTCGCAGGGGACCAATGCTGAGTATGGTTCGTAAATATTGGAAGTCATGTTAATTCGAGGGTGTGAGAAGGTCATTTGAAGGGCATCTTTACGAGACCCCGGCGATGAATCCCCGCGTGTAAACAAAGTTTACAGTCACTTCAGTCCTTCAGTCGATTCTTCAATCTTTTCGTCTTCTTGTGAGATTATCTGTCGACATCTTTGAAGTTAATTAAATGACAATAATGAATTTGTATTGACCACATAAATTAACATTTATCCGTTGGTAGACAAGCAATGTTTAACGTAACCAATGTTAATAAATAAAATAAATTTTAAATAAATTACAATATTAATTAATTAATTAAAAAATCTTTTGAAATTTATATTAATTAATTTTTTTATATAATCTCTTGAATCTCTAACCTCTAGCACTTGAGCTCATAACAACACGATGGTCCTAGGCACAGGTAGGCAAGAACACTACAGGTGCGAAGGAGCAAATAAAAACAACAAAAGGGGTGGTGGTGGAATTCTTAAATGAGGAGGATTTTGTGCCAAGTGGTTGGAAAAATTGGAGCACAAAAATACTCAACGAAAATATACTTGTATATTCAATTTCTTTTCATTCCACAAAATTATTACTATTATTATTATTGTTATATTATTATTATTATTATCATTAACTTTGTTATTGTTATTATTATTATTGTTATTATTATTATTATTATTATTATTATTATTATCATTATCATTAAACTCTATAGATTATTATCAAGAGTTGAAAAAAGAATTTCACAAGTCGAGAGTACCTTGAAAGGTGCTTTTTTGTCACCAAGGAGTCTCATCTTCTTCCTCTTTTACAACTCCCCTCGGTAGGCATTCCTTAGCACAATGGTCTTCATTATGGCTTTCTTTTTGTTATTCCTTATTTTTTATCTTTCCTTCTTTTTTTCTTTCTTTCATCCTTTCTTTCCATCACTTCCAGGGCCGTCTATGCCGTCGAATTTCAACCCCCCAGCTCCGGAAGACGGAGTGGTTGATCGGTGATGCAGAGATGGACAGAACAGATTTGTGGAAGAACGAATGAATGAAGAGCGTCTTACAATGGATTTTTGATTAATGGTGATTTAGACGCGAATTTATTTTAATTGAATGCCGAGGTTTGGAAATGATTAAACATTTCAGTTGAACATGTTGCAGGTCTGAATAAATGCAGGTGTAAGAAAGAATATTCTTGTTTAGCATGGAATACGTCTTTCTGGGAGAGCATGGATGAATGGCTGGAGGGATAATAATTGATGTACAGATGAACGGGTGAAAATACAGCTGGAGGCAAAAATTGGTTGGTGAGATGGATAGATGGAAGGATGGATAGACGTACAAATGGGTGGATGGACGGACGGATGGATGGATGGACGGATGGATGGATGGAAGAACGAAATCAGAGTGAAAGTGAAACGAAAGAAAACACGAGGGAAGAGTCGAATTTCTCGTCGAGGAATTAAAAATGTCATCCATTAGAAACGATCGGGGAATTTGTCGTCCGTCGGAGGAAAAACCTATAAAAATCCTCCCAAGTTTCGATTTGCAGTCGAACTAAGAAGCTTTTCGATGACCTACGAGGAGCATTTTTGAATTTTTTATTCGAGCACTTTAAGAAGAATTAAAATTATTTTTCACAAAATTTATTATTATTATTTCAAGAATAATAACAACAAAATTTTAATTTATTCTATCGCTTTTAAATTTTACGAGAGAATTAATCAAGAAGAATAGCTCTGAAGAACTTAAACATTTATAAAGCACCTCAAACATATCCACTTGTATCCGTTTCGATATTGTTTGTGTCAATATTGCTTCCTTCCATGGGTTCACTCGGTTCAAGCAAATCCTGTCCAAGGAGAGAGGCTTAAGTGGTCATCAAGTGATGCGCTAGATAATTGGACTTTCTGTCCCTCCGTCTGCCTCTCTCTAAATCTGCCCGCCATGACCTCTGAACTCTGCAATATCGTTCCCTGAGTTCAATCTCGAGTTGGTCTTTTATTGGGAACAATTTGTCTCAGGAGTTGAGTTGCGGTTTGATGTCGTTACTCGTCATCATCATAATCAACATCATCATCTTCGTCGTCGTCATTATCATTGCAACAACGACGACGAAGACAACGACAACAACACAAACAAAGAGACTTCATGCCTGCTGTCTCCTTTATTTACGATCGCCATTCCGAGCAAATTGGAGTTTTTCCTTCTCCAGGAAGTTGCAGCTAATTGTGTCGTCGTGAGTGATTGAAGGACTGACTCCCCTTTAATCCGAAGGTATCGTGTTCGAAACCAGGAATGGGATCGTCTTCTTTCTTTTCGGTTTGAAGTTGTTTTAAAAAAAAATTCTATCGAGTCGCCCAGCATAGTGGCACACCAGGAAGGCACGTAAAACAGAGAAGGGGTGAAAGCCCATATAACCGAAACATCCAAGACCGTATATCAAAATTACCGTTTACCATTTAAATAGGGACATAAATATCTTCCTCGGGCATTTGTTACCAATGCTTTTTTTAAAAATATGTTTTTATTTATAATAATTCATTATTTCGCCAAATCGATCCAACCTTGAAAGTAATGTTTAAATTGACCTTACTCCAATTAATTGATTGATTGATAAATTAATAATAACTGAATACATGAGTTGGAAAAATAACAAACAACCTGGAATTTGAAAGATGTGATCCCCGTATAGATTAATATCCGGAGTGTCACTCAACAGCAATATTTTAAATTATTTTATAGATTTGTCCATCCTTCAGCTCATTCTTCAATCCATCCACCCATCCAGACCTCCATATTCTGGTCATCGGCTTGCATTCATCGTCTAATAGATGTGGGCGTAATCGTAAGAGGACTCTCTCAAGAGGATGCAATTCATCAAATCCTGGAACAATTCATTTCAGTTCACGCTTCATTGAACCACGAAGATATGGTACTCGTAAGTCTTTCCAGCTTCGACGGCACGGCTGGACTGCCTCCAGGAAACTTCATCTTTTCAGAACAGGCGTCATTCGAATCTTTGTCTCTGTAAAAAAAAAACTCCAAGCAAAGTGGATTAGAGAAGCCATGTCTTGAGATAATCACTGGCATGGAGAATAAAATAAGCTATTCTATAGCTTAAAAGCTTGTAAGATTTTTTATAGCAAACCTGAAAACTACGCAAAGGTTAAACTAAAATTAACAACGCTCCATAATTCACTTCTATTAGCACAATTTATTCCTGTTTATGCTTCAAATAAAATTAATTCGAGATTTCTTCAATTTATTTGGTTTGCCAAGAAAACTTCCCCCTAACGAATAAAACAAAAATTCCTAGAAAAAAAAAAAGATTAAACTAACTTAGATTAATAAATCCACTTTAAGCAGAGTAACTATTACTTGCTATTGATTTATTATTTTTTATACTAATTATTTTATACTAATTTATTATTTTTTTAATTAATTTATTTTTTTTTTAATTAATTTATTATTTTTTATATTAATAGTTAATTATAATTTATTTTATATTAATTTATTATTTTTGATTTGCCATTATTTTATTTATTTACACTTTGTGATGGTAGCGATTGTAAAGGATGTAATTACAATCTATTTCAACTGAATTCTAAAAATATAAATTAAGATTTTTAATTAAGAATTGTCCGTTTCTTAAATTATTCTGAATATCATTGAAGTTCACATTATAAATGTTGATTGACACCCACCATTAAAATTAATTGCTTCTTATCGTTATGAATAAAAATTCAAATACTTTTAGATTAAATCAGATTTAATACATTTATACATAAAAGGGTTTAGCGGATTAATACCGGAATACCTGAATAAATACAAAAATACTCTTCTAGAAAAGAAAACTGGAATGGATGGAATGGCTTACAGCGCCACCTGGAAGACTTTTCAGTTAGTCAGTTTCCGTTCCAACCTCGCCATCTCGCGGATGATTTAAAAAAATTCGATATAGAATTTAGAAATGAATTAGTCATAAATAATGGGGAGTTGTGAATTTCAATATGGATTTCTAAATAACTAATTATAAGAATTGTGAAATTAATTAATTAATTTCACATGCGTGGACTTACATTACATTAAATTACAAGGTGGAGAATAAATTATGCAAAATTTGAAATATTATGCGTAATACATTATAAAATATTATGCTTAATACGTTACAATTATTTTTTTAATGTTGACATTATGTAGTTGTATTGAATCGTGACGTCATCATGTTTCCATTCCATGTTTGTAAACAAGAATTTTGAATCGATGATATTTGATATTTTCATTTTCTGAAGTTTCTTTAGATGCTGGGATATTATTTCAAAAATCTCCGCTTGACTGGTTATTAAAAAATATTTATTTCGTAATAACGGAAAAAGTTAATTTAATCTTGGACAATTATTACGATTTATTATTGTAAAAACCCGGGGTCCTCAAAATAATTATAGAAGATCAGGTTTATTGAAAGTGTTCAGATGGCTTGGAAGATGTACAATGCTTAATTGATTAAGTCTTGGAATCTGCAGTTTCTCTTACTCTCGCTCTCCTTTTCTAGATTACTTTATTTGTCGAGGTTCACAACCAAAGACTCTGAATGGTACCCTGAACTATATATATAATTTTAAATATTATTTATTATATATTAATATAATATGTTATTATAAAGAATATAATTTTAATTATTCATTAATTATCTGGATCCAGGGATCCAAGATTATGATATTATATTATTAATATAATTAATAATTAATGATGCAACCACTTTCACTTAACAGTAACATAACTATTAATAAGAGTTAACTTTAGTTAAACCGATAGATCAATGAATATCAATAATTAATAATCGATAGATTAAAGAATAAATGCTTCACTTGAGGATTGTTGTTGCGCTGCTCTTCTTAAGAAGTTGGGAAAATTCATTCTTTTGTGAAACAGGTGACTATTTGATGAAATTTTTAGGAAATTGTTTGCAAATCGCAGAAAACTTTCGGAATTATACGGCATAGCCAAGAAGCTGGAAGCTGGAAATAAATATATTTAAATTAAATTCAATTAAAATATTTTTAAAATAATTTTTAATTTAAATAATGCTTTATATTAAAATTAAATGTAATTATTTATAACCAGACTAAGACACCATAAGCCAAATGTATTTAAAGTCATGAATAGAGAAACACATAATTCTGATGCCGTGATGCAATTCAACATCTGTTGACTAAATCACAAACAAAGAACTTGTTTGAAAGTCATTTGTCAAGATTATTGGTGTTTTTAAAAATATTCTAATGAAAGAAAAATCGTTTCATTATCAAATTAATTGAATTATAATCACTTATATAATATTATATTATATTATATATTGGAGTCTTAAAGTAACCAAATTGATCATTTGATTATTCCAATAATTAAATAAGCCCATAATAATGATATTATTATCACCAAATATAATTATACAAAAATAATAACAATCGTAATAATTATAATATTAATTATAACAATTGTAATAATTATAATATTAATTATAACAATATAAAAATTATGTTGTTTTCTGTTTAAAAAGCAGAAGACTGTACAAACAAGCCGTGCGAAGGTACAAAAAAATGCGATAGAGTTGATGATCTTCTTGGATGCCAATGCCCCGAAGGATACGAACCAAAAGAGGGGGAAAACTTATGCTCCGGTTATTCGAAGATGAGATGTTGAAATATTATATTTAATTAATTTATTATATTATATTTCAATTGCTTCTAATAATCTCATAATATTTTACATAATTATTCATATATATATATATATATATATATATACATATATATTTAATTATTCTTTTATTATTATTATTATTAATTAACTCATATATCGTGATTTAATCCTGACATATTAAAACAGATGCCAACGAGTGCGAATATGGTCCTTGTAAAGCAGACGAAGAATGTATAAACATCCTCGGGTCATTCAAATGCATCTGTCCGATTGGTTTCAAGTCAGACCTGACGGAAACCACATGTTCAGGTAGTCTAAGTTTTTGTTGACAAATTCTGATCAATTTTATCAACTTCCTAATTCAATAATGTGTATTTTAAGAATAATTATACTGTCTGAAATTGTTTTTGTGATTAAATTCCAATATTCATTGGTTCTTGTTGAGATTATCAGATTTTAATTTCTTTTTTTATTTTTTTATTTAAACATCTTTGTTTTAAGCTTATTATTTTTGAGATTCTACTCATCCATCCGTTTTTTGCCAAAAGACGTCGATGAATGCAAGAACACAGCGACGGCAGTATGTTCAGGAGTGAATACCCACTGTTTCAACACGTGGGGAAGTTATAAATGCGGATGTAAAGGAGGTTACACAGAAGTTAAAAAAGTCTGCCAAGGTAGCAATGTTGAGACTTTATTCATCCGTCTATCCGTCCGTACATAGTGTTGGATCCCTGACATTAATTGAAAATCATTAATTATATTACTAATTAATAAATAATTAATGATTAATTAAGTTTAGTTAATATTCAGAATATTTTATCTCAAAGACGTGACTAGCGATTCGAGTAAATAAACAGTTCCGATCAAGACAGCAATAGACCGGATTTTCGAAGCCATCTTTACCATTAGTTAATTCCAATAAAGTTATCCTTACGTTAATTAATTCAGCAGACCCCGGGTTATAACAATAGTATCCCAAACGCATTCAACCACAGGTTTCGAAATACTCCATTCACCCCATACTTATTCCATCAGAACTTCAAGCCACTTGTGATCCTTACCGATAGAATATTAATTCATAATTTAATAACAAGATTATAATATAAAAACTAATTTATGCAATTTTATTTTACAGACATTGACGAATGTGTCAATGAAGGATTGTGTGGGGAATTGAGGGAATGTAACAACACCATTGGATCCTACCTTTGTAACTGCATTCAGGGTTACGAATGGGTGGTGGATTCACATTCATGCCAGGGTTGAAGGCTAATTTGAATTAATTTCATATTACTATTATTATTAATTTTAGTAATAAAATTATTATTCAAAATAATACTAATAATGTTGCTATTGAAAATAACAACACAAATATTTATATTTATATCCTAGGAAATATGAAATGAATTTTTCCTAATACAATAATGTGTATTTTAAAAATAATTATACTGTCTAAGATGTTTTTGAGATTGTTTTTCTGATTAAATTTCAATATTCATTGGTTTTTGTTGAGATTATCAGATTTTAATTTCTTTCATTGAAGAAAATTATTTTTAATGTTATTTTATTTTAAAATCTTAATTAATTAATGTTTATATTTAATATTTATAATAAATGGTAAATAAATGATTAAATAATCATTTAATATAACCAATTAAAATTTTTAACAAAAAATTAAACAAAAACATTTGAGCAAAGAAATGAATAAGTCGTAGATTAAAGGCATAACGTAACAACGAACTGCTTATAATAAATAATTTTAAAAGCTAACAAACTAATAAACTAATTGTTCAAGACATTGACGAATGCACTAACTTACCCTGCAAAGGAGGCGAGGAATGTCAGAACATTGTCGGTTCATTCAAGTGCATTTGCACAATTGGTTACTTTTTCAATACCACCTCTAGACTCTGCGCAGGTATCATTCGTTAACTCACGATATTATCTATATTACTTATATTTTATTAAATATTTCAAATTAAAAAATATATTTTAACTTGTGCAATTGATTAATTATTAATTATCTGCCGAATGGAAACAACAGCCGTTGGTGTTCGTAGCCATGCCTCTGTCAGACACCTCGGTTATCTAAGCGTCCCTAGCTAACTGGGGCCCATGGCGCTACATGAATCCACATATTGATAACTAATAAAATAAACTTCAGAATGAAATCATTGTGGACTGACTTTTGACTTTTATCCAGACATTGACGAATGTCCAAATGTAACTTGTAGAGCAACAGAGAGATGCGTCAACACGTTGGGTTCGTTCGAGTGCGGTTGTGCACCTGGTTACGGACTTGTTAATAACAAAAAACCTTGCGTGGGTGAGTTTTACAAACAGATATCGATAAACTTGAAAAACTTTTATTTCATACAAGACAACGTTTGCATCACCACGAGATGGTCCTATCACGTAGGGTTTAATAGAAGACCAAGAGGTTTCTATTACCAAGCAGTATTTAAGTGCTGGGTTGCTTACATGACACATAGCTTACTCCGTCATCCCGCTGTTATACTCTGCATGAACCATTAAGATGATGACGTTAGGAGTTTCAAATGAAGAAGGATTTGCATATCAAAGTTTATTAGTTAAAATAAAATGTTATCGAAAAAGAAATTTACAAATAAGATTTTCTCTCCAGAAAACTTTTCCATCCGTGAAATAAATTAATCGATTTATTAGTCAGTAATTTGTTTAACTGCCTATATCATTAATCGAAAGACATAGATGAATGCGAGGAATATCCATGTGGCGACGTAGGGACTTGTAAAAATCTCAAAGGTTCTCACGTCTGTTATTGTGAAATTGGTTACACGAATGGCACGAAATCTTGCGAAGGTTAGAATCTAATTTTTAAAATGTCTAAACTTATTTGCGCCCATTAACCAGTGTTAATATGATTTATTTGCGTTGTGAAACACATATTATTGCTTATTATTATACATATTATTATTATGCATATTATTGCTTAGTGTCATTACTTAATTTTAATTTAATTAAATTGCATAAATAAAAAAACTAAATAAATTCGAAGATATCAACGAATGCAAGGTTGGGATTTGTGGAGGATTCGGAAACTGCACAAACTACTTGGGGTCATTCGAGTGCGATTGTCTGATTGGATTCCAGTTCCAAAGCTACAACGGTTGCGTTGGTGAGACATCTAGCGATTAAATTTTACATTTTATGGCATTATTTTTAAGTTCATAAGAAGGAGAAAAAAGTTGGTAATATTAATTTAAAAAAATGTTTTAAATGATCGTAATATCTCCAAAACGTCTCAAAACATTTCATCTTTTATCGATTTAAGAACACGAAAAAGGGTTACAAAAAGATTTCTAAACTATAATCGCGCGTATTATTTACTATGCACGTTATCACTCAGGTATAGATTTTTTTTTTATTTGTTCTGAATGAATTGCATGCAATCTTTTTCAACCAATCATCCAATCAATCTTCTTTAATACATGAACGAATGACAAGACATTGATGAATGCGAGGGAGAAGTATGTTCTACATTCGGTGTATGCGAAAATACCAATGGGTCCTTCAGATGCCAATGCAATCGTGGATATCTCCAGCTAAACGATAAAGTCTGCACTGGTTGGAACTTCAATAACGTTCAATGTTTGATTGATTTAAACGTTAAACCAAGGGCAGAAAAAGCAAAATTATGCTTTGATTGATTGCTGATTAATAGATTAATGATTGGTGTTTTGATTTTAATATAACATAGTCCAGAAATTGTAAACGTAACAAAACGAATTATTAAAAGATACTATTATCAATAGAGTGCTTGTCATAAGGTTGGGACACTCATGTTTTTTAACTATAATTTTATTGATACAATTCATATATAAATCATTTATTTATGTGATAGATGTTCATTAGCTACTTAATTTCAGTGATTTTGGACAACTATATTTTGTAATCTGAGCAAAAACAAAACTAGAAATATGATAAAAGTGAAAATCGGTCAGCCTCATATGAAAGCGAAAATCTTCATTTTTCTTTAACATTTCAATCCTTTTGAAATTTCAGAAAAAAAAGACAAACAAATAAAATTGACATAATAGTAATAATAATAATAATAATAATAATAATAATAATAATAATAATATTCCTAACAGAATATTCCTGAATTGAATTCATTTAATGCCTTATTTTGTCCTTTCTCCATTTCCACAAGAACCCATTAATAATAAATTTAACTAGCATTTTGTATCTAACCAAATTATTATTTAATGTTATTTTATAATGTCATTATATAATGGTTCGATATAATAAAATGCTATTTCCTGCACAGGAAGAGACACCGTTTTTAATCTTTGAAACAACTCTGAACAACATCAAAGAAATTTTTCCATGGAGTTTCATTCATATTCAAATTTTGCTTCACAAGCACATTAAAGTTTTATTAAGCGAGAATAGATGCATAAAATAATTGAAACTTTGGGCAATTACACGCCGCGGTTTTTCAGAAAACTAGACAAAATGTAAAACTTTAGCCCCTGTCCCAATCATATGACACGCACTGTGTCAAGTTAAAATAAACCGCTTGACAAGTAATACAGTGCCGAATATATCTGTTTACATTTAGTACGTAATGTTCTGTGACATTATGAATCGAATTTCCACAATCAGACATTAATGAATGCCATCGCAACATCTGCGGTGAGCATGGAGTCTGTGAGAACAAAATTGGCTCCTTTTTCTGCCAGTGCGAAGTTGGATATTATTTCAACGATTCCGAAAATTATCCAGGATGTTTCGGTCTGTTTGATTGATTATAATGAATTTGTTTTTTATTTAGTGAATTTATTTTTTTGTGAACGATTTTTGTTTCTGAAACGGAGTCTTCTATACAAACACTATTGCTGGTTTTTGTAAGTACTACGATTCAACAGTTGATTGTCCACTTGTAAACAAAACTTTAGTAACTACAGAAAAAGTATTAAAATGAAAAAGTATTAAAATGTTACTTTAGTATTAAAGCTTTTACCAGTAAATAAAAATAACTATTCATCAAATAATTTAAATATTCAGATGTAGACGAATGCCTATTAGGAATTGTTTGCAACGACACAAGGTGTTTGAACAATGAGGGATCGTATTTGTGTGTTTGTCCCTTTGGATACTACATGGATAACACCACCAGCCTATGCTTAGGTTGTGGCTATTGTTGTTGCCGTTGCTGCTATTTGTTGTTAATATCAACGTAATTGTACGTGTTTTTGTTGAATGCATTACGATGATTACAGGTAAATACCTAATTTTAATGCATAATAAAGATTAATACAAATGTGTCGCGAAATGGTTTTAGATAAATCTTAATTGTCAATATCATCATAATTTGATTGAAAACATTTGAATATGCCCTATTAATTTAAAAAAAATTGTAATACAATTTTATTACAATTGTATTACAATAAAATTAAATTAAAAATTAAAATTAAAACATTTATTCCGATTAATGATTTAAAATCAATCCAACTTCTCTTGAAATTCTTTCCAGAAATTTACCCTGTTTCCGCCAATGTTTCGGCGGTACCCATACTTTTGGTTTGGTTGATGTTGATTTTAGCAATAATTTTGACAATGTTGGTCGACAAAACAATTATTCTATGATTTTTATGATTTCCATTATTACTATTATTATGTAATAAGTTATTATTTATCATTAATTATAATGTTATAGGATAAATAAGGCGCTCGAAGGATCAGCTACATATACACAGTGATTGGAAGACAAGATATTCATTAATTTATTTTCAGAAGCCTAAATAATTAATTTATAATTATAGCTTATGAATAAATTAATTTATATTTATAGCTTTTGAATAAGCTGTGTATTATTCTATTTTCAGATATTATTTGTCAACCAGTTGAAAATCTTTGTCAATCCTTATTGACAGCAATTACTGGTTTAAATCTGATAAACATTAAACATTTATCAATTTATATTATGAAAGAAATTCAAAGGAATGCATTGTCATATCTTATAATTCACTTTGGACCCGATGAAGACAGTAGATGAAATAATAAATAATTTTTTTTTATAATAAATAATTTTCCAGATATGGACGTAGTTTTTTTTCTCCCCAATTCCCTTATTGAAGGGTTTGCCATGAAGCATCATGGCATGAAACTTAATGTCACGAAATAAATCTCGACAAAACAAGATGAGAACGTACAAATATGATGGCAAGATGGAATAATCTCTCTCCTCCAGGAAGCCGTGATGGAATTTATGTAATATAATATATTATTTTAATATATATTTATATTATTAATTTATAATTAATGTATTAATTATTAATTATATATATATATATATTAAATTCAATTAGATATTATATTTTGACCACATTATTCTTAAATATAATCACAGAAAGGAATAAGACATTTATGATGACGTTAGCATGATGACGTCATATCGTTCAAGGATATTGCTTCAAGGATTTTGAACAATGAATTTCGTATGAATTGAAAGTATATTTACCATTTGTCGGATATAAAAAAGATTACAAATAACATTCATAAGAGTTCATTCATTTCTTTATAAAAAATAATTAAAGCATAATTTAAAAGTTATCTTCCTGCAGTTCTAAACATACATTAATTAATGTTTTAGCGATTTGGAGCAGAACCTATTTAACTTGGATCGCATGAAATTCAAGCCAGTAAACAATGAGATGTCTGTTTTGTACGCTATTACTGGTCTCAATTCAATTAACTCAGCAAAATTTAACTGACTATGAAAATATGGTAGAAGGGGATGCAGACCATATGGGTCAGAATTTTTTTAGAAGATTTCGAGGACATCTGACTAATATTATTTGACTAATATATGATTTTAAGATAACTTATGACTAAAATATCTGACCAATTTAAACGTCCTTAAATCATTTAATTTTAAACATTAAATTTGAACAAAAATTTAACGATTTAATTACATTAATAAAATTAAAGAGATTAAAATGAACATTAATTTTTTTATAATAAATTTCTAATAATATTATGGTTTTCGTCGCCAGAAACGTTACTTTGGATTAAGACCATGATGTTTGTTATTAGCTTCTCATGAATCACCTTCATCGTCACTTATTATTTACTAGTACTAGTTGCTGTGGCTCAATCTGATCATTAATTTTATAAGAAAGAAATTTTCTAATATGTTTATTTTTACAATTTCACAATGCTTGAGGGTTACGATGTTTTAAGCTTTTTAATGTCTCGCTAAAGTTTAATTACATAGATCAGGCAGTGACGTTATCGTGGCAAGATGGCAGGATTTTCGAGAAAAACGTATTTTTACACGATATAGTTGTGGCACATATATGAAACCTATATAAAAACACTCCTCTAATCGAGCACTATGTTGTGTCAAAATTTCAAAGCAATTGGTTAAGTACTTTCAGAGAACATTTGCATGTTACAAACACACATTGCATTTTTATTTATATAGATGTCTTTATGAAATATTTATTGTTATGGAACCTTGTAAAGAAATTTATAACTGTATAATACAATGATAGCAAATAATTATATTTTCGTCATATGTGTCGTTAATATTTCATTTATGTCCGAAGAACATTGAAAAGTTATCTCTTGAAGTATCCCAATTGTTGAAATTTGAATGAAAACTTAATTTTCTTTAATTATTGCTTTAATTATTTAATCGCTAGTTAATAGAGATATAAATTTGCTGAAATGACGCGCAAATTTAATTTTAATACAACGCAAACAACTTTTAATAAATGAACTTGCCGAAAATGTTATTTCAACCATTACTTTGATTATTTAGAAGTATGCCACAGAAGAGGATGCACTGGAAACCATATTTGTAAGCTTGGTAACAAACAAATAATATGTGAATGCGCACCTGGTTATACGATTGGTTATGTTTTTGATCGAATCTGTACAGGTCAGTAAGTTGGTTTTAAATATTAGTGCTTTGTCTTAATATGTTCCTAAATCAGAACTTTCTTAACACCACCATTCAAAATAAATTCGAAAGGATAGTACCATTTCGTCATTTCCGAACGGCATTTTCTAAATACTTTAAAATCTTTCGTGGCATTAACCACATAAATTGATTCGACTCAGTTCAAGAGAAAACTTGAACAAATTTCCTCGAATGCTATAAAAGGGGAACTTAAAATGATTGAACATATTTTTACGATGCAAAATATTTTACGTAATAATTAGCTAATATAAAGCACGTTGTGCAGTTACGAGCCTAAACCTTTCATTTCCAGATTTAGATGAATGTTTAACATTTAAAGACATTTGTACTAAAAATTATACGAAGTGTAATAACCAGCCTGGATATTACTTATGTGAATGTCGAGCGGGCTTTAAGCTCGATGATGATTATGGTGAAGAATGTGTAGGTTAGGACCTCCATTATTGCATGTATGAGTGAATCACGAATTTGTTGCAAAGATTTAAGGATTTAAAAATAAAAAGCAATTTGAAGAAAATTGAATGAGTCTGTTTTGTAGTCCATATTAATGGCTTGCCAATGTCGATTGTTGAAAGAAATAATTTCACAAACTATTCTGATTTTGCTAGCTCAATCGATTTTACAATTTTTTTTTGCATAATTTAAAATGGTTTTCTAGTCCTTAAACTGTTGGCTTCTTGATATAACAAGACGATACTAACAAAGAAAGAATCATCATCATCATCATAGTCGTTGTCGTCATACCGTCATCATCACCATCACCACTAACATCATCACCACCATCGTCTTCGTCATCATCATCATCGTCAATGTCTACCACTAGAATTGATTGGTTTTATGGCAAACCCATTGAACTTGAAATTTTACAATCAGATGAAGACGAATGTGAACTTGGCTTGTGTGGACCGGCTTTCTGCACGAATACTATTGGATCTTACTTTTGTTACTGCCTTGAGGGCTTCTTATTGGAAAACGAAACAAAGGATTGTTACGGTATAAATAAGATAAATATCATTTATATTAAATTGGAGTTTATTCTATAAAATTCAATTAGATGTTAAACCAGATAAGTACAAATTATAAATTAATCGTAATTTTTCAAATAATAAATTTTATTTTGACATTTTAATGAAACTAATTTAATGAAAATGAAAAGGCCAAAATTAATCCAGTAAGTATTAATTTGATGTTTATTTATTCAAATATTAATTTAATATTATAACAACTTGTCGTCTAAAATTATGCAGCACTCACATCTTATTGTGCGTGATGTTTAGTTATGTTAACCAAATTACATACAAGTGATTTATAAATAAACAAAATACAAAATATTTCAATGAAGACCTCGATGAATGCGAAATTGGTCTCTGCGGGAATCACTCCATTTGCACGAACATGATCGGAAGTTTCACTTGCGAATGTATGCTTGGATTTGAGAAAGAGAGAGAGTCCATACTATGCACTGGTCTGCATCTTTAAAACTAACTTTATGATCTTCTCAAATTTTAATGAATTTTTTTTTTAAATGAACACTTAAATTAAGTATAATTATTTATAAATTGGCAATCTCATAATATTTCTAATTGTTAATAATACCAGCACTTACTTTAGGAGCGACTACATGATTTATATTATAACAAAATAATAAATATAATTTTTAATCCAGCCTTTTCAAAGTTTAAATTGATAAAATCTTCCCAAAGATTTATTAAGAGCGAAATAAATATTACAGCTATTACATCATAAGTTATATTAAAGTTTTAATAAATTAAAAATTATAATTTAACTAAATAAACTTAAATGAAATCAAATACATTGTATTATGCATTGCGAGTTAAATTTCTTCTGTCTAATGTAATACTTAAATTACAAGATGCACTTAATGCTAAAAGTCTCAAAAATTATGTTAAATAATTAATAAATGCAAATAAATAAATAAAAATTGAATATTATAAATCTGAAAATATAATTATTTCCAAGACACGGACGAATGTTCTAAAAATTTCTGCGAAGCTGAAAATGAGGACTGCGAGAACAGTATAGGCTCTTTCCGATGCTTTTGTAAGACGGGCTACGAGATTGGTCCAAATGACTTTGATTGTAAAGGTTAATATAATTATTAATTACTTATTAAGTTGCAATTTTAGTAAATTTATAAGCATATAAAAGCAAATGTTAGTTATTTACAATTATTTGTGTTATAATGTTTAATAAACTTAAATAAATAAAATTAGTTTTTAATTAATCACCAAGTTATCATTTGATAAAAATTAAAAAAAAATTAAAAGTTAAAAATTAACTTTGGATTGCGAGACAACTTACTGTAATTGATGAAATTTTCTATGTCCGAATTAGATAATCATGGTAGGCACTTTCAAGGAGCCTTAAGATTGGAGCCTGCCAAATTGATAATACAACTATTTCGTCAAAATTAATACTAAAGTCTTACTCTACCCTTTACTATTTTAATTATTACAATTTAATTAAATTGTTTTTTGGAGAAAAATGGTTTATAAATAAAATTTAAATCGTATTTAATCGTATTTTAAATTACAAATGTGCTATCACCTTCGTTATCTGCGTATCAATAAATGACGCACGAAAGCATGTGATAATCTAATGAACAGTAATTGTTAATAATCGTTTAAATACTTTAAAAAGAATTATGCAGCAAAATTACATTAATTTTATGTTAAAATTATTATTATTTCAGTAGACTCATTTTTGTTTTGAAAATGGGTGCTTGGCGATGATGATGATGATGATGCTTTTTAATATTTGATGATGATGCCTGTGTAATGATTTACCGAGTGAAATGAATAAATTAAAAATGAATTTAATTGTAAACAGTTAATTAACAGAAGTCTATATTAATAGATAAATAAAAAGATAAATAAGCATTTATTTATAAATATTTTACATATTTCTATCGTTCAACGTTACATGTTTATTTACATACAATTGATATTTTGTTATTCCAAGATATCGACGAATGCCTTCACAAGCCTTGTAACACATATGCTGTTTGCAGCAACTCCATTGGATCCTATACGTGTAGCTGTTTGAAAGGATTCTTGGAGGGAAATAATTCAATTTGCATTGGTTGTTACATTTATTATAACATCGTCGTCGTCTTCCTCCTCTTTGCTAATGTCATAGACGGCCGAATTAAATAGAATGGAATAAGTAATTTTATGCGCTGATTGAGATTGCATATCTTAATTTCAGGCGACCTTGGAATTTACTTATTTGTTCATTTATATATAAAGAAACAATTCAATTTGAAAATAATAAAAACAAGATAAATGACAAATTATTTTAAAAAAATCAAGACATTGACGAATGTGACGGACAACCTTGCGGACCATTTGGAAACTGTTCGAATTCTCCAGGATCCTACGAATGCATTTGCTGGAAGGGTTTCGACATGAATGAAGAAGGAAAATGCCAGGGTTAGAAAAACATCCTTATCCTATTTCAACCTTAATCTCTTCTGATATCTGCTAATCGACACAGGCTTATCAGCCGATCTAACTCCATAATCTTTTAGAAACTATCGTTTACTTATATATTAAAATCAAAATATTCAAAACTAAACAAAACCGCTTTTATTGTTCGGTGCCACTCGAGAATATTGTCTTTATGAAGTCTTGAGTCTTTATGAAGTCTTGAGTGAAACTAATGACTGAAAGACCCAAGAAACTTCAGTCTTATCGCCATTTAATGTTGCAAAGTTTAAATGAAATATTGAACTATCCTCATTGATTTATTTGTAATTAAAATTGCTTTCCGATAAATATTTAAGTGAAATAATTTGACATGCAAACATATTTCAGACATTGACGAGTGTTCGAAAAATCCTTGTGGAGTAAATGGAAAATGCAGGAATTTGAATGGATCCTTCGTGTGCCAATGCAATGAGGGATTTCAATACAATATTTCACACGGCTGTATCGGTAAGTAATTACAATCAAAGTAAGTTGGTTGTTAATTAAGTATAAAATAATCAAGTAATTAACTAATAATCGGAATAAATTTTCATATTTAATATATGCAAAATAAACTAAAATTCATTAAAATTCAAGACCAAATCAAATTTGATTGCATATGATGTGAATTATCTTATGGTTATGAATAACGGTTATGTTTATATATAATATTTGTATAACAGAAAGAATTTACAAAATTTATATTGTAATAATTTTGCAAAATTAAAATATCTATTAAACCATTGACATGAATTTCCTTTTTATTACAGACATTGACGAATGCGCTTTTAACGTTTGCAGGGGTGGCGTCTGTAAAAATATTTTGGGTTCTTTTCAGTGCAAATGTGAGCTGGGATTTTATTTGAATTTAACCGAGGGCTGCCTGGGTTAGTGGACATTTGTAAATTTAAGACATTTCTTTTGAAGAACTAATTCATAATTCCAGACAATTATTTTTATTTATTAATTCGTAATTACAAATTAATTAATTCTTGTTTACTAATTAACATTTGCATATAAATTACCCCACCGCCTTAGACTTCATAAATACACTAATTTGGAATATTTACATTAGTTATTCTACCTATTCTAATGCAGAATAATTATTTTAAATCAGTAATTAATAAGATTGTTATGTAGATATAGATGAATGCTTGGAGGCGGTTTGCAACGACACTGATTGTGTCAACACCGAGGGATCCTACAGTTGTGGTTGTCCTAGGGGAACAAGATTCCGTAATGACACAGGATGCATAGGTTCTCAAGTTTACGATTAATGCTTCGAAAATATATTAGTACTTATACAGACATTTTTTTTAAATTTGAAAGTTATTGATTTGGTAATCTTATTTATTTAAAAACATATGTAATATTTGGAAGTTCATCTACAACATATTCTTGTAAATGTTTATTTATAGATATATTTATTGGTATAAATAAATAACAAATAAACGAAATCGGCAAACATCTTTCATTCAAACCGCTCTCCATGCGAATTTCATAAGTTTACTTAGATGACATGTCCTTCTAATCCAATTCCTGACACCGGTTACCGAAAATATCGTGAAAACATTTATTAACAACATCTACAACTAACTGAACATTAAGCGGTCTCTCCATTAACCCAAACTCGAATCGATCTAACACAACGACTCCACGAAAACCGAAGCAAAATACGAGTTCAACATGGCGTCCCAACCCACGCGGCCTAAGCCGCGCCTAGTAGTTATGACAATATATTGAAGTATTATAATATGTTACCCTAATTTCCTTATTTTTGATTAATTTAATAATCATCAAAATTACGTTTCAATGAAATCAATTTTTTAATTTAATAATTAATTAAAGTAATTGTTTACTTTAAACAATTAGAAACATTTATTTATTTATAGAATTTAAGAACGCATATGATAATTGTTCTGTAAACACGTTATGAATTCAGAAATAGTTAAGCCATAATTTTAACAACATAACCGCTTTCTTTACAAGCTGTCATTGCTGACACTTCACCGGTTCCATTGGTTTTAATTTATGGATCCATGTGCTTTTCATTGGGAGTGACAATGTCAGTCTGCTTTAGTAATATTATATTATAATTATATATCAATAAATGATTCTTTAATTAGTTAAATTTATTTTAAATTAAACTTAATTCGAATAAATATAGGTATAATAATTTAATAATATAATAATAATATACAATGCAGTCATAAATCTAATACTAATACATGTGTTTATAAACGACAACAACTTTCAGATACTATGCCTCTTCCGAATAAATCTACAACGATGACCAACGCAAACCTCAACACGACATTGGAATCTCAATGACTTAAATATTTCAATAAATATTTATTTGTGCTTTTGTTAAGGGTTTATTTTTAATTTGTTAACGTTTTGTTTCTAGATTTTAAGTTGTGATGCTTCATATGGATATCTCCAACAGATTAAATAAGCTTTTTTTAGAGATTTTTCTGGATTGGATATTGTAATTCATTAATGTTATAAGTATTAATAATATATGTTATTGGTATTAATATTATATGTTATAAATATTAATAATATACGTTACAAGGATTAATAATAATATCACAATGATATTGGACGTTTTAAATATTTCAAATTATAAAAATTTGCATTTCTTGAAATAAATTGTAAACAAAAGTTTGAAATTAATTTGACTATTTGACTTATAATTTCATGAAATTAAAAGTAATCGCAATAAAATTTATTTATTTATTGCATTTGTTTATTATATTTGTTTATTACATTTGTTTATTATATTTGTTTATTACATTTGTTTATTAATAATTCTAAATTTCTAGTGGTTGAATAATAATTAATACTTCTGAATGTTATTTACACAAATAATGGATTAAAAATAAATAATTTGGACTTGAAATATAATTTGTATATTTAAAATCTTTTTTAAATGTACTAAATCAGAACATTTTTTTACATTTGTCTAACTAAAAGCTGTAAAAACTAGTTTATTATATTGTTAATTTATACAGATATTTTTCATGTAAATAATTAATTTTTGTATGCCGAGGTCAAATAAAAATTATTTCAGAAATCAGGTAACGTTGCATACATACACTCAAGCTTCATATTCTCATTCCATAATATTTATTGCTTACCAATTTTTGTGATTTTTTTTGTTATAATTATCATCATAAATATCTAACAATTATCTCTTAAATTGTCTCTAATTAAATTACCTCTAAATTAACCAATGCTTTAAGTCATTTCAGAATTTAACTTAAAGTTAATTCAGATTTGACTGTCCAGCTAAAATGACCTAGAACGATATTTAAAGCATTTTTATGTCTTGAAATGACGACATACGGTTTTTTTTTTTATGAACGTAAACATGTTTTGCAACAACAAGGATTTTTCTTTACGATGAATAATTACAAATAAGACTAACAAGGACCCAAATGTTCGTGATATTGCGTACTTTATAAATTATCAAACATCTCTCTCGATCCAAATGGGATTTGAAAAAAATCCGAAAATAATTTATTAACATTGATTACATTGATTGCTACTCAACGAAAAATTATAAATGATCTAAGATTATAAGATAACAAGTTTTGAACAAACCTTAAAAATGAAAAATTTATGTCAGTTTGTGAGTCGCAAGTTCATTTTTCCTTCTGCATTGGTTGCTCTCTGTCTGCTGATTGCAGGTAGCAATGTAACTGATCATAATTTGTTAAACATTAATCTATTTTGTAATTCAGCTTCGGTTAATGTGTAAATAATATCACTGAATCCAATTAATCACATTTCAAAGTCTTAATATTCATAAATACAATTTAAAGTATATTATTAGTTTTATTATTATTATCATTATCATTATCTTCGTTATTATTATTATTATTATTATTATTATCATTATTATTATTATTATCGTCATCATCATCATCATTATTAACCAAGCAGAACTACAAGCTACATAATTTATGCTTTATCAAATGCGTTATGAATAAGGAAAATAAATATGCTAATTTAATATTAAATGTTTATCATTTACCAATCATTTCTTAGTTATGTCAAACTGCGATCCGAACCCTTGTCTGAAAGGAGGTTTATGCATGTCCAACAGAAACAATTTTAGTTGCCTTTGCGATTCTGGATATATTTACGAACCGAGCGGTTGCGAAGGTGAATAAATTGATTAATTAAAATAATTTTTAACAATTTTTAATTAATTTATAAATAAAATAATAATAAAATAAGATAAATAATAAAAATATCTTAATGAGTTATTATTTCGTTAGAATGCCTAAATACGTCTTAACCCCTGGATGCCCTAGGTAAACAAATTGCCACTTTCAGCCAAGGGGGTACAAGTACACCCAATTTTGTTATTAATAATATTTTAACAGTCAATTGGCACAGGTTCATGGAATATAAAAATATACTTTTCATTAAATAATTATTAAGCAGTGCCATCTGGCAGTGTTTACAAACAAGGGACCTCTGCGGAGAGTGATGCCATTCAAGAGGGCTGTTTTACCAATTTCAATTATTTTAAAATTAAATTTTTTTTTTTTTGCATATTTAACTAAAATTGCTATTTTCCGATAATTATTCGTAAATAAATGTTGATGATCAAATTGACGTTGAATTTTAGCAACATTTACGAGAAAAATCGCTCATTTTCGTCGTCAAAAAACGTTATTACATCACTAATTATAGTTTATAATTATTGTACAGTTAAAAGATTTAATATTTTTTATTTTCTTCTTTTTTTACATTTCTTCAGTCTATCGCACGTCCCCCGCCGTAACGTATATAATTATATTTATGATCTAAACGTCTAGATATAAATCCTCAAATAAAATTGTAATATTTTTACAAATTTTAACTCAATATAACTCGATCGCACAACAGTTACTTTCCTTATTAGGAACACCTCGGGCTGGGTCGGCGCTAAATGCTTCAAATCGGGCCGCTATGTTCTCATGTTGAAGATAATTCTCGCAAAAATTCATGACAAAATTTAAAAAACGGATTCCAGCATTTCAAAAAAAAAAATTACAACAAACGTTGGGGCGCAATTGTAACCCCCCTTGGGCATCCAAGGATTAAACTAATAGAAAACGCAAAGAAACAAATGAAGATTACCATTTGATTTAAACAATTATTTGATCGTAAAAGTAATTCCGCTAGACCAACGTGTTGCACAGTTGGTTGGTTGGTTGGTTGGTTTAATAGGGAAGTCCAGAGGTAGGCAAAGTTCAACCTTTAGTCAGATTATATTTCCTAATATCCTGACTTTTTTGACTCTTCTCAAATTACTGTGAGTCGTGACCTTCGTTGAAATTATTAGGAAGATGCGAGAGTGCGGATTTGGAAATGTGTATGCAATCCTTAACAAATGCGAACATATCTGCCACCACCACCACCAACCCTTCCCCTGGATTTCTCCCTGGTGTATGGTGGTAAAGGATTCCCTTTGATTCTCTCCTGCCCTGTAGATATAATTGTCCTCCTGAAATGGCCACGTCATTGAAACATTTTGCCAACTCTTGTCATAACCACTACTGAAAACCGTTGAAGTGATGACCATTGAAATTACCAGAATTAAATACTTTCATATGATGAACATGAAAAGAAATCGAAATTAATTTCGTAATTGTTGACAAAATTATTTCATTTGTCGTAAATTTTCATTTGTCATTTTTTAAAGACCTTGACGAGTGTCGAGAAGAGAAAGCCTGTGTTAATGGGAAATGTTTCAACTTGCCTGGGTCATTTCGGTGCGAATGTTATCCTGGTTATCTGTTGAATAATGTTTCTGGACGTTGCAATGGTTGTCAATTTGTTTCATTCGTTCATAACCTATGATCATATTTGTTTCTTCTCCTTGCTTACAATTTTCGAACTGTCTCGTTTAGATTTAGTTGTTTGAGTTCAGTATGAACGTGTTGTAAATTGTTGATTTAAATCAATTATAAGAAATTTGTGTTTAATAGTTATTGAAACTATTTTATCTGTATTTAATCGTCTGGTTACGAATTTATTTTACAATTATATTTTATGTGCAACTATATTTGCATATTCCTATCATATCACATCACCCTAATGACCTAGAATCAACCAATTTCATCCATTCGTGTACCCATCAGTACATCATACCTAGAGATTATAGAAATGGAACAAGTAATCAGTAGTGGTTTATACAAGTAAATAAATATCGATTTAAAACGAAAAACAAACAAACGATTCAAATCAAAACCTAAAATGTTGCTTTAAAAGGTTTTGAATGAAATTAATAAATGTAACCCCATTAATAATCAGCTAATCTAATTACGCTTTATTGACGATATATCAGCTACATAAACTTGTTTAAGAGAGACAAAGACATTTTATTGCTCATCATCATCGTCGTCGTCGTCATCATTACCTTCGTTATTATTATTATTATTATTGTTATTATTATTATTTTTTTTTAATTATTATTATTGTTATTATGATTGTGATTTTTATTATTATTATTATTATTAGTATTATTATTATTATTATTAAAATTAAATATCCTCCCACAGATATTGACGAATGCCAGCTTAAGGTTTGTGGTAGTTACATATGTAATAACACAAATGGGGCCTACTTCTGCGACTGTCCTAGTGGCATGTTTTTCAATTTGTCCCGGAGTAGCTCATGTATAGGTGAGACTGATTTGTGAATAATAAAAATAAATAAAAATAAATAAATATGTGAAATATTCTTAATAAATTCAACATCATAATTTCTTGTATTTCTTTTACGTATTGTAAATATTAATGTTTATTTACAATTTACAATAATTCATAAGTATAACTTATAGACGAATTATAAAAGTTATTTATCTCTTTTTAAATAAATTCCTTAAATTAAATCATTCAGATAATTCCCTGCTTGGAGTTGGTTCACATTCAGTCACAAGGAAATCATCATGCATGATTTTCATCTTCATGTTTATTCTTTTATTTCTTGGAAGGTTTTAAAATTTTTATTAATTTATAAATTCTATTAATTGTATTGCAAAATAAATTATAATTACTGAGCAATGTTATTATTATAATTATTGTTGTTGTTATTATTAGTGTTATTATTATTATTATTTTTATTATTTACAATTCATAAATTGCATACTAATTTGACAATTCCAAAGTTGCCCCTGAATTATTTTTTATTTAAGAAAATGAATGATTTAAAGACAAAAGAGCAAAAGACGATTTAAGAGAGAAAACATCAGAGGAAATATTTTTTAATTTGAATAATTATTTGTATAATAATTGTTTTTGTAATTCATGAAGTTATAAAGAAATAAAGTTAATAATTTTATAAAGTTTTATAAAAAAAAAACTATTAAAATTTTCTTTTTTAATCATCAAAATCACTTTCTAAAATGTTTGTCAGTGGCCACCCACTTTCTACGTCCACATTAACTAATTGTGCTTTACTAATTATAATTCCCCTAATTAAAACGACCTTTCCGGGTCAGTTGGTAATTAGTTAAGCTTCTTAACTTGAAGTTCTTTGCAATTGAGATCTGAAACTTGATTTTGGCTTTGATTTGTTTTGTTGGTTGTCGGCTTTTTAATACGGATATTTAATATTGATGGTAAGGTGAGAGGTTAAGGATAAATTAAGAATGCCTCCTTTGAACTTCTGCATTAATACCAAGGAATTTTATTACTTTCATTGAAACTGACTGAAGCGACCAAGAAAGATGCTGCAACTGGATTACCTTATATTATATCAATCTTTTATTATGCTAATGTATAATAATATAATAATATAATCATATAATCACAACAATAATGTAATGTAAAACTAAAGAGTTAGGACCATAGCTACGATCATTAAATTACACGAAGTGAAATTAATCATTCGAACAGATTATCTGATCGATTTCAGACTTAGGTTAGAATTCGATAACAAAAAAAAAGGAAAATATTAGTTCATTTTAAAGACATTTAAAACTTAAATCGCAGAAAATCAAAATTATAAATAGCATGTCGAGAAATGTCTAAATGAAAAGAAATTTTACAAGATGTCCATAAACTATAAGTTACATAATCATTGTAAATTTCAGCAAGTTATGTTTATTTATAAGGAAGTTATGTAATAAAATGTGTTGGCCACAACATTTCTTCTAGCACTGTACTATTTAAATTTCTATTTATAATTTTTGTTTCCCGTGACGTCGCAGAAAATAAACAATGTGTTTATTTAATTTTAGTTCCAAGGATTTTATTAAGCTAACTCTTTACGAAATCTTCAACGTTCACATTTTTATTTATATTTATTATACATTTATGAAATTTAATTGTAAATAATTTAAATTAATTATAAATTATTGGTTCAACAAAAATGCTGCCGATAATCTTTTGCTTCTTTAATTTGTTCTCGTTATCAAAAGGTGATCTTAGTATTTTTGAAATATTTTTGCATTAATTACCACATTAAATAAGATATTGTTTTTGACTGCAATAATTATAAATTTATGACGTCTTGATTCATGTGATGCAATTGTTAATGATGTAGTTATTAACAATAATAATAATAATAATAATAATAATAATAATAATAATAATAATAATGATAATAATAATAATAATAATAATAATTAATAAATAATAATAATAATAATAATAATAATAATTAATAATAATAATAATAATAATAATAATAATAATAATAATAATAATAATAATAATAATAATAATAATAATAATAATAATAATAATAATAATAATAATAATAATAATAATGCATTTGCTTACAGGAGATTCATGCGATTCATCACCTTGCGTAGGTGGCAGCACATGTCTTCCTATTAGAACCGGATATACTTGCAGTTGTTTGTCAGGCTTCATATATTCAACCACTCTGGGATGCCTCGGTTAGCAATTTATCAAGTAATCGATTTGCATTTAATAAAGTTAAATAAATAATAATAAACCATTTAAAATTAACAAACTTTAACTATAGTAACAAATGTAGTTCTCGGCAATGAGAGTATCGCAAGAATTACGTATGGATACAACATCATTTAATTTCAAAGCAATACTTGGGAATTAACTATTTATTACTATTATTAACCATTACCAATTATTATACAATATTAATTGAATTATATATAAACAATATACTATAACTTCAATTACATTCACCAGTATGCCGTCATGCCATTATTTGTATATACTAATTATTCCGAAATAATTTATAAATATAATTAACGAGAATGTAACTCAAGATTGTAAAGAATCGTTTTCAAATGTAAAGATATCGACGAATGCGAAAAAACGAATTGTTCGGATAATCAAAAGTGTTTTAATCATCCGGGGTCATATGAGTGCACTTGTGTCACCGGTTACGTCTTTAATCTTTCTCTCGAAGAGTGTCAGGGTGTGAATATTATTATTTCTTTTGTTGATAAAATAAAATATTAAAAAATCTTATTTAAAAATTTAAAAAAAAAAATTACTATTATCGTCGTTATTGCTAATAATATTAAATAAATATTTTAAAAAAGTAAGTAATGTTGAATACTTAATAACTGGTAATTTTTGGGAGTCCACACGTTGCAATTTGACATTTCTTCATTGTAATTCATTCATGTTAGGGTAATATTATCATAATACCAATTTAATTTATCGTTAAATTAAATTAATTAATACTAATAATTACTATTATAATGATAACCATTAACAATATCAATACTAATATGTAGTTTTACACGACCATAATTGTATTCAATATCTTTGAAGATATCGATGAATGTCTCAAAACTCCGTGTGAAGAGGACAGGATTTGTTACAACATCAATGGGACATTTGATTGCCTTTGCCAGGAAGGGTACTTTGAATACCAGGAAGGATCCGGTTGCAGCGGTTGAAATTCATCTCAGGATGAATAAATTGATTGATTAATTAATAGTTGGATGTTATTGAAGTTATACAATAATTTTGTTTATATATAATTGAATTAATATTTTATAATAATTAGTAAAATCAAATTATTTCTTGTAAGGAAATAAATATTTATTAACATTTTTTGAAAATATTCTCATTAAATTCATCAGTATTGACATTATTCGTAATTGTAAAATTCTCACAAATTGTTGGTAATAAGGGCTTATTATTATGAAATAACAAAATTATTACCTAATTTTAAAAATTAAGTTTATTACCTAAAATTTTCCAAATTCTTTTTAATTGTGATAAATATGATAAATAACTTATACATGTGAATTCACAATTCTATATAACAATTACACCTATAGCAAAGATAATAAATTGGCCATTTAGTTTGGAAAAATCAATATAAATTGGTATTAATCGATATTTTTACGACAGACGTTGACGAATGTAATCTTTATGACGGATTATGCAACGAAACATCTTGTGTTAACACAGTGGGATCCTATTATTGCAAGTGTAAATTCGGAATGGTTTATACCGCGGATGGCGAATGTGGAAGTAAAGTTGACAAAAAAATAAAATATTAAAATAAATAAAACAATTAATTCAATAAAACATCAAATAAATATTATGTTTTAAAGTATTATTTTATGAAATTTATTCCTAAATAAGTAGATATATTCATGTATACATGTATCTAGGTACGATGTGATATAATTTTTTAAAATTTGTTACACAGATGTTCCACAAGGTCCACCGAATATGTTGGTTATGTGGCTTCTTTTGTGCCTCGTTGTTGTCTTTGCTTTGTAAGATATTTCAAAAAAAAATATTCAACCTTATTTTTGAATAATATTCATTTAAATATTTTTAATAATTTAATTTAAATTAGTTAAATTTGGTAATGTTAGAAAATTGGAAATTTAGTTAATTTTAAATTTATGAACAATAAATATTTTATAAATAAATATACACAATAAATTTTTATTTCAAGATCCAGAATTGCCAGAAAATAACATCCAATACCAGGAGATTCAGGACTCCAGTTCTTCAACAAATTAATGATTATTTAGAAATATTATTTTATTGTTGTATTTAAAAGAAAAACAATATTGCAATTACATTTCGAAATCAAAGTCTTATATATTAAATAAAAAGGTTATATATATTTTAAATGCATAAGTTTGTAATTTATTGATGAATAAATATTCTTGATAATGTTATTCAGACAATTACATGGATTCTATTAATATTACAAATGTTAGAAAAGACATTTGTGTTTCCTTTCGAACGACTCTAAATAAATTAAGAGATAATCCTTGGAATGAAATTACATTTCAAAATTATTTGTTTTGGGTTGGACTTGTTTCTAAAATAAATTTAAGCCAATATTAATATTTATAAAAATAAAGTTATAAAAAGATAATTAATATTATAATTATGGTTGTAATTATTTAGTAGGCTGTTGCATTAAAATATAATCTATGCTTTATTATGATATTTCGTATTACAATTATTATATATTGTTAAATAAATAACCAATTGAAAAAACTTGAAAACTTACTCATAACAACTGACGTCATTGTTCGAAAAAACATTTGTTTATGTTTTTGTTAATTTTCGTGTTTTAGTGGACTGATATTGTTGTTGAAATCAACTGCAATAAATTAAAATTTATGACATTATTATCATTATTAACTTAATAATAATAATTAAGTTAATTCACAAGTCTTGGACGAAATTCTTAAATAAAATTAGCAGAATATTGTAGATATTCAAATCGTAGATAATTTGGTTGTACGTTATGAGTAATCTATTCTTTGTAAAAATATCTTCATGTATCTACTTCCTCATCTGGTCGTCAATGACCGTAATATCCGATGATGTAGAAAAAGTAGAAAAAGTAGAAAATGCAGAAAATGCAAAAAATGTAGAAAAAGCAGAAAATGGAGAAAATGGAGAAAAAGTAGATAAACGTGAGTGACTACCATAAATATTTGTTAATCAATATTTTAATTAATTATGCACAATTTAATTATGCAATAAGTTGTAATTACAAGATAAGCGTTTATTTTTAAAAACTATTTCCATGAGCTTACAGAACTGTGAAATTAAATTAACTATACATTAGAAAGAATTTCTAATTTATTTATTGTTTAAATATATTATTTTTTCAGCTATCGATAGGTGCAAGGGCGCCTCTTGTCTGAATGGCACGTGTTTAGAAATAAGATATGGTGTCAAATGCAATTGCGAAATCGGCTATGAATTCGATGAAATTGACGGTTGTCTAGGTCAGAATGTTTATTAGTATTGTTATTAATTAATTAATTATTTATTTATTTATATATCTACTCTGAGGCATCACATGCAATATTAATAAATACGATATATAAATAATAAATAGGATATAGGAGCAAGTACGCATATTAACAACACAAAATCTGCCTGTTCAGTTTGCTTTCAAAGTTGTTGTTGTTTTTGCTCTTATTCCAATTTTTAATTTATTTCGGTTAATTTTTATATAACCTTTATATATTTATATTAGTTTAATAACGACGAAATTATATTTATGATAATTATATTAATAATAACAAATATTCATCGTTCTCATTCTTTAGACTTAGATGAATGCCAATATTTCATATGCATGGAAAATGCCACTTGCATCAATTCACCTGGATCTTTTAAATGCACCTGCGGTGCTGGATATGTTCAGGATATGATAAATTATAGATGCGCTGGTTAGAAATATCTATTTTAATATCAACCATTTAAATTTATAAAATTATTTTCCTTTATTTATTTAATTATTACTAATATAATTGTTATTTATTCATATTTAATTTATTGGTCAAAGCTGAATGTCATTCAATAATTTGTCATGTTAAAATATTATATATTAGATAAACTTAATCGTAAAATTAATTAATTTTAAAAATAATTAATTTCAATTAATAATTTGTTTATTAAAAATATTAAATAATCATCACGGACCCAATGATTTTCAGATTATAATGAGTGCCAAGATGAACCTTGTGGTGAATATCAGTGCCAGAATCTCAATGGTTCTTTTCTCTGCGTTTGTCCTACCGGTTATTTGTATAATGCTTCTGCCGGTTGTCAAGGTGATGACACGATTTATTGTTTATTTATTTAATATCTATTCTACTCATTTTTAACTCAATAGTTTGTTATTAATTATGATAATTATTCAATTGCTTTTTTATCACTGCCATTGAACTTTTAAGAATGAACTTATGAAACGATTTACTCTACATTGATTTCCAGAATTAAGCTTGAAATAAAATAAAATCGACAAAAAAGAAATTGAACATTCAAAAATAATCTTTTATTATTTTTCCAGATCGCAACGAATGCAATGAAGGAGCCTGCCTGGAATTCGAATGTAACAACACACTGGGTTCATTCCAGTGCCTTTGTCCCTTTGGGTTCGAGTACAACTCCTCCTATGGCTGCATAGGTTTTGTTTATAATTGAACATTATTAATTAACAATTAAATAATTTAATATTTTAATTAAATTATAAAATTAAATAATTTAATATTTTAATTAAATTATAAAATTAAATAATTTAATATTTTAATTAAATTATAAAATTAAATAATTTAATATTTTAATTAAATTATAAAATTAAATAATTTAATATTTTAATTAAATAAAATATTTTAATTGTTAATAGATGATAATAAATTGATGATATAATAATAGTAAGGCAGATGATAATTGAATTAATAATGAACGATAATAATTTCATAATATTGTCAGGATAACTTACATGACAATGGAATTGTTAATAAATGATAAATGTAATTTGTTAATGATATTAAATTAATAATAATAATAAATGTAGTGATAATCATTTTGAAAATGAATATTGAATATCTTTGCATTGAGAATTGAAATTTGAAACACAATTTTGTTGTCCGATTGAAGGGGGTAAGGCAGAGGCCATTTTGTCTGTTTCCGAGGGCAGCGATTCCTCTTACGCATGGTGGATTATAATTGCCATAGTCTTGATAGCTGCGAGCGTCGGCATTTCAGCGTTGGTTAATTTAATATGATATTCGATTTTAATAAATAAAACAATTTAACAATTAACAATATAAACAATTGTATTAAGGACTACAAAGGAAATAGTTTTTATCTGATTTTCGACAGAGATTACAAATCAATATTTTGAAAATCAATTTTGTTTTTATAAGTAATAATTTCATAATTATTTTAAATATTTTCATAACTATTTTCACAATTTCATAATTACAAAATAATGAGTTTAAAATAACTTCTGAATGTCTGGAATAGATACGTTTATAAGAAAAAGTGGAAAGGTTAATGGCAGAAAAATCAACTTCGCAAGAATTGAATAATAATATCTATTCTGGAAAAACATTGAAATATTATTACTTTCATTTAATTAATTTAGTTTAATAATTTGTTTTGTTGAATTATAAATAATCGTATTATAATCTTAAATTGTAAGAAATAAATTATCAAAAGTCAAATTAAGATTGCAATTTGGAGTCATCAACTTTTGAGGGTCAATGGATGGTTAGTTCTCCCGAACCAGGCCAAATTGCCCCTTTAAATGATTGATTTTCGACGTGAGAAGCGAATAAAAAATATTTTCCAACATTTAATTTAACACGTGCACAAAAAAACATTAACATAACTAACTACATTAGGCAAAAGAACGTGGAGCGTGGTAATTAAATGTTCTACAATTTCGAAAAGATTACAGAAATCTTAAATAATATTTTTACCTAATATTGGTGGGTTTTTAAAATATTCAAAATAGTAAAATACGGGCTTATTGTTAATAAAATGATTAAATGCCTCCGATAACTGATAGCTATGACAGACGCATCAATAAGATATAATTCATAGTCATTACATGATAGTGATAATGATATTATTAGAATTGATAGTTTTTAATGATCATTAATAATAACAAATTTATGGAACGCAATCTTTCTAAAATCAATCGGTCATGTAATCATCTCTAGGGTGGAATTCAAGCAATTCGTATCGAAAGATCGAAGGATCGAGAGCAGTTCAACAGATCATTCCATTTTGGACATCCTTGGATCTCAGGAAGAAAGTTTAATGCAATTCTTTCGATATCAATTGCTTTAATTCAACCCCAGAGATGATTACAAGGAGTTGTTGGAGTTGGCACTTATTTTCCTTGGTGATGACCCTAAAGACTATTTGTGCTCCAGGAGCATATCACAGAGCTCGATGGATGTCCAAAATAATATTTTGTCTCAAAATTTATTTATATCGGTCAATACTTTATCTGACAGTACCTGAGTTATCCGGTCTCATTCAGCCACAAAGTCCAACAATTGAAAGTTGTTAATAATGATGCAGAACGTGGCATCTCCTTAATAAAAAACTTTAATTCCGTACTAACTAATCAATAGGATCAGAAGCAATACCTGCTCCAGGTTGTTGAAATGCATAGGCAACATTTTCCTATGTCTAAGAAATCAATCATTATTGAGAAACTAGCTAGTAGTGGATTTTAGTCAAGGTCATCTGGTAAAATGAAATTGCCAAAAATTCGGGCACAAAGAGTATCAGTTCCTCAACTTTATTTACATTCCGACTACTTAAACATTTAACATATTTCAGCCTATTTAACTCTAAAACTTTATCACAATTATGCTACAAAGTTGCAAATTCATACCGATGATTTTGTGCGAATTAATGAAAGCTTGCTAAAAGTATGTTGAAATTTGAGCATTGATATTTTGTTTGTTTCACTGATTCTAGATTCTTCTAATATAAATGCACATTTAAAGCTTATTTCAACGTCAACTCAACCAATCATTTTCAACTTGGGCATCACAAGCAAGCATTCAAGAAACCTACTTAATAATTTCGAACGAATTCATAAATTAATATCTATTTTTGGTGTGTTTGAATTTTTTTTATTTAATAAGATATCCGAACATTTCGAAAGTAAAACATTGCTGATTATTTCAAGTCATAATTCATTGATTCTCGGGCACTCATTAAGCATAAAATAAAATATATAATATAACATAAAATGACATCTGAAAATGATAATTGAAACATATGTGTAACCAGTAGTCAGTAATTCAAAAACACTAGATAGGAAGGCCTATTTTAGGTAAATAATTATACTTGTTTTATAAACTTTTTAAACTTAATTAACCAATCACTCGGGAGTGATTCATGTTGATTGACCTCAAGCCTTCTCCCTTTGGCTAATTGAAACTAGGGTACCTCATAACGTAGATACGTAGAAAATATTTAAAGCTGGAAATTTAACAACCCATGCTTTTGACGTCACAACAACGTCTCGATGTTTTCGATTCTCAGAAATACTGGTTAACCCCATTGATTTCGGTACAGCGTTCAAATTCCAACGAAAGTAGTCTTCATTCGTAGGAAAATAAGTTGCCGTAAAATGTTTAAAAACTGTATTGAAGTTGAATAATTTACTGAGCAAATTTCATGGTCTGTTGCAAATTTTCGTTCACAGTATTACTGTGTTTAGCTTTCAAAATAGCAGCAGCCTCGAGTGAGTTGGACCAGTTTATTTAGTAGTTGCTTTGACTAAAAAAATGTCTGGGATATTTAATTTAATTAAAATGAAATATATTCGCTGATTGGAATGGCTGAGGAGGATACAAGCCAGGATACAAGAAAGGATACAAGCAGTAAACAGAAATAATTTGTAGTTGAATTTCCGATCTCAGCCATTCTATGTATTCTTAAATTCGTCAGGTGACGTTGTAAAAAAATGAATTGCAACGTAAATATATCGAAATCTGTAAAAATCATCTGTAAAAAATTACTGGCGAAGTTATCTTCGGTCACAGCCTCCAGATTATGATTGTGTTTCAAATGAATGGGTTTTCATGCCAAGAACCAAAGTGTAATTATTCATGCATATCGTGGGATTAGCTTTTCCTTAACCCCCGCTTAAAACCTTGATGGGTTTTTCTCCGGAAGGCAACACACATTTCGAATGCAACAGTTGCAAGGTTGTCCGTGTTCCACATTCCACATTTATCGAAGTGACTGTCTTTCATGTTAACGTGTCCCATGTATTATGGCCTGGTTGGACCTATACGTTTCTTCACTCCTGGTTTACAACTATTAAACATGACTTATGACGTTGACTTATGACTACTAGATTTCATTAATTCATTTGATATGTGCTGACAATTATGACTATTTAATTTCAATTCATTTAATTCATTAATTCATTTCAGGTGACATTAAGTGCACACCTGAATGCCAAGAGAATTTCAAGTGCAAAAATACACCCGATGGTCCGCAATGCCTCTGCTTAGAAGGGTTCGAGGCAGACGGTGCAGCGTGCTTTGGTCTGTTAAATTAGAAGAAGTGGGAGAAATGACTGGCGAAAGTTTATTCACCGATATCCCTTACTTCACCCCACCCAGAACCCATCCTAACCCTAGTAAGATCCAATCCCAACCTTAGCCTACCCTACCTCCTGACTGGAATTCACTGGTGAACCGATAAAAATTGTTCCTGCGAGTTGGCGTTTGCCTGTCACTTCTCCAGCTGATGGTTAAATGATTCTAATCATTTTTTTCTGTTTGACTCACCGATAGCGTTAGAAACTCAACGCTTCGAAATTAAATTTTTAATTATTTAAATCGAACTGAAACTAATTTCAATTAATTAACTTTAAATTCTATCTTTATATTTTTATATTTCAGACATAGATGAATGCCTGGAGGACTTATGCGGAATGGAGACGTGCCTAAACAATGTCGGTTCTTACGAATGCCAATGTTTGGAAGGCTACATCTTCATTAAAAGCATCAAAACATGCGAGGGTGACAATACATTGATTTTATTTGTTTATCAAAAACAATGAAAGCAAATACTTTTAATAACCCATTTCATTAAATTCTTATTAGCAATGGCTATCATTTTTTTTATATAAAGAATTGCAGTGCAGATTAAAAATCGTAATTAATTAAAGATAATAATTCCTACCTCAAGACCTCGATGAGTGTACGTTTACTCTAAAGTTCTGCGGTCCTAACATGATTTGTAACAACACCATTGGTTCTTTTTCGTGTGACTGCCTGCAAGGATATCATGTGACGGACGAGGAATTATGCGAAGGTTTGGAATAATTAATATTTTAGATAAATTCAAAATTATTATTATATCATAGTTTACATTTATAATTGATTTATAATTACTATTAATGGTTTGTTAATATTATAAATTTAAATGTTCATATTAAGTTAAATTTCATTTTATGTTAAACTTTTATGTTAAGTTGAACTTTTTCGAAAGTTAAACCTAATTTATATATATATTTATTTAAATTTGATAAATATAATTGAATTAAAAAAGTGTACAGACGGTCCGAATGCCAAATCTCTTTGACACAAACAAAAAACAAGTTTAACTGGTCACTAATGCGTTTCCAGATACAGATGAATGCAGTGAACCCGACTTCTGTGGTAAACATTCGAACTGTAGCAATACCCCAGGATCTTATGAATGCATTTGTACCGCAGGATATGAAATGTCTGACACGAGAAGATGCGAAGGTTGGGAATCATTAAAAGATTAGTAAAAACTTAGAAGCTGTTATTAGAATTAATGATGTACTGAATTAAGTAATTAAGTACTAAATGGTTCGGCACGTACTCTAATACGTCCACTACAGGTTATAAGCAGCTTATAAATATGTCTTATTTATTATGGAACTGAAATTATCAGGTATTCATTATAATGTATATTTGTAAGGATGGAATTTATGAAAAATTAGAACGACATAAAGAAAAACCTAAGCTTAAAACCTGTTCGCATCTTAAATAGCAATTCTTTTTCACTGTAAACATGCGTTTTCCCACTTGATGAGAAGCAAAGTCAGCAGAACTCTCGAAATAATTTGTATGTTTTAATAATTTAATCTCTGCTTGGCTATTCTCCACGTTAGGGTTAAATTGTCCCTGACTACATGCTGCATTGACAACTTTCAACTCAGTTTTTGTGATAAATTTATAAAAAATGTTATTTAAAACAATGATAACTTCCATATTAATATTTATAATGTTGGTTTTTAGAGATAAACAAGTGTAAATCAAATCCTTGCATGCCTCCTGCCACGTGTGAAACTAAGGGCGATGACTTTCTTTGTTCCTGTCCTGAAGGTTATCAGATCAAAGACAAGACAGAATGCCAAGGTTTTGGTTAATGTATTATTGATTAGTTCTAAGATAATAAGTTTACAATTTACTGACAATTTGTTTCTTGAGTATATGAGTTTATGCGATACATTTTGATAATTAAATAAAATCCTGAACAGTTAATTATTCAATATGAAAATATAACAAAATAAATAAAATTAAATATTAATATTTAAAAAGAAATACCTAAAGCTCCCAGCGAAGAAGAAGAAGGTGCTTGCAAAGGCAATCCTTGCGGTGTCAATGGGAAATGCCAAAAAGATGGGGATTCGTTCAAATGCATTTGTGACTCTGGATACAAATTTGAGGCTGGAAAAGGATGCGAAGGTTAACTTAGTCAAATGCCATAAAGGACTGCCTCACAAATAAATGAATAACAAGTTATGGATTTCATAATAATTATCGTCAACAATCAAAATTAGTAAACATAACAATTGGTTAACTGAGTTAAATTTGAGGCATTTAAATTTTTGAATATTTTTTCGGACTTATTCGATACAATTCGGCAGGTAATGATATTCCTGAACAATTATTACATCAAAATAATAAAAAGAAATTTGAGGCAGAAAGAGAAAGAATGTTAAAAGAAACGGAATTTATTATTAATAAAAAATAAACAAACTCATAAGGCCATTTTTAAGGAAATATGGAGGCTTCCTGTTTTAAATGTTTAATTAATGCATTTTATTCACTTTTAAGCACTTCCAAGCGAGGAAGAAGGTGCTTGCAAAGGCAATCCTTGCGGTGTCAAAGGGAAATGCCAAAAAGATGGGGATTCGTTCAAATGCATTTGTGACTCTGGATACAAATTTGAGGCTGGAAAAGGATGCGAAGGTTAACTTAGTCAAATGCCATAAGGGACTTTATTTGTAAAATAAATGGATAACAAGTTATGGATTTAATAACAATTATCGCCAACAATCAAAATTAGTAAACATAACAATTGGTTAACTTGCATTAAGATTTTTTAATATGGCATTTTTTCGGGCTTATTCAGTACAATTCTACAGCTAAAGATATTCCTGATCAATTATTACTTTAAGATAAGAAAACGAAATTTAAGGCAGAAAGAGAAAGAATGTTAAAAGAAACAGAATTTATTATTAATAAAAAAATAAACAAACTCATAAGGCCATTTTTAAGGAACCATGGAATCTTCCTGTTTCAAATTTTTAATTAATGCATTTAATTCACTTTTAAGCACTTCCAAGCGAGGATGATGGTGCTTGCAAAGAGAATCCTTGCGGTGTCAATGGGAAATGCCAAAAAGATGGGGATTCGTTCAAATGCATTTGTGACTCTGGATACAAATTTGAGGCTGGAAAAGGATGCGAAGGTTAACTTAGTCAAATGCCATAAGGGACTTTATTTGTAAAATAAATGGATAACAAGTTATGGATTTGATAATAATTATAGCCAACAATTAGAATTAGTAAACATAACAATTGGTTAACTTGCATTAAGATTTTTATATATTTTTAAGCTTATTCAGTATCATTCGACGATTGAATAATATTCTTGGACAATTAATAATTCAATTCGAAAGAAATTTGAAGCACAAAACTATTCAAAGAAACAGAATTAATTATTAATATGAAAAAAAAACTTGAAAGGCCATCTTTAAGGAATCGTGGAAGTTTTCTCTTTCAGATTTTTAATTAATACATTTAATTCACTTTTAAGCACTTCCAATCGAAAAAGCCGATGCTTGCAAAGACAATCCTTGCGGTCCCAATGGGAAATGCCAAAAAGATGGGGATTCGTTCAAATGTGACTGTAACTCTGGATTCAAATTTGAGTCTGGAAAAGGATGCGAAGGTTAACTTAGTCAAACGCCATAAAGGACTGCCTCACAAATAAATGGATAACAAGTTCTGGCTTTAATAATAATTATAGCCAACAATTAGAATTAGTAAACATAACAATTGGTTAACTTGCATTCAGATTTTTTACGGTATATTTTTAAACTTATTCAGTATCATTCGTCGATTGAATAATATTCTTGGACAATTAATAATTCAATTCGAAAGAAATTTGAAGCACAAAACTATTCAAAGAAACAGAATTAATTATTAATATGAAAAAAAACTTGAAAGGTCATCTTTAAGGAATCGTGGAAGTTTCCTCTTTCAGATTTTTAATTAATACATTTAATTCACTTTTAAGCACTTCCAATCGAAAAAGCCGATGCTTGCAAAGACAATCCTTGCGGTCCCAATGGGGAATGCCAAAAAGATGGGGAATCGTTCAAATGCGAATGTGACTCTGGATACAAATTTGTTGATTCAAAAGGATGCCAAGGTTATCATAGCCATAAAGGCCTACCGCATAAATAAATAATAATATTTTTATTGAACTTCACTCAAATTTTAAATTGACGCTCCTAATTGTAATTAAATTAATTGTCAACAAATTATAATTACCAAATATTAATTCAAATTATCAAATAATTCATCACAATGACGGCAATGATTAGTTAACATTAATTATTAATAAGTTAAAATTAATAGTAATTAATTATACAATTTAATATACAATTAATAATAGTATTAAATTTTAAGCAATTAAAATCGAACCAATTTTTCATTCAGTTATAGAAACGGCCGTTGGAAAGGCATGCGCAACAGGTCCCTCCATAGCCTTCCTGATAACGCTGGTACCCTTTCTCTGCTGACCATTTATTTGTTCTGTATAGTGCTATTGTTTTGTTTCATGTAATTCATTGAATTATTTTAAAATACGTTTATGCTTTAAGCACTTGTTTGATTTTGTTACTGAAATTGAAATTAGATGGGAATGGAGTTTTACTGAAAAATGTGCAGATTACAGCTATGCAAAAATTAACCATCATTAATCAATAATCAATCAATAGTGCAGTGAAATATAACTTCCTAAAAGTTTGTAAAATAATTTGACCAGTGTCTAAACTCTCAATTAGTAATAATTACAATATAATAATAATTACAGGTAATATGTAGCAAAATAAATTTCTATGATGGCGCATTAGAAGTGTTCTCTGTGAAGTCACATCATAGGGTATGCAACTGCTGCCTTGTTGGATTAGACCGATATGTCAACTGGAAGATTAAAAATTTAGGCATATCATTCTATTAAGCAGCCAAATACGTTAAATTGCTATTTTACAGCGCCTGTATTTATAAGTACGACTTTATTTCGAAGCTTTTGTGAAATTGTGATCGTGACGATGAGACATGGCAGCTGGCTAAATTTATTCGCCAAGGGTCGATTTCACTACTTAATCATCATAAGCCCAATTGGGGTTTTTTTTGTTCTAATATTTACCTTTAAATCAATAGTAACAATATTACACCGAGGAAGAGTGTCTCGCTCTCGTCACTTAATTCAACTCATTCTTCATTACCAAAATAAGCAAGATTCATGATTCAATCACTGACAAAATCGCCAAATCATCCACCGCATCTTTCCCAGCCAGGCAATACTCAGGTACTTCAATGTCGATACTCCCACCGGTGTCCTCAGAAGAGGTCACCAGGGCTATTCGCCTTCTACCAAACAAGACATCTCCTCTCGACTCATTTCCTACTCCCCTGCTCAAGAAATATGCTCTGATCCTATCTCCTATCCTATCCAAGCTAGCAAATCTCTCCTTCAGCACTGGCACATTTCCCACTATCTTCAAAAGAGCTCAGGTTCTCCCTCTCCTGAAAAAATCAAACCTTGACTCTGCCAACCCTGCAAATTACAGACCAATCTCCAACCTCTCTACCATGTCTAAACTGCTAGAGAGACTCATCCTGTCCAGAATCCGTCCACACATTACTTCCTCCTCCAACTTTTCGTCTTTTCAATCCGCCTACAGACCTGGTTTCTCAACAGAAACGGCCCTCTCCCATATCTTCAACGACCTCTCCAGACTATGCGGCAATCGCTGCTGTGCAGCAATGGTCGGCCTCGATCTCTCGGCTGCTTTTGACACCATCAATCACCAAATACTGCTGGAGAGACTCAAGATAGATTTTGGAATTGACGGACTTGCTCTATCTTGGCTCCAATCCTATCTATCTAATAGGACTCAATATGTCAAACTAGGTGAACACTCCTCCTCTCCTGTAGAGCTCCTCGCTGGAGTTCCCCAAGGCTCAGTCCTTGGACCCCTACTCTTTACTACTTACACCTCGCCTTTATCCAGCATAGTGCAAGCCTACAATGTATCGTTCCATCAATATGCTGATGACACCAGCCTGTACTGCGCACTCTCCAGTCATAATCTTACTGATCAGCTTGACAACTTACGTAAGTGTACCGAGGCTATAAATGACTGGCATCTCGTGAACTTCCTTCAGCTCAATCCCCACAAGTCCGAACTCATGTTCATCGGTACACCCACGAACATTAAAGCCCTCAACCCTCCGTCCTCAGCAGAGATAGCAGGAACTACTCTCCCTTCCTCGGCTACTCTAAAACTTCTTGGGGTCACGTTTGATTCTCATCTGAGCTTCAGACAACACGTAGCCTCCATAGTTAAAGCCTGCAACCATCTCATCTGGGCTATACGTCATATCCGCCCACTCCTCTCCGTTGACACAACATCTGCACTCGCCCGCTCGCTGGTTCTATCTCGCCTCGACTACTGCAACTCTCTTCTGTATGGATCATCTGCTTCCCTGATCCAATCACTTCAAGGCATCCAAAATAAGTTAGCCAAGCTCGTGCTACTTAACCCGTGTCTTGACAGCTCTGAGTGCCTGAGAGAACTGCACTGGTTACCCATCGCCGCCAGAATCTCATTTAAAATATCAACCATCACATATCGCATACAGGCGACGTCAAGTCCGCCATACCTCCATCGCCTCATACAGCGTCGCCACCCACCCTCTAGCCTTCGCTCATCTGACACCATCCACCTCTATCAACCGGTCCACAGGGCGACCATCGTCAACAGAGGTTTTTCACACGCCGCTCCGGCAGTCTGGAACGAGCTACCCCCATCTGTGAGAGCCCAGCCATCCCTGGAGCTCTTCAAGCGTCACCTGAAGACTCACCTCTTCAGGAAATACCTACCGGACTAGACACAACATCACGTTGCTAGCTGATTTTCAAAAATTACTTTCAATATAAGTGCTGTACATTTAAATTGCAAATGTTTACACAAACAGAATAAGAAACATAATAATAATAATAATCATAACAATAATAATCAGACAACTTTAAAAAAATGTTCCCTTCTAAGATGTCAACCATTTTTCTGTGACGTCATTTTCACTTATTTTCGATGGCAACGAAAAGTTTGTAATTTGACTAGAAACATTAAAATGAATTGAAATATCGATTAATCAAAACTCTATAAATATAAAAAATCTTTTTTAATCTATCTTCTCAAGAAATTGGCCGATCAAACTAACCGTGTCTACAAGAGCCAACCATGCGACGCTTTATGTCATCTTCAACTGTGCTTAAACTCGGGCAAAATCTTGTCGTAAAAGTTATTTGAAGGTTAGATCCATATCGTGGACGATTGAATTTTAGTAGATTTATTAATACTTATTTGCTTACGATGGCAGACGTCCATGCTCTGCTGGAAACTGCTTTTTGGCGCGTTACTGTCGACAGTAATTGATCTAAAATTTGAAGCCGACGCTGCCAAAGTCAGAAAATTAGGTGAGATGTCAGGCGAATTTAAAGAATTGTTTGTGAAATCAAATCGAATTATTTCTTTTTATTATTATTATTATTATTATTATTATTATTATTATTATTATTATTACTATTATTAACTTATCGATGATTACTTAACAGCATTTCTTAAATAATTGATGCTATTAAAAGGTTCATGTGCTGAGAATCGATGCAAGGGTAACGCCACTTGCGTTCCAAGTAGTCATGGAATCCGAAAATGCAAATGTTCAGTCGGTTATAATTACAATGAGAAATATGGATGCCAAGGTTTTTAATAGCTTATATTTTATTTAAAGTAAGCAATAATATTTATACTCTAATAATCATATAAAATAAATAATATAATATTAAGTTCATTATTATAAAGTATATAAGGAATCATTGTAACTATAATTTCTCAAGTAAATGTCTGAAATCTCTTATTTTAATTCATCTTTAAGATTATAATTAAAGTTGATCTGGAGATTTTAAAAAGATCGTTCAAAAATAATTTACTAATATTTTATTTAAAAGCATATATAATTATCATGTTCATTTGATATGTAAGATTTATCTCCAGTTATACAGCTTTAATTTTTGGCATCCTAAACACCTGATAAATAAGAATTGTTAAATAACACGTCCGACAATGCATTAATTCAGATATCGATGAATGCGAAGAAGGAGCGTGTGGAACGCATGGAAACTGCACCAACAATCTTGGAAGTTTCGAATGCGCGTGTTCGGAAGGATTCATGAATTTGGACAACAACTGTACTGGTTGTTGATTCAATTAATTCACAGATAAACTTTTATAAAATGTTTTAATGAACAAGTTATTAAAAAAATATTTTGTTGTATTGAGATAATTTGACATTTTGAATATCTATTGTTCATTTTTCATACAATTTTGGTAACATGACCGAGAAATATCAAAGGACGTTGTTCCTGATGATCTTGTGATGCCGAGCATATTCACCAAAATTTTACGTTTAACAAAAATTGAATGTAAATAACTTTCATTAATTTAAAAATATTGAAACTAAATTCACAAACGTTGTAAAAGAAAATAATTATAAAGGAAATTTCAGACATCGACGAATGCTCGGGTGACATTTGTGACGAAGCGTTATGCCTCAACTTGGAAGGTTCTTACGACTGCTATTGTCCTCCTGGCACGAATTTCACAACGGACAATTATCGCCAATGCGAAGGTATATCTTTAAATCAAATTTATAAATTTCAAAATAATTAATTTATTATCTCGCTGGGTTTTTGGATGGTGGTTGATGAACAAAAAAGTTAAATGGAAGCTTTGAAAACTACCGAAACGGACATTTCTCTTAGCATTTTAAGATCTTTTAAGTTCGATAGAAGATCATCGATTACGTAGTTATTACGAGAGCGTCAAGGTTCACATCTCTCATGGACAAAAATTGTTTCCGGGTTTAGACATTGCTGTTTGAAAATCAATTTTGTAAAATTAAAATTTGTTTAGACATCGACGAGTGCCAAAACGTTTCCTTGTGCGGTAATCACTCTGAATGTAACAATACTTATGGTTCGTTCATCTGCCAGTGTCTCGCTGGATTTCAGCCGACAAAGCTTGAGGAATGCAAAGGTTAGACTAGAGATGGAACTGGGTCAGCGGGTCACAGAGTTAGTGATTTTATTAGGTCAGTTAGGGTAACCTGGTCAAAGCCTCAGATTTGGGTCAGGCGAGCGGGTCAAAATTCCTGACCCTGTTTCAACTTTCAATTTTAATTTTAAAATTTCAACTTTGTTGGACAATTCTATTAAGTTGAATTTCATCTCATTCACCAAATAATTGTGTTTAATAACTGTTTAATATTTGTTCTTTTCACGAATACATTAGACTTTTAGCATTGAGTTTGAACTTTTAAATGTCAAGCAGCTGTCGATAACAAGCATGTTATTCATAGTAGGAAACCCCAATTGAATAATTAATTAAACTGAATTGTAATAATGGAATATTGGTTCTGCTTGCAGATATTGACGAATGTCTTGTGGATGACGTTTGTGGAGAACATGCTAAGTGTGCCAACATTCCAGGTTCCTACGAATGCCAGTGTGCTCCGGGACTTGAGTTCATCGAGTCACTGAAAGACTGCATAGGTGAGATGTTATATTTGGCTTGTAGGTTTGATGGTGAATAGAAACTGCTTACAACTTATAATGTTGCGTTAAACTTGCGTTTGGAAAATGAGATTGCACTTGCTAGGCTTATAAAGATTTTAACTGAGAAGAACATTCAAGTTTCAGTTACGTTCCATCTACAAAAGATTTGAGAAAATGACGATGTGATGTTTTTAATTAAATTGTACTAATTGAATAAAAATCAAGTTTGATTTGTTTCAAATGCTTGCAAAAGTATTTACATAATAAGACATTAAACATTTGGCAGACATTAACGAATGTTTAGAAGTCATCTGCAGGGATGGATCGATTTGCATTAACAGTCCTGGTTCGTATGTGTGCCATTGTCCAAAAGGATTCAATTACAATACAAAGAGACATACTTGCGACGGTATATTCTTGTTCATTTGTACCAACTCAAAAATGCTTGCTCGACTTATGTTTTAAAAACTGTTTATTATTATTATTTCTAGGTTTTTAAAAATGAACTTTCATATATTATGATTCTAGAATTTACCGTTTAACACCGATTCGAAATTATTGATTTACAGATGTTGACGAATGTTTGGTAATGAAGTGTATGAAAGAATCACGATGCGTCAACGAATATGGTTCATACTTCTGCGAATGCTTGGAAGGATTCGAATTAAACTCCTATACAAAGTTTTGCGATGGTTATTGAAATATATTATTATTATTATTATTATTATTACTATTATTATTTTTTTTCCTTTATTAGCCCAGCCAAAAACTCACAAAAGCAATCAATTCATACAATTCATAATCCGATTCAATAATTTTAGGTCCGCCAATGGGTCTGGGAAATCACATTGTACATTCACAAATGTCATTCAATTCAACTTCTTTTTTCTTCTTCTCCAGGCGTTATTTTTAAAAATTCGCCAAATCTTATGGGTCTCCTGCATTGTTTTTATGGAGGTCCACATGAGGAACCTCCTCGAGACCCCAAATCTTCTCCAACCCTCCAAGACTCTTCTGCTATTATTATTATTATTATTATTATTATTATTATTATTATTTGTTTGCCTTCCACTGTAACATTCAATAATTTCTAAATTACAACACGAAATACTTGTGAATAATCTTTAATTAATTAATTAATTGAATTTAATTAATTTGAAATGATTTTAAATTAAAGACGTGGACGAATGCCTTACTGATAGCTGCAAAAGTAATGCCGTTTGCCTCAACAATTTCGGCTCGTTTTCATGCAACTGCTTGGAAGGATACGAACACAATTCAAGTCAAATTCTTTGCGATGGTTTGCATGAATTTTGTGGAGTTTTATAAGCTAAAACAATGACTTTTTTTTTACCTGTATTGTTGAAAAATGGGACTTATTTCTTATACTATTTAAAAAAGTTTGTCAAACACAAATTATTTTATTGATTTAAGATTTTATATTAAGTTACATTATGTTGTGTTGTGTTGTGACGTGATACGATGTATAGTGTTGTGTTAAGTTAGTTTATTATGTTAATATTTTATTCAGATGTCAATGAATGTGAAACCGCTGAATGCCGGCCAAACTCTGACTGCTTGAATTTTCCTGGTTCTTTTTCTTGCAACTGCAGTGCGGGGTATCAGTACAATGACCTAAATGAAACTTGTGATGGTAATAAATAAATAAAATAGGTCTTAATAATAATAATAATAATTGAAAATTAAATGACTTGAGGTGTCATTAAGATGTCCCTATCGAATATATTGTAATTAATATATTAATGCTGAAAAGGTTAAATGAACCAAAGCAATTCAGTACTAGAGCCGAAGTTAATTTTAAAAAAGTCAAATAGGACCATAAATAAAAATAAATTTATAATAAATTAATACCTTATTGATACTAACTACTATTAAGAACATATTTTGTCTTTCCTGGCAGACATTGACGAATGCCAGAACATTTCATGCTATGACCTGCAATTCTGCCAAAACCTGGATGGATCCTACGCATGCGTGTGCCAGGAAGGATTCCAAAAAAATGAAAGCACAAACATGTGCCAAGGTAAAAACAATGGTTTGACACATTTGTCTGAAATAATTAATGAATGCTTATGGATATTATTTAGCAATAATGAATTAGATATGGCTAGCATCTTGACAGCGTATTGGACGTGATCTTTGAATTTGTTTAGACTTCGACGAATGCGAAAGCATGGGATCGGATCGGAAGTGTCCAAATGACTACAGGTGTATCAACTCCGTTGGATCCTATTCCTGTTACAAATGCTCCGTTGGAACGAAACTCAATATAAGACTGAACGAATGTCAAGGTAATCTTCTGGATTCGTACAATTGATTCAGGTAATTAATTTCGAAACCGTCAGTGCC
>CM067537.1:6395000-6612500 GCA_034509925.1 Hirudinaria manillensis
AATTGAAATCTCGAAAAATATTTTGACAATGACATAAATAAAAATAAAAAATAAATCATAATGATCGTTAATATTTTTTGTTAATATCAATATTTTATTCTCCGAAGATATTGACGAGTGCAAGAAAGATTTGTGCCTGGGATCAAAATGTAAAAACTCTTTGGGTTCCTACAAGTGCGAATGTCCGAAAGGATTTATTTTCGATGTCAAGTACGGCTGCAGAGGTATGTTCAACATATTTCATTAATTAAAGACAATTAATTATTTATTCTAGAATAATTAATTATTAGAAAATGTATGAATATAAATAAAATATACATCTAAAAATTATGATTAAAATTATGCGACGTCTCTGAAAATAAGCCACGCCGTTTCGGAGCAGAATTCTTTTAAATTTTTTTTCAAGATTTTGTTTTATTTTGGGGAAAGGTTACGTTTGATGCTTAAGCTTGGGAATATGGGACTGTAAAATTAAAATAAATAAATAAAGATTTCTTTTTCCATCATATATTTTTTTTGCAGTTCTTGTAAAATTAATTTAAAATTCAACAAAATTACGTTTAACAGATGTTCCTGAAGCAGTTGTAGGCAGGGGAACACCAAGTCACTCTTTTTATAACAACTTCGTGACGATGGTGGTGATGATAATAATGATGATGACGTCTTCAAAGACATTCAATTAACGCTGGTGATGCAGAGATGCAAGTCAGTTATTTCAATGGTAAGAGCTTTACTGGTAATAATAATAATAATAATAATACTAATAACAATAATAAAATTAATAACAATGATAAAATTAATAACAATAATATTGTTCAGAATTACAAGGTAATGTTATTACTTATTGAACTTCTCCATAAACAAAATTTTCAGTGCATATTTTGTCAGATGTTCCTTGAAAGTAAAAGTTACAGAATTTCTACCATGAAAAGTTAAAGCGACATCTGGTGAAAGATTGAATCGCAAATGTTGAAAACATGACGATACCGAAATGTCAATTGACATTTTCTATATTTGAATTATTTTTATAACATCACCTCATAATAAACTCAACATCTGTCAAAACAAATAACAAATATATAATCTAATAACAGATTAAGAACAGTTTAATATTTTTTAAATATTTATTTGAATTGCCTTGTAGATTTTAGCTTTCAATCCTCTGCTTCTGAGATTTGTGAAAACGACATTAATAACTTTTGATGGGATCTTATATTTTAAGATATGGTTTCATACTCACTTACCAATAAAAACTTTATTCGATTAACCCAAGAGTGGATCTTAAAAACATACCAAACATTACCCAAGTAGGGCTACCCCCGTATCTAAAGGGGTGGACGAGAATCGCTTGTGGACATTTTTCTTTGGTTCAACTTGTAGTACATTTTAATTGCACAAAACGCAAAACGTTCAAATAAAATGCTTAGAACATATTTTCAATGTGGCTTGAAAACTGTGAGATGCCAAAATAGAAACGACTATTTCAAAATTGACAATTTATTTCGAATTAAATTTAATAATTTCAATGCATAATATTCCTCTGGGTATTTATAAATTTTCAGGATATTCTCAAATAATTTGCTTTCATAAAATAGTACATAAATCATTTTATTTATATAATTCATTAACTATAAATTTAAAATTAATTAACAATTGGTTAATAATCGGAAACTACAATCTATAAAAATGAATAATAATAAAAAAGAAAGATCCAAATAACATTACAGCTTATTGGATAAAATTGGATTTAATTTCAAAATTATAAAAACAATTAATGTTAATGTTTTAATATAGAAAGCTGATTACGTCATCCTTATTCAATTTCGGAAGCAACAAAGTTTATACAAAGATTCCAGATTAATTCAAGTCGAAAACTAACTTAAACTTTTCCGTTTAGTTTCTGAGTCAACATCCATCTTGAAAAATAAAGCCATTGACGGATGAAATTAGGTTGATGTTTCCGGTCGCCTTTGCATTGTTTAGCCGTCGCTTTTATTTTTAGACTTAAATTATCAGTGCAGTTCAATCGCCCTTTGAAGATTCGCGAAGGTCAATGAATTTAAAATGTTAGGGAATGATTTAAACTTATTATTTACTTATTATTTATGTGTTTTCCAAATTTAAACTTATTATTTACTTGCAGCATCAGACTTGCATGTCTTGCTCGAAATTCTTCATCGCCGTGTTGCTGTGTTTGTCTTGCAGAGTAACATTCGATACTCCTTCAGCTAAAGGATCATTTAGGAAACAAGTCTATAAAATATAAGTCAGTAATAAGTAAAAAAAAATACTAGTAATTAGTGTAATTATTTTGTATGGCATGATTTACTTAAATAGCCTTAAATCTGATTTATGAAAATCTGGATTGTTCAAATTAACGTTTAGTAAAATTTTTCGATGTCTTGAAAAAGAATCGCTCCATTTTTTAGAACTCTGCATGATGACTCCGATACATCGTACTCAAATCCTTCCAAGAAATGGCAAAAGTATGAGCCAAAGTTGTTGATGCACTTTGCATTCTTCATGTAATCTTCTCTTAAGCATTCGTCTCTTGTAATTGCAGTAGCGGATTTGCGTACCAAGAGGTGAATGGCTCTTGTGTAGGTAATCAATAATATTTCGCTGAGTTGTATTTATCACTATTTCATGTTTACTATATTTAAGATGTTATTTTTTTTTGTTAGATTAAATAATAATAATAATAATAATAATAATAATAATAATAATAATAATAATAATAATAATAATAACAATAATAACAAATAATAATAATAATAATAATAATAACAACAACAACAATAATAATAATAATAATAATAATAATAATAATATGTTATTTGTATAGCGCCGTTCGCGTGAGCTACAGGGGTGCTTGACAGAATGAGGCATCGACGGTGTCGCGGAGATATCGGGTGTCAGGAGGTGCCTGATATGGCGTTAGAGCCCTAATAATTAAAAATAATTAAGATAAATATTTTTAAATGATTTTTTAAATAAATGCTTTCTTATTATGTTCTGCTTTGCTTTTGTTTTTTTTTTGTATCAATAAATATTTAATAAAAATCAATTTCTACAATTAGAGGAATTTGTGAAAAAAGTAAATAGATACAAACTAATTATTAATTAATATTAAATAATTAAATAAATTTATTTTCTTCAGAAATCCTTCTTATCGCGTTGGGAGGGAACCCCTCATCAGTTCAATCTTCTGAATGAATGATGATGATGATGATGATGATGACGGTGACATTTTTGTGTCATTCAGTGTGATGAATATATTACAATATCACAGCTACGTCAGCAAACTAATTTATTCATAAATAAATTTAGCCTTAAATGGGAATAAATATTATTTATAATAAACAATAATAATTAATAATATTAATTATAATCTTAACAGTTAAATCGATTATCAAGGATTTCTGAACATGATATGGAATTACTGGAAAAAGTTTCACCGCTATCAGACTGCTTGAATCATTTTTTTACAACTTCATGATATTGTTTCAGGGTTCTGAATCATTAAAAACAAAAATAATTGATGATCAAACTAATTAATCATCCGAAATAAATGTCATGAACACCGATGAATCTGTTGAAAAACTGTAAAAGTACTGACTTGAAAATATCTTGTTTTGAATTCTGTCAAGAATAGCTTTTCCTTTGAATAAAGTTTACCGCCTCCATACCCTCGATAGAAGGCACCACCTAATTTCCTAATTTTCAATCTCAACGTTCAGACTTGAATTATTTCTCACAATTTGAAAGTTTTTTTTTGAATTAATAATTTGTTATTAATATGTAAATAAATTGTGTTTTTTTGGGTATTGAGTGCTTTGACCTAATAAAAAGGCAGCCATCTAGCGAAAAGATGTTGGGTCTAGGTTCAAACTATTAATTTTTTAATTAAGAAATTGATTAATAAATTGCACAAAATGGAGGATTAGAATTACTCAGGATTACTGAATAGTTGCACATTAATGTATTAATTGAAGTAAAATAACAGATTTCCAGAAGAGTGCTATTCGAATAAAAATAGCTTCTGATAAAAAGTTTATAAAAAGAACTAAGAAATAAATCATTTTAATAAAAAATCACGAAATTATGTTCGGAAAGGATGTTTGGAATTGCTTAAAGTAGGTCAGAATTGTGACGTCATTTTCAGTCGAGTTTGTTAAACAGTGTTTATTCAACAATTCCAAGAGAATGAAAAATCGGAAACCATGTTGAACTTTGAGCTGACTTCAAATCGAGACTTTGAATGACCTTAAGGATTTATCGATCGTAAAAAAAACCTACTCATCTCATATTATCACGAAGAAGCTGAAAATGTGATGGACAGCTTGGGTAACACTAAGTTAACTAAGTTTTCTTTATTCTTTAGCATTAATAGCAAATCTTTCTGCATTCTAAGTGAAGGTGATTGAAAATTAGATGTCAAATTAGATGTTAAACCAGTTTAGTTATAGCTCCAGAGTTCCATGCTTGTTTGGAAATTTTTCCCAGCAGTGTTGCTGTGTTACACTTTCAAAGTAAAACAAGCAGGTATGTATTACGATGAAATCAACCTTGTCTTGATAGAAAAAAAAACTGTTTTAATATTAATTCAGTATTTGAATTTGATTATGTGTATTACATTTAAAGTAATTTGATTCTAAGCCACTTGCCTCAAGGGATTTTTCCAAAGCCCGACAGGATGCCAAGGTTGGATATCGGCTTTTATGTAATCTTCAACTAAAATTAATAGCAAAATTTCTTTAGATTATTTTTAGAGTTTCATCTTAATTGTCAGATAAAGACGAATGCGACTTAGGGCCATGTAAAGAGACTGAACGATGTATAAATATTCCCGGTACTTTTGAATGTGGTTGCTGGCCTGGATACGATCGCGTGTCAAAGGAGCAACCGTGTAAAGGTTGTCGATGATTGTTTACTGAAATTTTATTAATATTAGTGCTTTGGATCCGTTACGGGATTGAATTCTACATATTTCAATAAATTGACAATCATATTCCATATTCAATGTTAGATATCGACGAGTGCAAAGAAATAGGCACATGCCAAGAATTATATTGCATCAACACACCCGGCAATTATACCTGCGATTGTTGGCCAGGTTTTAAATTAGATAACGCAACAAACCTTTGCGAAGGTTAACACTTGAATTATTCGGATTACTAATTTAATAATTTTAGCTTCTGAAAGCTTTTATTAATAGAACATCAGAAATAAAATTCAATAGCAAGGTTATTTATTTCGTCAGCCGTACTGTAGCAACTGAAATTTTTTTTTTTTCGTTTTCGTTTCAATGTTTGAAGACGTTGATGAATGCCAAGGAGATGCTTGTAGGCCAGGTAGAATTTGCCAGAACACATTTGGTTCGTTCTTATGCAATTGTGTCGATGGTTTCATAACGATCCAAGATACTAGAGAATGCCAAGGTTATTTTTTCAGCTAATTGACATAATAATTATTGACGATTTCTGTATGTCAGTGACTTTTAAATTATATTCAATACGACGTGTACCGTTGCGTGAATAAAAATATTATTTTAATTTGTCATGCTGTCATCACGCATAATGCAGATATAGACGAATGCGAGGGAGACAATGCGAAGAGCTTATGTACAAAAATTGAGCGTAGTATTTGTGCCAACACCGAAGGTTCTTACAAATGTGAATGCCAGCAAGGTTATGAAATTAAAGAAATTCAAGATAGATGCGAAGGTGGGGTTTTGTTGTTGTTGTTGTCACTTTTGGAATTCAAATTCGTCATTAGCTAGCTACTTAGGATTTTAAGTCGGTTAATTAACATAATTTTAGCATTAATTATGTTCAATTTCATTGAAATCTCAATTTTTTTTTTTGGGGGGGGGGAAGGGGAGGATTTTCCTTCTGGATTAATTTGTCCCCTCGACATTTTCATCTGGAGTTTAAGAAGTTATAGTAAATAAATGCCTCTTTGTTTTATAACTTCATCAAACCAAATTGAAATAATAAATTACCCCAGGACTGGGCAAAAGACGGCCCTCCGTATTTAAGTTTTAAGAAATCTCGAGTATTTGGGATTAAAACTAAATTTTAAATTCAGTGTTTTCCTGTTTATTTCAGGTTAAGGACGTACATGAGTAACTTTGGTTTTCTGATTTCTCAGTTAAAATTAAGGAAACATTTTATGATGAATTAGTGTTAGCAAAAAATAAAGGAATTATATTTAGATAAATTTAGATAAGTTTATAAAAACGAATAAAATGAATTTCTCCCTTAAAACAAAATGCAAATCTCCTTTAAAGACATAGACGAATGCGCAAATAATTCTTGTACCGAAGAGAGAATTTGTAGAAATTTTCCCGGAAGTTTCGTTTGTGATTGTAAACGCGGATGGTATCTTAAAGGGGACAAATGCCATGGTTAGAAATTCTTTCTTGCTTGGATTGTAAATAGAGATTCTTTGACGACACGACTATAGCGACCCGTGCGTCTCCTCTAAACTTTGACCTTGACCTGGGAAGATTCGTTTGAATATTTCCATATATTTCGGGAGGGGTTCTTGGCAAATATTCCAACCCACTCCTTGTCCAAGTTTCATTACGTGTGGCTCCCCCGAAGTGTTCTAAGGCCGCCACTGTTTAGAATATGTAAAGATTAGTAACTGTTGTTCTGAAAATGGATCGTGTAATATCGCAACTCGATTGTCAATTAGTATCTATACGTTTTTTGCAGATCAAGACGAGTGCAAAAGCAGAACAATTTGTGGCGAAAGTTCTACTTGTATAAATGCACCTGGTTCGTATCAATGCAAATGTGCAAATGGCCTCTATTACATCACATCTATGAAACTTTGCGGAGGTTCGAGAGCTGATTCAATTATTTCTTGAAAAGTTAAAGAACTTATTATCACAAGTTTAACATGTAACGGCTTTAAATATTGTTTGACTTATAATTATGTAAATGAGAGAATTTAAATGTTGAATTTAGTGGAGTTTGCTTCTATGAAAATTTATTATTGGATAAACTCACAAATTAATTAATAATTTATAACCATAATTATGAAAAAATAAACATATATATAATAATGTTACAATGCATGCACTAAAGATAATGGAATTCGAGTGTTCGCCAAAGGTGATAATTGATGACGATGATGATGATGATGATGATGACGATAATCACGGTGATAATGATAGTGAATATTATAAAAATCTTATTCCGTTTTTAAGATACCTTAAATAATTATTTCAACTTGAAACATTGAAATGCCTTCAAAATTGCCTGGTGGTTTACGAGAAGTTTCACGAACCGATTAAATCTAAGGTCGATTAAAGTAACTTTATTAACTTATTACATTTATTGTAAACAGACATCGATGAATGTGCGAAAGTTGTATGCAAAGATAGTTCCAAATGCATCAATAGCCCAGGTTCGTATTTCTGTATTTGTACAAAAGGGCTTGATTACAGTTCAAAGACAGGGAAATGCGAAGGTCGATTCAGTTTTTTTTTAGATTTAGATTTTTAACTTTTTAGAGATATCTTTATTTATATTTTAAAATATTTAATTTCATAATTTCTTTTCATTTTATTAATTAACCGCTAGTTTGCTATCGCGTGCCTGATGATGGTTCGTTTGTCGGTGTCCTTACATCACTTTGGGATAAAATCGAGCACGTTAAAAATGGGCTAAATAAATGTAAATATAAATATAGTTATTTCAAAAACAAACCAAAGACTTATTCTGCCACAGACATTGATGAGTGCCTAAGGTCAGAATGCGTGAAAAATGCAATGTGTATCAACGTCCGTGGCTCGTTCTTTTGCGAATGCAAACATGGTTTCAAGTACAGTGACCAGAAGACCTCTTGTATTGGTTGTAAAAATAAATTATTTGTTTCAATTTTACATTTATTTGTTTCAAATTTACCTATTAACCTTGCACTTGGTGGTCCAATAATAAGCAGAAAAAATGTCTGCCTCTTCACTGTGACCTTAAGCACCGTCTTTATGCGAGTGTCACTGCAAAACATATTTACCGATCTGTAATAGTCTTTTTTTTTATGTCCAGCTTCAACTTTCAGCTGAAGTAATTCAATAATTATTATGTTATTACAATGCTTTATACCTGACCATCTTTTAAATCTGCATTGATAAATATGGATGGATGGATGGATGGATGGATGGATGGATGGATGGATGGATGGATGGATGGATGGATGGATGGATGGATGGATGGATGGATGGATGGATGGATGGATGGATGGATGGATGGATGGATGGATGGATGGATGGATGGATGGATGGATGGATGTGCTTCGTTTTTATTTTATTCATTTTTCTACAAATAGACATAGATGAATGCAACCCTAACCAGTGTAAAGATAATTCTGATTGCGTCAACTACGTAGGTAAATATGCTTGTAACTGTCATGATGGATTCGAGCATCAGAATGATACACATCTCTGCGAAGGTACAAATTTCTCTTATTTTAAAACAATTTGAACTAAATCACGAAATACTTGAAATATTTGACTGTAACATTTTCAAATAATAATAAACATTTCAAATAATGGTGTCTAGAAATAATAAATAAATGCATAATAACAGGAATATTTTATTTGATATTAACAAGAATTCAAAAATTCAGATGTGGATGAATGTATTACACAACTCTGTATGAACAACTCTGTTTGTCTCAATTTTCCAGGCCATTTTCGTTGCGCGTGTTTAAGTGGTTATTCCGAATTAGAGAAATTGTGCGTAGGTTAGTACTTGATAATTGGGATGGTATAATTTGGTTTGCGGAAAATTCATCGCAGTAAAATTCATCACGATACCATTCAACTTATCAAGTTGTGCTTTCGACAAATGCAACAGCGAAACATAATTAAATATAACTTAGATCATTAATAAAATGTTTTATAGGTGCCCCATATTATCCCATTTTCCCTTAAGTCGAATCCACTGCCGTTAACTGAATTGGTTATTCCAAAGGAGTTTCAAGACAAGCATAAAGAAACTAAGTTTTTGATTTCCCACATAAGCGAAAGTTTCGAGAGAATGCTGATTTTCGCCATAAAACAACATCTCCAAGTATTATCCAGTCCTTACTTTTGGTTTGCCGACGGGATTGGACGACCTCACCGGAGTGGCCGAAAACCAACCCGATTTCCACGTGATCTCTAGAATTGCTGAAAAGGATGGTTTGACTGCTTTGCCTAAAACTAGCAATTCCAGTTGAGGGTTGGCACCGGGTTCTTAACGAGTATGTTGAAGCACGCCATCCATCCATATGGAAATTTATCCAAGTCCTGAGAAAGGAACAGGCCCCTTAATGAGGGCAAGTTGCAACAACATGTAGCAGACATCAACGCAATCATTCCGAAGAAATGTTATCGAGATGCCCCTCTCAGAGTGTAAAATACAATAAAAGAGTATATAAGTATGATAAAAGGAACATCATTTACTATTTGAGGGGCTTGGCTTATAATTTTAATTATTAATTAAGTCATGTTTTAAATAAAATCTTTAAATATGCATGTTGTCTTATTCTATTCGAAGTGGTCGTTCTCGTTTAGTGACTCCAATTTAGTAACCCTTTAGAATTTTCCGGCGATAAATTTTTCGAGTTACCGTATAATTTAAATACATGTCCATCTCCCATCTGTTGCTCCTTGCGAATACTTTTACTACAATTAAGCATAATTATTTATTGTTGTGTTATAATTATTGTTATTACTTGAATGACCAATGCACAAAAAACATGTCTTCAAATTATGACATAAAGAAGGATAAGTTCTGGGAGATATTATTTGAAAAGCAGAAATTCTTCCATTACGACCTGTTGTTTACAGATTTGATTCTTTGCTGGAACATTTTATTTCGTATTTAACAATTTTATTTATCATTTATTATTTGACTCTTGCCGTGTTTATTTGATGTCTACTTTTCAATGTGCTCTAAAACGTTAGGAGTGAAGATTTTGATGAAATATTAGTTTTAAAAATTATTATATATCAATTATCGATTTAATTTTAAAAAATAATTAATTTAGTTAAGCAAAAAATAACGGAAAAGGAATTTAATTGTAAAGATATAGACGAATGCTTGAACAATACCGCATGCACTGACATGGATGGATACTGTTCTAACTCAGTGGGTTCGTACCAGTGCCTCTGTTATACTGGATTCCAATTCAATACAGCTAGAGATTTCTGTATAGGTTGTTTTAATTGCAATGTTATTGTTATTTTAAAGGATATCAATTCAAGATATATTTGCTTGAATTAGATCACAACATGTAGTTCATAATATTAAACACTGAATTTATCATTTGATATGCTCTCTACAAGTCATACTAAACATCATTAACCCATCGAATTCAAATCCGATCATATGGCACTTTGCCATTTCTCTGACTCTTTCTCGAATTAAACGAGAAACAATTTCATAATTATTATTAATAATATCAGACGTTGACGAGTGTGATAGTGTACCCTGCAATGTGACCCAAATCTGCCTCAACGTAGAAGGATCGTACAGTTGCAACTGCAGTGTCGGATTGCAAATGGACAAAGTGACTTATATATGCGAAGGTAACCTCTTTTTCCTAAATCTAGTTTGTCGCGTTCAGCTTGTGCACTTTTCTTGAAATGAATAGCTGGGATCATGGAAAATTCACTGCCTGAGCATTCATCGCATTATATATCTGAAAAGGGAAAACATATTGTAACTTCACACATGACGACCCTTTTAGACAATATAAAAGTGCATTTTTAAAACTTTACTTTACTTTAAACAAGACTCGATTACAAAGTCAAAATTGTGAGCCAAGATCGATAAAATTCGTGCCCGTGAGTTGTCTCTTGCCTGCCACACGTCCAGGTAATAACTTAAGGTGTGACCAGGTGATTTCCTTTGACGGTCGCTTTGAACACCTTGCATTGCCAATTGATATCGTGGCTGCATTAAATGCAAATATTGAGTTCTATCTTTTCAATGCACGAATGATATCAAAAGCTCAACTGCACCGTAATGAATTTTCCACGGTGAATGTTCCAGGGAAGAATTTTCAGGATGCCGAATAGCTGGTTAAATTTTGAAAAGAAATCTTAAAGGCGATTTAAAAATATTTGGCGACTCTCATAAAATTATTTAATAACGTAGACGACCAGTTGATTATTAACTATTAAGTATTAACTATTAACTATTATTAATTTATATAACAATTTATTTCGTTTACGTACGTACAGATATCGACGAATGTGAAACGATGATATGTACCCTTAATTCCGAATGTTTCAACGTTTACGCCTCTTACACCTGCAATTGTGAAGAGGGTTTTGAGTTTGAGTCGAAAAATAATTCCTGTCTAGGTTTCAATTCTTTCTGCGAATTTGGATTTATTTAGTTAATTGCATTTATATTAATATAATCTTCTTATTTTTCGAGAGAATCAAAAATTATTAATTCCAACGAATAATTCTGTTTAGATATTTTTGGGAAAATGCTCTGTGAAAATTGCGTATTCACGTATTCAAACATCTGATGGAAGCGCTTTTACAACTAAATATTCTCAAAGCTTACGTAATAAAATCAGAATTAGCTAATTTTAGTCATAATAATAATGATTAAAATAGGCAAAAAACTGACAAAACCGGTCAAAATGTTGGTCGCTTAAATGAGTTGAAAATCCTCCGAGACTCATGATTATATAATTTAGAAGTCTCTTAAAATATTTCAATTTTACTTTATTGTTATGAAATGTATTAAAATTATTTTTGATTGCTTGCTTATTGTTAACATTTGCCAGATATCGATGAATGCTCCTTGGTAGGATCAGACCGTCTTTGTTCAGAGGATCTTTTATGCATCAATGAACCAGGGAATTATTCGTGCCACATATGTCCCGATGGAACAGTATTAGACGATGAGGAAAATGTCTGCGAAAGTTCGAGAAACATAAATATCTATGAATAAAATTATATATTATTATTATTATTATTAGTTTAATAGAGAAAATGAATATTTATGAAACTAAGCAATTAATTAATTATTCATTTGGAAATGCATTTGTTAATTTTAGACCTTTGAATAAAATTTCATACAAATAATTTCACTACAATCGCAAGGTGTCGCGCGCGCAGCTCTTACAGCGCTATATAAGTGAACGATAAAATAGCACATCCACGGCTATTCTGCAGCGCTTCATAAATGTCATGATTTTACTTTGATTTTAAATTTCATCAACTTTCAGCCAAAGACAAATGTCTTTCAAATCCTTGCTTGCCTCCAGCCACTTGTCAAACCGTGGACAGAAAATTCAATTGCACTTGTCCAGCAGGATACGACCTTGTCAATATGACTGAGTGCGAAGGTTTTGATTATTTGCTTGATAAATTGCTAATTTATTTAATTACGTTTGCGTTTGTTGTATGACCGTAAAATGGCTAGCGTCAGAGGATTGGCTTAACGGTGATAATTTCAAAGTTAAAGTTAAGAATCACTAAAAACTCTTGCTATTATCTTGTCTAAGTTTAACTCAAAAACTGGAAAATTTTGAAGACATCGACGAGTGTGACGCCGGGCCTTGTGGTGCTTACGGGGATTGCAAGAACAGTCCAGGGTCGTTCCTTTGCGTATGTGATTTCGGATACATTTTCGATTCCACCGGATGCGTAGGTATGTTAGGGCGATATCTTGTCTTGCCATTTTCTATTTATTTTATAGCAGATTATGTATTTTATTTCTTTTTTTAACTATTTGTTATTTTGGCATCTCATTATCGGTCCTTAATCCTTGAAATGTTTCCGAAACATACTTTCAATACAAAGTTTTGCTCAACATGGCACCCTGCCACCAAATAAAAAATCATTTTTTGGTATTATTTAACAATTACATTAATAAAGATAATAATAATAATAATAATAATAATAATAATAATAATTTTATTAATTACTTTTGAAAGACATTGACGAGTGCAAAACAGATTTGTGCAAAGGGACACCATGTATAAACAGTGCTGGATCGTATCTCTGTCATTGTGGAGAAGGATTCATTTTCAATGTTACTGCTGGATGTATTGGTGAGAATTCGAATGAAAACTTTGAATGTTTGTTTGTTTGTTTGTTTGTTTGTTTTTGTATTTTATTTGAATAAAAAATGAAAAATGAAAATTGATCTCAAAATTTCTTTTGATCCAGAAGTCTTAAAAGTTGTGGCAGAGGAGGGAAGCTACCTCTTCATCATCATCATCATCCTCATCATTCTGTTCCTTTTGTTGCTCGCCATTGGGGGAACGTTAGTGGAGCGATTCTTATCTGTCTAGATTAGATTTTTATGATTTTTGGCATTATTATATTAATTATTTTGACTAATATCGCTTTGCCAATTTGTTCAAATGCACGTTTGAAATGTATAAATGTATGAAAACAACGAGTGATTCTCATCTAAAATGGATTTCATGATTGAAATTCTAAAATATCGATCGAATGAACACTTGAAAGGTGCAAAAGTTATCATGGTGGAACTTGTCAGAATTTGTTACTGAAATAATGAAATAATAAACTAAGTTAATAATTGTATATTCTGATAATTCTAGTCTATGCATTTCTAGTTGTCTTACACCGTCCTCGTGCTTAATAATAATCACTTATAACATAACATCAAAGTTATTAAATATTTATTTATTAATCGCCCAAAAATGTAAAACTGAATTTTACTCAGCAATCAAGGTCAATCATACAATCAATTTCAATCAAGTTCAATCATACAATCAAGTTCAATCATATCTTTATCGTTGCAGAGTTTATTACTTGAAGGAAACTGGAAAAATCTGATGAAGGATTGCAATCTTTTGTAGAAATGTAATTCAATCAAACATGACCTTTCAATATTTGCGAAATATTTTGTTTCCCTGTGAATTATGACATCGTTAGGTTTTTTTTTTTCTTCATTTATTTTAGGAATTTAGGTTCTTTCTATCATTTGACGATTGCGTAATGCAGGTTTAGAGTTCGCGTTTCAAAATTTTGAAGTTAAAAATCCAATTATTTCTTTTAAATAAAATTCGTTAGCAGAAAAATGACGAGCGAACTGCACGTTTTTTCTCTGACACACATTCAAATCCTTTGGAAAAGTTCGAAGTTCCACGGGGAGGGGTTCATGTTTGAAACAATCTGACCTTCTGATCCTCTGATCCTCTGGTTCTTTGGTTCTTTTGGCATCACTGGTGAATGCAGCCGCGATAATTCTCATCTTCCCCCAAGTCCCTCAACAAATCCCGTAAAAAAGTCATTGAATGGGATTGGGGACAAATATCCAATGATTCCTATGTTACTCTGATGTCTGACGTTAAATTCTAAATCCCGGTTCAGCAACCTTCTAGCAGTTCGACTGCTAGAAGAATTACGTTGATAGAATTACCTAGATAAAGAAGAATTACTGATTTATCGTTGTTATTGTTGATGTTTTATATGAATAAAATTAAGGCATTTTGTGAAGGAATTTATAATTCGTGACTTTAAAATAGTTTTACACATCTGGCGAATAGTTTTAAAATATTCCCCTTTTTGTTCCAATGTTTTGGGGATGTTTTGGCAAATATAGCCAATCGTTTCGTTTACAATTCAATTATAATCTTGTCCCTTTACGTTTCTTTATTATTTAATTAAAAACAGTTTAAACATATTACGTGTAATTGTTTACTAGTTAATGGTTTAAATTCTACATACATCCACTCTTATGTCATTGTTCTTGGAAGTTCGTAGATGAGGTAAGCATAATCACAGGGGCACGATCTTCCTTAAGGCTGTTGCCCTAAAAGAATAAATATATTGACTTACAATTAATTATGTTTGCATGGGTGTTTATGATTACTAAATCACTATATAATGTGTGGACATAACATTCAAATACTTCCAAATGTCGGTACAATCACATAACTCTGAATGATTCCAAGTGGAGATATTTTCCAGGATTCGTACTGGAGGAAGACAAGGTAGTGATGATGATGACGATAACCTGATGATGATAATGATGATGATAATGATTGCCATAGTGATGCCATTACGAAGCGGGTGGTTTCGGCAACGAAAGTCTTAATAACATGTTAAAGCTCTCACACCCCGAGGAAATAAGAGAAACAATCGGGTATAATTGCACCTGGTAGGATTGAGACGCTGATGATGAAGAAGAAGATGGTAGAAACAGTGACGATGACTGTGACAATGATGATGATGACGATGATAATGATGACGACGGTCGTGATGGATGGAAATGGGCTGGAATTCCCCCGGTGCGGAATGTTTTTAAAATCAACCCCGGAAGCTGACTGCGTCGAGATGGAAGAGGTACTTCTAATCACGTAATGGATTCGCTGGAAGACATAAAAACTCTTCCCTTCATAGGAATGTTTTTAGAAAGTTTAAAAAAAAAATAATAATAATAATAATCTTTTCTTTTTTTTAACTTCGAAAATTAAAAAGCCAAAGTTCATATTAAAAAACGTTACATAAAGTTACTAAATCAAATATATGCATATATTATATTAAAATCATTACTAATATCGAAATTAACACCAATAACAATTGGTGGACTGAGCCATGATTTCTCTAGAACATCACAAGCAACCACATCTTGAAGAATTTAAATTCTGCTTTGTGCCTTTGCTAATGCTTTCGTTTAGTTGGGTCCTAATATTTTTGGACTTGACTTGCAATGGAACATTTTCTACTGCGATAGAAATTATGGTTCAATATTTGTTTCGCTGCACTGAAGCTAACATGTCCAGAGTGATAAGGTGCTATGCTACGCGTCCAGAGTTTTAAGGTCATATGTGATATCTTATGATTAGATCGAACGTCCCTCGGCATCGGGAATGGGTACCAATCTGGGGGCTCAGTGCAAGACACTCGTAATCAATGGGTAGGTGCTGTAAGTTACACTCTGGAAAAAATAATTGGTTTTGTCTTCAATCCTTTCAAAGTGCTTTATTTTCAATAAATATATTTAATATATAATAAATATAATAACGTTGTTCACCTCTTAACCATTGCAGACAATTCTTGTAGGATGTAGGTTGATCTAAAAGATAAGTGTAAACCAGACAAATGTCAAACATGTTAAAACAGATCTGAGATCCTATTAACAGGACAATTGCAATGAAATGGTTTCAGTACAATCCGTACAGTCGGCATAATTATTATAATAGCCCAATAATATCAACAATACCAACGTAATACCAACACCATGAAGCACATAATAATAATTATAATAATTACAATAATATTAATAATAATTAACAATAATTACAATTATTCTTGCCTCTTAGCTGGTTGCAGACAGAAGGCAATTCAATTAGGCAAATTGGTCCCTTTCGATTCTTATGCTTTCGACACGCTTCGCTTGCGTTGCCACGGTCACGGGTCAAAGGTCACGGTCTTACGAGTGGCGACCTCAGCTTATGCTTCACTCACTTTCACTTCGTCCAGGAAGAAATTTTCCGAGAATTTTTCTTATAAATATTTTTTTATAATAATATAAATTTATAAGAAATTTTTACATAAATATTTTTTGTAAATGATTATTAATTTTTATTATTATATCAATTACTTGTTCCAAATGAAATGAAATGAAATCGTAACTTTAAAATACGAACCAGGAATGGATCCAATAAAATATAGCAATTTTTTCTCCAACACCTCTCCTCTCAAGTCCTCCATCTTGTTTCCAGTGACGTCATCATTGATCATCGACCGACACCGGAAGTCGCTCTCTCCCCCTAGGAGACCGGAAGCCTGGAGTGCCGTGTCGGCTGCGTGTAAACATGGCCGACCGACTCCGCCAGGTCTGATCACGTGATCCTGTACGCTCGATCTATCGACGCGCATGCGCTCTTAAATGTTTCCGTTTGGCATTCATTAGCGCCGAATTAATGCAAATTCAATGAATTACATCCTCTTAATTGAGGGCATCTCAGAAATTTATTCGTGGCTGAAGCTGGCGAAAAGTTGATTTTAAAATTAGATTTTGTTATTGGTAACCATTCAATTTCACTTATTGACGCAGCCACCCTTTTCCACGGGGGGTGTGGGTGAGCTGGGGGTGGCACGTGCTGAGGAAAGATGCGTGGAAGATGTGTGCCTTTCAGTTATTTGAGTGGCTGCGATGACTTCAAACGAACTTTGACTCCTCCACGCCCACTCTTCAACCCGCTCTGTTGCCATGACTACGAGACGCTAGTCTCCTCTTATAGGAAATCTCCGGAAGTTTATTTGCCCCTCCATCTGTCCACCCATCCATCAGTCTGTCTATCCATCCATCCGTTCGTAAATCCATCAATCAGATTAAATGAGATTCAGAAAACTGTTTGCCATTAAAGATTGGTATGTTTCAATCAGAAAGCAGTCCATGCACACTCTCGAGAGTTGACGATCTCAGAGCGGAAGGAAAGGTCGCCCTCTTCCGTCGAGAGAGAAACACGAGGGTCACTTGACATGAACACACATTCCCTCCCTAATATCGCTCTCTGGAGATCCAACGACCTTCTTAAAACATCCAGCCCTCATCGTGATGATGAAGATGATGACGGCAATGATGATGATGGTGATGGTGATGACGATGTCAACCACGACGATATTGACATTATTCCATAGTTCATATTTAATAAACAAACAAGTTATCATGATTGCATAATATCTACCATAACAAACTTATATAAATTACTTCAATAATTCCAATTATTAGGGGAAATAAATTCAAACAGACCACGAATCGTCGATCGATTCGAAAAGAATTTTCTTGGAAAAAATAAAAACTCAAATTTGGAAATAATAATAAAAAATTGAAGTTAAAATGACAATTAAATTGTCATATATAATAATATTAATTAAAATTATTACAATAATAATGAAGTCATTTTAAAAGTAAGTTTCCCATGGCCCATTTCCAAACTTAGTCTTGTACAATCAGTCCCCCAGCTTCACCCATTCATCCGTCCGTCCGTCCGTCCGTCCGTCCATCCATCCATCCATCCATCCATCCATCCATCCATCCATCCATCCATCCATCCATCCATCCATCCATCCATCCATCCATCCATCCATCCATCCATCCATCCATCCATCCATCCATCCATCCATCCATCCATCCATCCATCCATCCATCCATCCCCCTCCATAAAAAAAAAGAGAAATGAGTGACACAAAATCCTGGCAAACAATGACGCAGCATGGAATGCATGGATGAGACTCCTTTCATCTGTTCTTGTGTCGTCTGCTGATCCCGAACTGAGATAAACAGGCAGCTTCGCTAACAAGATTTTCCTCCTTTTGTCCATTCAATCCATCCGTCTCTTGGGATTCATCGTCTCCTTATTCCTTTCCATCTCATCAACGACAGCAACAACCTCACAACGCAATAACCACGCCAACAAATACAACAACAACAGCAACAACAACAATAACAATAGCAACAGTGAAGCTATTCTTAAGTGCGTGACATTATAATAGAGTTGAAAAGATTAATTAATTAAATATATTAATAAATTATATTATAAAACATATTATCGTGGTTAATTATCATATCATCATGATGTTCTGATGATTCCTAGATGACTGCTACTTTAATCAGTATTTGACCTAGTTACATTATAATCAATATATATTAATACATTATTATTATTATTAATCTTATACTGTCAACGCGATATTTATTATTATTATTTAAAATGAATTTAAATTGTTACCATTATTTTATTCATTTGTTGTGTCTCAAATCGCTTGTTAAATCATAATAACTATGACGACAAATACGATGATGATGATGATGATGATGATGACGATGACGACAACGATAGGTGAGGTGTATGACATAATAAATAACAAGTTTATTACAAATAATTATTGATTGACTGTACACCTATGCCGCTCAAAGTTTAACAAAAGATTGCCACGTCAATGGTCCACGTTTAAGACATCAGCACGTGTTCCGTTATCAGCAAATTCAACAAACAAATGTGGATTCTTTTATTAAAACAAAAATAATTAGAAGAACATTAGCGAGATTAAAGGACATATTGTTCCGTGTCGGCAAGAAAGAAAGTTTAAAATCATCGTCGTCGTCATCGTCGCCACCATCGTCATCGTTATGGTTATTACGTCACTATTTCAATAATGGCGTCGGTGACGTCATCACATTGCAATCAACTCTTGCAAATATCATCATCATCATCATCGTTATAGTCATCATCATCATCATCATCAGTAGCAGCATCAGGAGCATCACCATCAACAATGCCAATAGTCTCAGTCATCATAAGCGTCATCATCAATACCAACAACAACAACAACATCATCATCATCAGCAATAAACAACAACAACAACATCATCATCAGCAGCAATAAACAACAACAACAACATCATCATCAGCAGCAATAAACAACAACAACAACAACATCATCATCATCATCAATAAACAACAACAACAACATCATCATCATCAATAAACAACAACAACAACATCAAAACGACTTTTAAACGAACCTCCTCGAAGCACACGAGAGCGGCACCTTTGGCAACCTTTTTCGGACGACGTTTTTAGTGGTTTTCTAACTTTGCTTAAGCCGATCATGCGTGACGCCGATAGTCACGGATGAACGCGTTTGTTCTTCCATTCCTTTTCAAGTCCTCCACGTACAAATTCATTAGCGTCGAGAAAAAGACGTGGCTTCAAAAAGCCAATTTTTATGTTTTTCTTTCTCGCCTCCGGTCGTTTATGAGGATTTTATTGTGCGAAATAATTTCAAAAATCCAAATTTATATGCAAATATACAGTCATTAATATGTAAATTACAGTCACGTCCTAATAGTTTGTTGCCAATTAATTATTTATTTGCGAGTCGATGCCTTTAATGTTGATCTCCACCGGGCGTAAACAATGACTCGTTCACGTCATCAAAGCTCACCACAGTGTCATCGTCCTGATTGGTCGATTCGGTCAATGACGTCATGGGGTGACGATACTGCGTTCGATTTGATTGGACGGAGAACTGGCCAATGTCGTCGGCATGTGACCCCGAATGGGTCTCCTGTTGACGCATGTCGAGCCAAAAAGGAGTGGGGCATTTCTCAATCTCGATGTTCGTTGCTTGAACGTCATTGGAGGGCTCGTGAAGAATGGGACTGGTTGCTATTAATGGAATGGCCTGCAATTGGTTCGTTCAAGAATTTTAATTTATAATTTTGATGATGTTGATGATGATGATGATAATAATTATAATAGTTGCTACTTTGATAAATGTCTAGCCAATATAGCGTTGTCGTATTATATAGTTTTAAGGATTATTAAAAATGAATTAAAACTTAAATCTTCAAAATTTGGATAATTATACTCACGCTACTTATCGAAAAGTCATGTAACTTATAAATTATTCTATAAAATATTATCATTACTTACATCTTATTCTATAAATTGTCATCAATCATTGAATGAGTGGCTGGCATTGAATTACAGCCAAATAGTTACCTTGTGACTAAACCATGAATCGTCAGAAAATCCCTTTTCAGCCTGAAACGATGGAAATATTTATTTATTTATGGAAATATTTGATTAAATATCGGTCGTATCATTAAATATAATTATCATTATCATTATCTATCCATCCGTCCATCCATCCGTCCGTCCATCCATCCCCTTTCGACACCTTGTTCTGATTCTGCTGTTGTAGTTGCTTCAAGACGAGACTTCTCTTCTTGTCCTTGCATCTTTTGTTCTGAAACCAAACCCTGATGACCCTCGGACTGAGTCCGGTCATTTCAACCAACTGCTCCTTCATGAGGGCGTCGGGTCTCGAGTTGACCGAGTAACACGTCCTCAGGGTGTGGAGTTGCTTCTCGTTAAGAACCGTTCTTATCCTGGTCGTCTTGTGATGATGGTGGTGATGGTGATGATCCTTGTGGTGGTGATGGTGATGGTGGTGGTGGTTTTTCCCGACTAGGCCGCTCCTGTATCTGCCGTTAGACGGATTCATGGAGTTGGTGTTGTGCGCCTGTAGGGGATACATGAGCAGGGAGGAGGTAGGTGGTGCAACCGAGGTCCCGTGGAGATGAGGGTACCCTGCCACTCCCCTTTGTATGGTATCATCGTTTATGTCTTCTCTGCTCGAAGCGCTATCGGAGTTGGCTGGAAGTTAGTTGATCACCTAATTTATTTATTTATATATTTATTTATTTATTTATTTATTTATTTATTTATTTATTTATTTATTTATTTATTTATTTATTTATTTATTTATTTATTTATTTATTTATTTATTTATTTATTTATTTATTTACTATTTATTTATTTATTTATTTATTTATTTATTTATTTATTTATTTATTTATTTATTTATTTATTTATTTATTTATTTATTTATTTATTTATTTATTTATTTATTTATTTATTTATTTATTTATTTATTTATTTATTTATTTATTTATTTATTTATTTATTTATTTATTTATTTATTTATTTATTTATTTATTTATTTATTTATTTATTTATTTATTTATTTAATTATTTATTTATTTATTTATTTATTTATTTATTTATTAACTCTGTTATTATATTTATGCTCTGTTATTATAATTATGCGATGATCGAATCAAAATTCTGAGTCATCCTCACTCATTTTGTCCTCAGCAATGCCAGGGTTCAGTTTGTCGCATGTGTCAGCATCGCAATCGCCTGATGGGCTTTTGCAGTAACCTGGAAATTAATTTATAATCAAATTAAATTTAATTAATTAATTAATTAATCATTAATTAAATTAATTATTTATTTTATCTTTACTGTGACGAATAATTTGTGAATAATTTGCCTGAATTGAGGTGAAGTAGTTGGTGATCGTCTCGACAGAGAATGTTGTTGTGTTCGTTGATCGAGTATTCATCACCAGCTACCAACTTTCTGTTACAAGCCGTGCATCTGGAAGTGTTGTTGTTGTTGTTGTTTATAGTTGTCGTTGTTGTTGTTTGTTGTTGAAATAGGGATTATATTCGAAGAAAGGATCTAATTCAACATAAATGTTGTATTTATTTCTTTAAATACATTCATTTTCATTTAATCCGTAATTAGGAACCTTCAATGAGCCTTTACGATCAGCGTAAATACAATATCTTATTTTTTATTATTATCTCTATTATTACAGATAATTATTATTTATTATTACAGGTAACGCTTTTGTTGTTTCAGTCACGCAAGAATAAATTTCTCTCGAGACCTGAAACAATCCAGATGGAAAATTGATGATTTGGCTTTCATAACCAAATCACTCGTTATGAAACCAGTGCTGCAACTGCTGCATTTGACTCCAAACAATCTGAAAACAACAAGAGATATTTGTTGTCAACATTGTTGGTGTTTGTTTGTTTGTTTGCCTGTTGTTGACAAACAACACATTATTAGATTCTTGCATAATATTGTAATACTTCATTATAGCTTTCACTTATAACTTAAACAATAACATGGAATATTGATTAGGTCAGTTTAATTTAAAACTATTTGTCAGTTTCAATTTTTTTTTGACATTTTAAAATTGCGATAAAAAGTATTATAGACATTAATGACATTAGTCAGGATATTATTGAATAAATATCATTTGTTCTCATAATTTTTTTTTTCAAAAACGTCGGGAAAGTCTGACCAGGGAAATTGTAATGTAATAAAATCAGAGGTAATCATGCAACTAACTTGGTATAATCCTGCTTGCAATAAGTCTTTCCTTCTTTGACGAAACAAGTACAATTCTCGTCGAGAACTGCCAAACATTCGAAGCATTTGAGGCAGTGCGAGTGCCACACCATGTCTGGGGCCACTTTAAGTACCCACTGGTCCGATATTTTCAACCCGCAACCCGAGCACACCTGGAATTTACACGTGACTTGTTGTTGCTGCTGTTGTTGTTGTTGTTGCTGTTGCTGGAAATGATCGTCATGTTGTTGTTCCAGTTGCACTGACGCAGATGTAGTTTGAAGTTGGTTCTGAGCGAGTAGCGGGAGATCAGCCGTGGCTTTTTCTGGTGGAAGAAAAATTTAGATTTTGAATTGTTGTGTCAACGATATCCACTTTCTTTGAAAGTGATCTTGTTTTGTGCTTTAATATTCTTAATTATTTACTAATTGATTATAAATTATGTTCTTAATTAATCATTTATGATTAAATTGTAATTAAATTGTAATTTATTGAAAACAAACTTTAAACGACAAGGAAATAATTCTCACTTGAAGAATCCGAACAGAAACTGTCTTTCATTTTGATTGGTCAACAGGCAGATGGACCTAACTATGGTGTGCTGGTCTCAAATATACAAAATATCTTCTAAAATTCAGTCAATTGATTGTTCACATTCCTACAATAATACCATCCGTAAATTGCGCAACAAGTTTGTTTTACAAGTTTACGATTATAATGTTTTCAAATCGCTAACAAATAAATCTATTAGAATTACAATCTGTGTCTGATCATCTTAAATACGAGCCAATGACGAGCTTGTGCAGCCATATCTGAAAACGTTTTAAAGTAAATGATCCTATTTAGTCTTCAGAATTTCACGATAATTATGGCGAGTTATTTGAAAATAGATTATTTCCTAATCATTTAAAGCCTGAGCAACATTCGTCACTTATATTTTTTTCATTATTTCTATTAAATACGTTCAGCATCTTCAAAGATGATTCTCCTTCTTCATCGCTCCTCCACCTCCGCGTGGATGCGTGTCACTTCCATCTGCTTTTATATCCCCTGGACAGGCATGCAGATGCCCTATAATTAAGCCATAATAACCGCCATCGATGTTTTTTTATAATTACTTTAATTATTTAGACGTTTGCTTTGCCTTACATCGGACAATTTGAGTTATACATCGTGGACCAAAATTATTGAATTGTTTTCTTTACGCGAGTGAGTGAGTGAGTGAGTGAGTGAGTGAGTGAGTGAGTGAGTGAGTGAGTGAGTGAGTGAGTGAGTGAGTGAGTGAGTGAGTGAGTGAGTGAGTGAGTGAGTGAGTGAGTGAGTGAGTGAGTGAGTGAGTGAGTGAGTGAGTGAGTGAGTGAGTGAGTGAGTGAGTGAGTGAGTGAGTGAGTGAGTGAGTGAGTGAGTGAGTGAGTGAGTGAGTGAGTGAGTGAGTGAGTGAGTGAGTGAGTGAGTGAGTGAGTGAGTGAGTGAGTGAGTGAGTGAGTGAGTGAGTGAGTGAGTGAGTGAGTGAGTGAGTGAGTGAGTGAGTGAGTGAGTGAGTGAGTGAGTGAGTGAGTGAGTGAGTGAGTGAGTGAGTGAGTGAGTGAGTGAGTGAGTGAGTGAGTGAGTGAGTGAGTGAGTGAGTGAGTGAGTGAGTGAGTGAGTGAGTGAGTGAGTGAGTGAGTGAGTGAGTGAGTGAGTGAGTGAGTGAGTGAGTGAGTGAGTGAGTGAGTGAGTGAGTGAGTGAGTGAGTGAGTGAGTGAGTGAGTGAGTGAGTGAGTGAGTGAGTGAGTGAGTGAGTGAGTGAGTGAGTGAGTGAGTGAGTGAGTGAGCGAGCGAGCGAGCGAGTGATGAAGAAGTTGAAAGTGTGATTTGGCCGTAGCGTGACTGGAAAATGCTGGAAGGTGTAAGGTATTTTTGGATCTTCATCCGATAATATGCGGGATGGAGATGAGGCTTCCCTCTTTTTGAAGCTCAGAAGACGGGTTTTGAATATTTTATTATAATAACATTTTGTCATATTTATAGACATCTTTTTCTGTTGAGCAGACTTTATTTATGCTCGCCAATCTTCTAGTTTTAAATATTTATTTTATAAATAAAATTACAACAGAAATACTCAGACGCACTAGAACATTCGATGCACTAAAAACGAGCTCAAAAAGATCTATTACTGATTCAAAAATATGATCCCATCACAACGCAATCACCAAATCGAAGAATTAACCAAGCATTGGTCTCAGGTGGCGATTCTCAAACATTTTGACTGGAAGAGGGCGTAATTCGAAGTTTTGCGAGAGACAAATTTAACAATCAACAGAACAGAGTAAAGCGTTTGAAAATGTTCAATTTAAAGGTTGAATTTGCAATTTTCTCGGCCTCGAAACTTAAAAGATTTGTTTTTATAAAGTACAGGGGGTTGGGCACGGGTCCACCACACCCTCCTCAGATTTGCCACTTCGTGTTTATGTTCTTCTTTCTATATTCCTTACTGTCTCTCTTTCATTCTCTCTCGGTGACATCTTTTCACAAACACGTCCTTGTTTTTACACCATCAGCACGCTTTTCCACTTGGCAGAGTTTTCCAACGGTTTTCCAGGAGGCAGTCATTGGTCGGTGACGTGTGACATGGCGGTGTTGTGTTACCAGACAAGCGGGAGAATACTCGCAACGGTCGTTAGATGGAAGTTAATTGTTGTTCATAGGTGTCGCTGGAGAGATTTGCGACCGATAGGATTGGTTCTAGGAAAAATTATGCCAATTTAAATAATTATAATGCTAAATCTTAATTATTCCGGTAATTGGCAATAAAATTACTTTTGCAGTCGCATTTATTCGTTCATCATGTAAATGTAATTCACTTATTTAGCGTCACATGTATTTCAGGCTCTATTTGTCAGCCAGATGTGCGTTCTAAATTCAGAAATACGTGTAATGATGGAGCCAATATCGCCCATGGAATGAACATAAACCCTCTGAATCGATCTACAGATAACACAGAGATACGCACGTAGACAAATGTAACATTGGAAAGGTAACGATATCGTTTACAAATATTACGATAATTTCTCTATCGCAATCATAATAGTTACTGCACTTAAAGCTACTCTCGAATATTAAAAAAAAAATTATTTTCCAACCCAAAGTTCAAAAACCTTCCGGGCAATGATTTGGGCGTTCCTATCAACCGGAGTCAAAGGAAAATTCATGAAATCCTTTCCAGATTTCCGTACGAGGAAGGAGAGACGTTGAAGGACGTGGTGAGTGGAAAAGTAGTATCTGCGGATAGAGGGGATGTACACGCCAATGCACTTTGCTTGATTGCAATTTTCAAATGAATGTTTCATTATCGCATCTTCAGTCGCTCACCTATTCATTCTTTCTGATGGCGCTCTGATCCTTATTTGAATGTTTACATGCATGTGTACGTTTGTTTGTAAAAATTCAAACTTATTTATGTTTGTTTATGCAATTGTTTCGTTCATAAAACCAAGTTTTTTTTTCTCAAAACGTTAGACACGAAAGGATCAATTTGGTGAACATGATGACAGAAGGAAAACGTGAACCAAACGGTAACTTTTGGGGTTGCTGCCTGACCATCAAACCTCTTGCTTACTTGGAAACATTTTTATATAGAAACAAATATTTCTTTATTAAATGTTGGCGTCGTTGTGGCATCGCCATAAATTCTAATTTTAAACGTTGACTTTTTAATATAATTATTTAATATTTACCGCTTGAAATTTACTGAATTTATTTCATAAATTTTTCCAAAAAAATCCCCTCTTTCCATCACTTATTCACTATGACCAATAGGAGAGCAGTGATGGCAGTGCAGAATTGCCATTGGTCCACTTCTAACCTATCACCGATGCATCTGGAGTAGCGGGCAGTGACGTCATAATGACGTAGGCGTTCGCTTGGCTTCCGAGTGACGTCAATGTCAGGTCTTAGAAAATTAGAACGAAGACTTAGAAATAGTTGAGACATTTTCCAGCATTCATTCATTCGTTCGTTCATTCGGTCATTCATACCGCATTTTTAGGTTTTAGTCGGACTAGTAGAGTACAGCAACGAAATTTCAGAAGTTATTAGGATTATTATATTATAGTTTTATTATATTATATGGGACTAGACAATTATAATCACCATCATGGCAATTATAATTACCATCAACCAATGTCTCCTACTACTACTATTTAATTATATAATAATCATAACTAAATTAAATTAAATGGGTCACACTAAATAGGATCACGATGACGAATTTCATACATAATAAAAAAATATTTATATTTAAAAAATGTCCTTGAATTTCCATCCATAAACGAATCAACCAAAGTGACCCTAGCGTAACGACAATAAGTCAATTTTTATGTACAAGTTACTTATCTCATCAATCTCATAAATAAATCATTAATATCTTAATGTTAGAACCATAAAATTTGCCGCTATTCATGCTTAATACGACTTAAGGCTACTTACGAAGCCAGAAAGTTAAAACCACTTTTAAAAAAACCATTAAGACTAAAAAAGACTTTTTTTTCCCATGTCCAGGCACAATTTCGCAGAATCACTATAGCCCACGATGACCAACGGCGAAATAACAATAACAACAACAATAATAAATCATTTGTACTGCCTGAATGAGATGCAGAGATACCAAGATCCACCAGAACAGCGTCGCAACTCCCGAAACACGTTCGGAACCAATCTTTTGGGATAAAAGTCCTAAAATCCTCAAAACAAATAAAACCACTAACAAGAAACCCTTAACATTCATGTTGCACGATAATTACGTTCTCAGGAATTGGTCAACCAAGTCATAAACCTTAATAACCCCTATGTCATTTTCTATTGAACCCTATTGACCTGAGACTCCATGCAAACCACTCAAAGTTTGGTAACTACGTGAGCAATTAAAAGTCATAACGGATGCAATGCATTCCAAAATTCTGAACCTCTTTAGGCGCATCAAGTATTAGAGACCTCTTTGGAATAATCTCTCACGTTTAGAGCAAAGTGGAACCTGACCAACAATGCATTCCCACACCGAGCAGACTAAGAAATGGATCACTCACAGATTACACGATCTCAACAAGTCAGCCTACAAAATCCCACGCTGGTAAATTTAGCTCGGGTCTAATCCAATATTGCAAATAAACTTAATAAAGTGTTGTCATCCAAAATATCAGCCAATAAAGGACAATAATTCAACAGTTTATGTCTCAGTTTGTGTTAATCAAAATCAACAAAAAAAGTCTTAAAATTTAAATTCCTTCATCTTTTTGGTTTTAGTGTCTTGACTGCCTTGGGTCTGCTTCTTTCTCTTCTTTTGTTTGGCCTGATGTTCGGCAACCATGTCGCTGAGGTCCTCGCCCGTCATCTGGCTCTGCTCTTTGACGGTCTTTTCGTACTTGGCCTTCATGGCGGCCACGTCCATGTCCAATTCCTCGGGATTGAGAGCAACTTCGATGCCTTCGCCTCCTCCGCTCTTCTTGGTCGTCACCGTGGCTGCGGGAGCTGCCGTCATGTCGTATATGTGAGTCGATCCCATCATCGCCGTGCCCAGATTGACGCGTTTTTCCGGGAGGACCGTGAACAGGGCCGGAGTGTCGCCGCCCTGGTCCATGGCATCCTCAATTCTCTTCTTCCTCAGTTCGATGGATTCCGGAGTCTCGAATCCGAGAGTGACGACGGAAGTCGTGCCGCTCGGCGTGGCCAATCCGGTTTCCCCTGGCGTTACCAGACCCGCCATGTCGGGTTCCTCCTCCTCTTCCTTTTCTTCTTCTTCCTCGGATTCTTCTTCCGATTCGGACTCAACTTCGCCCCATAAGCTCTTGTCGACTTCTTCTCTCTGTGGAGCATTGAGTTCAGGAATTGTGGAGCCAAACACATCACCATACAATGGTTTTCCACTTTCATCAACAGGAGGTTTGCCCCATCCGCCGGGGTGATAACCGAACGAGCACCCGTCTGGAATGGGGGCATTCAAGCCCGGTATCTTCAAGTTCGGATAAGACGGAGGAGGTCCGTATCTCTGCATGGCGATCAACCACGGAGGAGGATATTTTTCGGCCCCGTGACCCACCGGCATGCCGAGGGCGGCCCTCAGATCGTCAGAGAGATTTCCTGGCTTTTTCTCTCTAAGACGAGTTTCAAATTCTTTACCCTCATAATAAATGTCACCGTGGATCGATAATTTTGGCTTGGTCTGCCATTTGAAGAAGGCATCATGTAGAGTCTGATAATCGATTCCAATCTTTCCCATCTTGGGTCGAACTCTCTCCCTCATCTTAGACTTGAGAGACTTTTCGTCTTCTTTCTCTTGGAGTGCTTGCCTCATCTCCATAATTCCTGTAGACCTGATGAAATCAGGCAATTTGAAAGGAGGCTTCTCAATACCTCTCTTGCCTTGGAGGTACTTCCTCTTGAAACACCAATGCCTCGGCACGGGGACAGAGTTTCGGGCGGCCTTCAAGGAAACCAAGAGCTTCGGATCTCTGGCTGTCACGTCGTGCATTTCCACGACATCTGGTCTTGAGACGAGCTGCTTGAGTTCTGCAACACTTAATCTAAAAAAACAAACAAAGCATGTATCATATCATGCTCTGAATTTTGGTTGGAGAAATCATGGGCATTATGATAAAATCAATAACTACTTAAACTGGATACATAATCATGCTAAGATCAATATAACCATAATAACTTTTGATGGAAAATGAAACCTTTCCATTAACAATAACTTTGTATTACATCAAATAATTTGAGTGGTATTTGAATATATTTCAGCTTAATTAGCATCAAAAACAAATCTTCAGATTGATGACTGAATGCCATGAAGTTCATTCTTGATGAAAGGATACAAATGTTTAATGTATGCTGGTTATGTTTTTGGTTTAAGCTAGCTCAAATCTCACACAATCTAATAAAACATTTTCTGATCACCTTTAGTCAATACTCATAACTTACTTTGAAATCAGCACAATTCTGAATAACATAATACATTCCTTAAGTGGAACTAGAGGAAATAGTTTCTGCATGGAGTGGGGTGAATTAAGGAATAATAAATGTCTAACCAATGAAATAATGTACATCCACAAACTAAAAACTACAAAATTAATTAAATTGTGCAACCTGTTAAGTTTCTTTAATTTCTTTTTAGATGGTTTTGGTTTTTCCTCAGAGTTTTCTTGTTTAATTTCATCATCCTCTTCCAAGAATCCTCTGGCTTTAATTGGCACCTCTTTTGGCTTTGATTGTGGATCTTCTTTGAAAGAATTTGCTTGCTCTTCCAATTTGGAAATTTCTACAAATTTGAACTTCTCAAACACCGCAGTAAATTCATGGCTTCCGAGAAACTGTCCTATTGGCTCCGGTACATAATCAATCTCAACATTGATATCGGATTGTTCGTTCACATCATCCACTGTTTCATGTTGTTGGTTATTTGTCTGTTCCCTCTTTTTTAACTTCTTCCTTAGTTTTTTCTTCAAGTTTTTCTTGTTTTGCTTGTCAACAGCGACTGCCTCGACGGCCATTACCACCGCTTCTTATGAAAAATAAATGTGATCGATAAATACTAAAGCCTATAAACATAGACAATTCAAAAACTCGTAAAAGAAGTCTATCGAATAATTCAAAGGTGTACTTAAGCAGCAGCCTCTTAACTGAAATTTCTATTTAAAATGAAATAATAGAATCACATATTACTGGCCAAGATTTATTTCTAAAATTTATTAATCGTTTAAAATAATTTAAACGATATACTCTATTTAAATAATTTATAAAAATTATTGTTTTAAAACAATGTCTATTTGATAAAAATTTGATTAATAACTTGTAAACAAGAAATATTGAGCATCATCTGGCGGTGGCGGTGGAGTCATACGTATAAGGGCATGGCTCAAAACATATTTAATAAAATATGCTTATTTAGCGGTCACACTGACTACATTAAGCATGTCGAAAAAATTGACCACTATAGGTACGGTCGATGAATACCCCCATCCAATTTTTATATTGTAAACACTGGTTATTATATTTTACAGATATTGCACAGGAGGTGATGATGGAGTGGTGGTTGTTATAGATATAAAAGTTTGTTTCTTATAAATAATAGATTTTTTTCACATAAATGCGGTCACAAATGTAATATCATTTTTAATGATAATTTTAAAGTTCTGATTGATCAATCGAAATGATGATTGATAGGTGGTGTTTCAAAATTGCACAATAATCTAAACCAAAGCTCAAAGAACCGCGTCTAACTATGGTGACGTTCTGAAACTTCATTGCTTCAGAATTACAAACAGCTCCATGTTTTAAAAGATCACAAGCTGCCAATAACTGCAATGCATTGCCTCACATTCGACGAAGAATCAAGCTTCAATGGTCCATCCAACATGTGCCACTTACTTGCAACATCTTCAGCAGATCGCAGGATAATAGTAATAGTTTTATGTAATGCTTTTACATTTGAAAATTCCTGCCATGCCTTGGAGAGAGGGAAAAACAAATTACAGAATGTGGCAGGAATGAATTTTCCAAAGATTTTAGTCCACTTTATGAAAAATTATATTCTAATTTCAACAATACATTAACACATTTTAGTTCTGAATTTTATAAATTAATATTTTAGATTTGGAATGTTGATGAAGGCTCAAAGCTGCAGGTGCTCACTGGACTCGACAGTGCTGCTAAGGTGCATTACTTAGTTCCAGCAATTGTATAAACTATAAAAGTAATTAAATTTAATTTAATGAATATGTGAAAATTATTGAGAAATTACTTTTTTTTATGTGAAAAATTATTCTCAGTGTCTTGGCTCATTTCAAAAATACCCAAAGTACCTGGTATCTGGTGGGGACAAGATGGTATTGTGGGACATCAATGGGGATTATGTGAACACCATCGTTCCCAGTCAAACTGAGTGTCAGATATTCTTCCATTATTTCAATTAATTTTTAATGTCTTCATTACCATACTAAGGGGATACGTTATTTTAGTTTTTATAAACAAGAATTAATGCAATTAAATTCAGAAATTTGTATGATCCAAAATAAATTTGGTAGAATCTTGCAATGGCTATTAGCTGAGTATTGGTCATAGTTGGGTATTTGTACTTCCAAGCAACATATTTTTATTCAATTTAATCTTGGAAAAGCACGTAAACAAACATATTAATTGAAATGATACCATACAAGCAACTATTGGTTCCAGATGCAATTCCAGTCTTTTTGCCCAAAGTATTCTAGTGACAATTTATTTATTATTTACGATTATAATTATGATTATAATTAAGTGATACTGAAATAAATTTCATGAATCATTTATTAAACTGCTTCTTATTTTTAAAGACGTCAGGTTTGTGATATTTTTAAAAGACAAGTACATTGTCGCTGCTATTGACGACCACCTTGGTAGGTCACGTTGCTATTTTTGGTTTTGTAGCCATATTTTAGTTGTATTTTTAACATATTCCAGTAAATATATAAATAAATTAACCACAAATTTATCAGACTTTATAAAAAAAAAAAAATAAGTTAATGATTGAACACCAAGAAGATCATGTGGCTTGATCAAATAAGTGATGTTTATGTCAAAAATGCACTTCCCACTATTGGCAATTGGCAATCTAATCGTGTACTAAATAAATACCACATGCAGGGAAATAGATTAGTAGGTTAGCTAATCTATTTCTTTTATTTTTTTCTCAGTCGTTCTGTCTGTGAATACGTTGCAAGACAGACTCGTTTTCAATTCTAGACTGCTTCGATTGAAGTCCCACAGAGAAGCCATTACGAGCCTTGCCAAAGATGACAGTCAGACCTTTTTCATCACCACATTATTGTTGTTGTTATTATTATTATTAGTTTGATTATTACAGCACATTATCACTATTGTGAGTGTCCTTGTTTTTAGTTGATATTGAAATTTTAATCTTCCAAACATGTATTATAAAGTTTTTAAGAATTTTAATGTATCATTCTAATAAATAGTCGTTATTATTGATATTATTCCGATATTATTATGAACCATCACGGATATTATTGGTTTAATTAATAATATATTTTTTGCTGTCGTTACGAGCTAGAAACTTGATAGCTGTTATGATTGATTTAAAGCCTGTCAGAAATATACAATTGCCATGGAAAATGTTCAAACAAGAATGTACTTGTCTTCGCTGGGAATATTTTTTTCAATTTTTATATTTTCACAACAATCGCTTCTTAGTCTCGAGATTTCTGTCAAAATTGCCAAATTGCCAGTGAAAGTTTTATATATTTTTTTTTATAGTTTTTGGTAAAATTTGATTTATGAGTCTTTGTGAACATTTTGGTTGTGGGTGTCCAAATGGAGCGATTGACAAGTAATTTTTATTTTGAGGTGTGAACACCTGTAACGTGACACTGATTTGGCACGTGGATTGATTGAAAGTGGAATCAATGAAGATTGAAATGAGTTAAAATAAATCGATAGAGATTTTCAGAAAATTAATTTCTAATCTTTTTTTTTAAGATGAAAATTTTCTGAGTGGTTCCTTGGATGGGGTGATACTGCATTGGTCTGGAATCAAGTGGGAGTGCTTGGGATCTTACAATTATGTCGAACAATACCTGGGACAGATGAAGGTCTTTCCATATAGCGTCCAATGCCTTCGGGTCTTTGGAAAGGTTTGCGAATGATTTTTTTTCCTTTATCCAAAGTTATTTGGACATCAAGTCCTGGATATGTTTCCCAACTTGCTTATCAAAGCTTATAATGTTGCTCCGACTCATCAAGCTAAACTCTTCGTACCATTATAATTGATAAGTTCATTAAGATTGTTGCATTTGTTAGAGACAGTTATGGGTTGATTGAATTTTTAAAATTGCTTTTAAAAAAATTGCAACAAATTTATGTGAAAGTGGAATTTTGGGATCAGGAATTCTTGATAGCAGGCATTGGCAGAAGTTTCACCATTTTCAACACGAAGACCAAAGCTTCCCTGTTCACGGTTGAAAATGCACATGGTGGAAAAATCAATCACATCGACGTGGTTTATGATGGGTAATAATTGTTATTTATTTAATCAATTCATGCATTTTCATATATTATTATTTATATGATATTAATGTTTATATATATATTATTAATTAATTATTACTACTATTGTTAAATTAATATTATCGTTATTAATAATAAATTATCATTGTCACAATTATTTGGTCAGAGGAATGAAGTGTCTGAAGATTGAAATTCATCGATTGATATGATTGAAACAATGCATTGCATTTTGAAGGCAATTCATTGCGACGTGCTCTGAGGATGCGATGGTGAAGATCTGGAGGGTTGCGTCAGACGACTTGATGCTAAAGGATGCACCTCTTATCGAAGTGTAGGTTTCATTTGAAATAATTATTTATTAATATTATTATTATTAATATTAAGTAATAATAATTATGTCAAGTGATACTAGTTACCTGATAATGTTTATTATAACTCGGTTAATGTAATGGTTTAATGTCAGTTTGAAGAAGCCGCCCATAAGAGTGGAGTTGTGTGAAATCTGTTCTTTCCATTCGGCTTCAGTCATGGTGAGCTTCTGGCCGCACAATCTTAGTTTAAATTCAACCATTTATTATTAATAATAATAATTATTATTAATTGTTATTTATTTAGTTATTATTAGTTACTTAATTATTAATATTTAAGTTTCATAATTTTCAATTATTCATTGAAGCTGATATTTCCAAGTTAATCCATATTAAAAAGCAGCACATTGAGTTCACAGATTACTTTACACATTATTATTATTGAAATTTTTAATTGAAATTATTATTTCGATTTATTTATTAAATACATTTTAGTTCTTGCAAATCAAGTACTTTTTTTTATTGTTTAATTCCATTTCATAACAGAAATGTGTGCCAACTGGAGATGGTAAATTTCTATCCTGTGGCAATGATAGACAGATCATCTTGTGGATGGTAGGTACACCATATATTTTCATATAATGGATTGAATTAACATAATAAAGTTATAATTAGTAAATTATTTCAAGCATGAATACATTTTATGATAAAACAATTTTATGATAAAATCATTTTAATTCCTTATAATTAACAGGATGGTTTTTCAGAAGAATTGGCTCAATACAAAGACCTGAGTGAACTCATGCCATACTAAGATATTATTCACTTTTTTAAATCTAAATGATTGCAGTTTCTTTGTTTTTGTCTGAATCGTTTAATATTCCTCAGACATTCTTTAGTCATTCCGTTTCTGTTTGATCTAATATCTGTGCAGTGTTTGTCAATAAATGTGTGATGATAAAATTATGCTTAATTCTGTTCCGATTCTGGTTCAGGTCCAATGGACTCGGAAATGGTGATTTATTTATTTACGCACGAGTCCTAGATGTAGTCCTTAACGCTTATAACTGATGACTAGAGGCGTGTCCCAACTAATCTTCGCGAGAAATGGGTAAGAATAAAAGCATATAAAAAAAAAGTGTTCCAAAGCATATCAGTGTCTTCTAGGCTGGTAGGACTCGAAATGACTTTTTACAAATAATTAACTTAATAGTATGGAAATTTTGCTCTGCAAATTTTAAAGGAGGATTGTAGAAACAAAAGCAATTTACTAAAGTCAATAATGATTTAATAATTGATTTAGATAATTAGATAACGTTGAATATCGATATACATTAATATTATTATTAATTAATAATTAAATCAAATTTTAGGCAATTTTTAAGAGAACTAGCGTATAAAAACATATATTTAAATAAAGTTTTTGTAATTTCTTGTTTTCGACTGCATCCTTGTTGACATTAACAACAAGAAATAAGAGTCCACTCAAATAATGGCCGAGGATTTTGATGCAGATGCAAAAAATGTACGTTTGAAATACAGTTTTTTCGCTTGAGGTTACAAACTTAAGTCTCATTAATAAACTGCTATGTGTACATAAAAAAAATTAGTTATTTTTGCTTTTCCATGGAGGCAAAATCTAGCATAATTTGATGAGATGACGATAACGCAAAAAAAAAAACGTACCTGATAATCATTGACTACGAGCTTTTTCTTTGAAAGGTTGGAAAACTCCACCCAAATCAACATTATGACGAATCTGTAGATCTAAATGACTCAGAAGAAATAGCCAGCCAGTATAGTCCTACTCCCAGAGTTTTTAATAAAGCCGGTTTGTAATAGAGCTTGATCAATTATCAATTTGAACATCTTCTGTTGTAATTTTTATTCTTTATTTTGTACTATTCTTGGCTTCTGATTAATATTTAAAGGTAAATGACGCAAATTATTTAAATTTTTTATGTGAATTAAACATTTATTTGAGGATATTGAATTGTTTATTAGTTACATACTTATTACGCAGGTTACACTAAAACTAAGAGTAATGCCTTGAATGAAGATGATGATGAAGAGGACCAGTCTATGAGTTCTCTTATTGCTGGGCCAAAGGTGCTGAATATGATGCATTGCCCTTAAATTGGACAAAATTTTAATCAAATTTATTATAATTTATAAAATGAGATAATTAAATTCAATATTATTTCATAATAGGAGTTGGTCGTACCCCCTCCTGGAGCTAAAAAGCCTATTGCAGAGGGGGACTCTGAGGATGATGAAGATGATGAGGATGATGATGAAGATGACGATGAAGATGATAGCAGCAAAGTTGTGGATGGGTTTGTCAACAATTCAATTGTATTAACCTTGAAATAAATATTATTGATTATTAATGTTTGAATTATTAGACTCGGTAATTATGCATATTGCAAGTTTTTATTATTTTAATGATCTTAAATAACAACTCCAGGGCTTACAATCCAGCAGAATTTGATGATCTACCAGTATCTTCTGAAATCAAAGAACTCTTTCAATATGTCAGCAGGTGAATAAGAGGAAATTTGGAAAATATTTTCACTTTTAAATGTATCTTTAGTGGAGTTTATTAATATATTTCTTAATAAATAAATAAATAAATTTTTGTAAATTTGACCTGTTCAAATTATTTTTTGGCAGATTGAGAATATCGAAATTTATTTTTATTCTTTTTGATAATTATAATAACCAAGTTATATTTTATTACATCTTAATATGCAAACTTATTCTTCTCTTTTGATTGCTTACCTAATAAACAAATCGTTATTAGCCAACAATTTATCAGCCAACAATTTATGATCGGTCACCAGGTACGTTCCTCAAAGCGTGGATCTTGAATTCCGTCTCGATCCATTCATCCCTGATTACATTCCAGCCGTCGGAGACATTGATGCTTTCTTGAAGGTGATGTTTCTCATTAATTTACAGGATTTTTTTTTTTTTTTGATAATCCTAAAATTAAATTATCAACTGAAATGTTGATATCAACGATGATGTAATCCTAGCACCTTTTCACTATTTGTTATCATCTTCTTCTTTTTTTTTTGTAAACTTCACCAAGTTAAAAATTAACGTGTTTGATTGCACGTTGCAACAAGAAGGCAATTTGAATCGGAAGTTTCTCAAGATACGGTTTAAAATCATTGATAAAATGTTGCTTTTAACTTAATTCCAAGATTCCAAGAGTGGATGGAAAACCAGACACCTTAGGCCTGACGATCCTTGACGAACCGTGCATGGAACAATCCGACGACGTGGTACTCGACCTAACCTTGAGGTCACTCTCCAAGGATGCCAACATCTCCACAAAGATTGTGAGTTGCCATTGCCACTGCCCTTCTGGAGATTTACTGAACATCATTAAGTAGCTTAAATAATCACATTTAAAATTTATTTCAAAACTTTTCTGATGATTTTACAAATTTTTTGCCGTCAGTTATTTTTACAACATTGTATATTTATATCTGTTTGCTCATTAATATTTAACAAGTACAAACGAATTTTATCTTAAGATTATAATTTCTGCATTTTCATATCAGAGTGTCAAGAGCATAGAAATCGGTCCAGAGAGTGGAAAGCACATCGATTCGTGGATCAAAAGCATTGACCACCTCCACAGATCAAAACCTCTCCCGAGTGTCAACTACTCGAAGTACGTGGCACGGAATTGTTTGAAATATTTGTTTTTAAATATTCTTTTTAAATTTCTTCAAAATATCCCAAACCACTTTGGGATGTTGAAAGGTTTTTTTCAAATCTTTGTGAATTTAATCTTTATTTAATTTATTTAGCAGCTTTAGATGCTTGATAAATAAAATGCTTGTTGTGATATTGGCTCTTATTTATTTTTATTCTTTTACAACATTTCGTTAGTGTTTTAAGTAAAACTTGTAAATTGTTCCAAGGAAAATGCCTGAAATTGATGAATTAATGCAAGAGTGGCCATCAGAACTGGAGGAATCCATGGCAGAAGTAATTCATTCATTCATTCATCCATCCATCCATCCATCCATCCATTCATTCATTCATTCATTCACTACTCTCTCCTGAGTAGGGACATTGTTAGACATGATTAAGATGTTATGGTGATGATGTCATTCCAGATGATTCCACCCTCAGAGCTGGAGTGCGACCTCCCTCAGCTCGTTGACCTCTCCTGTGGTAAGATGGAGCCACTAGGCCAAGAAATCTCAAGCTATAAATTTATTCCTGATAAAATACTTTTTCATATTTCAATATGTTTACAAAGCTTAAGATCTTCAAATGACCTTTTCAAAAGTTGCTTTGAAATATTTGTACCAGCACTCCTGGATATCCCAATCTACGAGGATAGAATGCAGTCTTTGCATCTCTTGTTCAGCCTATACTCAGAATTCCAAAACTCTCAGGTTCTAACTTCCAACTTCCATTTTCAATTTCATAAAACATTTTAAATGACGAGTCACCGATTCAAAACTTTTGCAAGTGACAAGCAGAACTTCAAAGCAATAGTTCCCCACATCTCATTAATTTATCTATGCTAACAACCCAACCTGCCCATCTCAGATCCAATTTTGTTGATTTTAATTAATTTTAATTCGAAAAAAAATCCTTTATTTTTCCAAACAGTACTTCCAAAATAAAGACAAAGTACAACAATCGAACGAATATTGACGATCAGATTTCAATCAAGAAGACCTCGAAAACAATGCTCTCCATTCCCTCCAGATGTCCTTGAAAGTTGTTGATGACTCGTTGGTGCTTTTAGAGGAATTGTTGTGGTTCTCGTCGGATGAATTTAAGTTATCGACTGCCGGACGATGGCAACTTTGAAGTTGCAGCAGAGACTTTTCTAAAGTTTCGAGAGATTGTTTTGAAATTTTGTCAATTTCGTCTTCTGCATTGTAGTGAAACAATTGCTGTACCATGGAAGGTGCTAAGATGTTGAACCTATCGATTTGTTTGTTGACGGACTTTATGTCGGCTCGGAAGTTGTCGAGAGATTTTTTGTGTCCCGCGCGATTAGAATCTTTCTCAGATATGATTTTCAGTCGCTCTGTGATCATTTTGATCCTAGCAGCAACGTATGATTCCCTAAACGATCCAAAAGAATTTTAAGCTTTAAAAAAAAATTTTTAATCTTTTAAACTAACATTTGTTGACTGAAATTGAGCATTATCCTCAGATAAAGTATGCAGCAAGTTCTATTATATCAAACTCACTGAAAGTTACTATGATGCACATATTTACTTCGGTACCAAAAAATGTGAAAAATGTTTTAATGGTAAACAGAAAGTTGCTGCCTTGTTATAGATTTGGATTCCTAAGGAATCTAAGTATAATGCACACCTGATTTCTTTCTCCAAAGTAACCCAGTTAGGAACATATCCATTGTTTATGAGAATCTTATTGAGGTTGTAGGTGGTTGTGTCAATGTAGGGGTTGTCCTTCTTGTATCTTGCTTCCAAGGGCTTACCCGACCCACTGAGGTTATCAAATTCCCCCCTCTTCATGGATTCTGAGATCAGGTCTTCAACAAGTCGGTCCATGGCATTCCTTTGAAGGATTCGAAGGATTGTTTCACAACCATCGTCTCAATTGCATGATTAGATTAAAGTAGCCATTTAAGTTAACATTTCAAGCTCAATAAAAAATAAATCAAACAAAAATAAATCTGAAATATTTAGTTAATGAGTTAACTATTAAATGAAGTTGAGAGCCGGTTTCGAGGTTATTCCTGCACACCTCACCATGCTCTTTTGTGCCCTCTTGGCATTTATTTTCATCAGTGCATCTTCTTGGGACAGCTTCCCCTGCTTCATGTGGTGGTCTGCCAAACTCTCGAGAGCATCCGAGAACTTCTGCTGTTGGTGCTGCTTTAGCCTTTGAGACGGTGGACCACTTCCGACCTGTGAGTAATAATTCCTTTAAATTACTGCAAACAAAATTACTTATAAATCATAGAATCTTAAAGACATCCATCATTGCTTGGAAAATTGTATCAATGAGTGCAATTTTAAAATTTACAAGAACACAAGAATTTGATGCCGATTTACTTTATATTCGAGATACTGTCTGTGCTGAGGCATTTTATACTTAGCTGGGGGTTCTTCCTCATTTTCCACAGTTTTTATAGACTTTCTGTGCTCCTTAAAAGCATAGAAGCATCAATTAATTCCTTATTTTAGTTTCTTTTATTTCAGTTTATCCCCTGGAATTATCAATAAATTATTTCGTCCTTACAACAATCTTCTTGTAAGCGCTTTGAATTTCAACAAACTTTGCAACATCTATGCATTGTGCATCCCTATCTGGATGTGAGATTTTGACCAATTTCAAATAGCTTTCTTTCAACTCGTCGTCTGTACAGTTTTCGGATACATCTAACAACTGATAACATTTTGAAATTGATCTCATCTTTTGCTTTGCTTTTCCTGCCAGATGGATGTGCGCGGAAAGAAGGCGCAGGCGAGGTTTATAGATTTTCACTTTAGATGTGATCATTTCTGTCAAAATAAAATCTGTGGTTTCGGTGAGAAAGCCCTTTGTTCGATCCACGCTGCGGGATCCACGGCGTACGCCCACAAACCTCGAACGGTAAAAATCAAAATCCGACCTCACATAAACAATCCGAAAACGTCCTAAGGGTAAAAGTCATCTAAATCACCATTAACAAAATCAAAGATTAATTTTAAAAAAATCCTTTTGTGATTTCCACAATAGAAAATATTAAAGTATCTAGATTAAAAAGAGAAGCAGATGTCATGAACATCCAGAAGCTGTTACTTTTGTTTGATGTTTAAAGCCTGGATACAGATGGGCTCTTCTTGGTGGTATCCCGTGGATTTTGCATAAAAGGCGCAGTTATCATCCATTGAGACGAAAACTAGACGGGTCATTCGATAAGAGATATGTTTGACATTAGAACTCCGTTTAAAGTTAATTATTTTCGGTCCGATTTACTAAGACTGTCATTTAAAATAACAGAAAATATGATTGTACACATCAAACTCAAATCACAGAAACTCCAAAATTGAAACAGTAAAACTGTGATTATGACAATCGATGAGTCGATGGGGTGCCTCCAAGATCACAACACAAAATCATTACATATTTGATATCGATTGCCTTTTGCGCAGTAAAAATATACTTAATAGAGTTTGCTGATTAAACTTAAGCCAAGCAAGTGTAAGTCGCCCAAAAACCATTCTTCAGGGTTGCGAATCATGAGCCCAACTTTTAAGAAATGAATGATTCACGGCAAGACCACCCGTCCTTTTTTAAACAGTTTAATCATTAAATTTAACAAAAAAATTGCCATTACGGGAACACAATCGACATTACAAAGGTTTCAAGAAAACACTGTTCTGACACTGAAAGAGATGAATGTTTTCAAACCTGGCCAAAAAAATATAAATCTGGCGGGGCATTCATGAAAGCCATATTTCTTTCGGACTTTTGTCATGTTGATTGTTGTAAAAAGATAACATGCAGTATATAAAAAAAGTAGAAATATAAATAACGTCGGCAATTTGTAAACATCTGAATAAATATTTTTTTAGGAGATTGATTGTCTGCTGTTAAGCGATAGCTCACAAAAACGTAGAAGACATTAAGCGGAGAAATGACAGTCTTAATTTTGCTTTTAAACAATGGCGTCTTTTTCCCATTTTTAAAGATTCTCTGCATTAAGAAGAAATTGTAAGTCGATGTATAAAAATATTAATATTAGGTGCAAATCAGATGTCTATAAAGAGCTATCTCGTAATTTCACGAATAAAATCTGTTTCAACACTTTCGAACGTTTAAGTCATATTCAACATGGTTACCATTCTAGCTTTAAAACGTCAAAATGAGCTTAGAAATTGAATCGTTCCAAGTCAGACAACCCAGCAGGGAGCACCGCAAAAGCCTCGTTCAATATGCTCGATTTCTAGTTTCAACCGAGGTCGCAATCGTCTAAGAATGAGTCGCAATAAATTATTTTTAAATTCCTAAACTTGTCAGACATCATTCAAGCGAAGTTAAACTTTCGCACGAGCGACATACCTGCAAAAAAGTTTGGACTGCTATATGGACGACAGCTTTGAGCAGACATCACAAAGGTGGTGGCTTGGTAGTATATGAACCACATAAAAGGCACTCACATCGCCCGACTACGGATGGTTGCAATCTGGTATCAGTTGCTTCTGTCAACGTTTTAGGTGCTAATGGCTAGCTCAAAGGTCTACATGTTCGACTTTAACTTTCCAAACTGTCAGAATTTAGTCGAAGATGATCGCAGTGTGTTCGGGACAATTCATGATCAGGTTGAATCGGTTGACTTCCGTCCATGCCCTTCTACTTTAACAGCAGAAGAAGGTTCAAACTATTTTGACATTTCGGAAACCATCCCTGACTTTTCAGAATGGAATAGCGAAGAAAGAAAAGCAGTGCCAGTGCCAATACCAGAGTACGTCATATCTGTGAATCCTCTCCAAGACAGTTTCGTTCCCGTGATCAACTGTCCAGAAATTGTGCCAAACGCCATCGGGTCAAGATCTGATGCTGACTTCACCTCATCATCGACCCTGATGTCAGCTCAAAATTCGACAGGTGGTAGCGTCCAAGTCAAACCTTTAGAAAACGTTTCCATCGCATCCAACGTGTCTCCAAGCGGAGGAAAGGTGGGAAAAAGGCGACGTGTGATCAATTCAGAACAGCGTCGAGCGGCCAACATCCGCGAGAGGAAGAGGATGAACCATCTCAACAAAGCTTTCGATGCCCTCAGGAACCGCGTGCCAACTTTTGATTACGAAAAGCGTCTTTCTAGGATCGACACTCTTCGTCATGCCTCGGAATACATTAACTTCCTAAGAGGCCTAGTCAACGAAAACGATGTTGACAGTCTTTTTGTAAATAATGAAAATTACAGGGGATGGTCTCAAGAAAGCGGTTCAACAATGGATAACGATTTCCAGGTGGATGATTCCCAAGCAAGGATGGCACAACTGAATACCAATTGTTCTCAATTTAAAGCGAACGACTCCAAGTTAGAAACTTATCAGAGTTGCAATTTTGGACTTCACAGCCCGAAATTCCATGAAAGCATGGCGTCTCTCGAAAACTCCGATTATGATTCTCGAAATGGTTCGTATTATCTCGACACCGATTTAGAAAAGAAGGCTCACCTTTACAACTTAGGTGACGTTTTCAGCCATATTGGTTGCTAATTTCAGAATTATTTTGTTAGAAACTAGTTTCTAGTCTGCGCATTTCAGGCAATATTTTCACGAAAAGTGATTTTAATGTCCCGTGAAAGTTAAACGCGATATTTTTAATTTATAGAGGTGCAAAATGTGATCACGTCTTAAATTCAAATTATTTTTGGCGCATGCTCATGCTAATTCTCAAAGCGAAAAATTAATTTTTAATCTCCTTGTGCATTTCCATTTTTATACGTGGCTTTATATCTGGACAACGCCCACAGGGGAAATGTATTTCTGTACAAATCGTAGTGGATGCCACAGGATTTGTTGAAGACACCGCTGATATTTTCCTAAAAATATCAATTACGATTATTAATACGACCACTAATTAATAATAGTAATTACACTAAATATTATTGCCTTTGTTTTTATTGAAAGTTATTATTATTATTCGGATTATTATATTATTGTTATTCATCTTCTGTGCAATTATAAAAAAAAAGAATGAAATAAAGAGAGTTTATAATCAGACACTTGCTATGGATATTTCAAATTTGCTAATGCTATAAGAAAAAATGATAAATAATCAAAATCTAGCATAAATAATATACTTTAGGATGAATTACCTGGGGGAAATCTCCTTTGGTGAGTTGTCTGCTAAGGAGAAGCTCTATGCCTCTCTCAATGACTTCCAGAGCAGGATATCTAATCAAGGAATATCAAATTCATCTTCATCTAACTGACTGTCAACATATAACATATTTAGAGTTTAATTGATCAAAATCTTTCTTGAAGCAAAACAGTCATGCTTCATTTGCATCAAATTCCTAGAATCAAAGCCCAGGTAGTTCAAACTTGGCATGAGATATTTTGTAAAAACCCAAACAACAACAGGTTAAGGTGTAGAATGGCATGAAGCAGCTGCAAAGGCAAACCTCACTGCCATGAGACCCAGCAAAGCCCAGGCAGTGTTGACAACTTGTGAGACAGCAGAGGGCACGTATTCTTTTGATTCGCACGACTCAAAGTTCTCGCCCCAACCGCCATCGATTTGATTCTGTTTGGAAACGAGCCAATCACATGCTTTCAAGAGCTGTGGAGGGGAACTGAACATGAATTTGCAATTATTAAGTCATTTCAAACAATTAAGAAATTTAAAACCAATTAATTTAAAAATTGATGAAATTCAAATCAGTGGCCAAAAGCTTTATCAACCTTTGGAAAAGAGTAGTAAGTAACTAATTCAGTTCAGACTTATTTGCAACTTTTTTTTATTAATGAGGCGATGAAGTCGTTCAATGAGACAAATTAAATTAATAATTTATTAATAATTAAATTAAAAATTAAATTAAATTAATTTATTCTTAATAACATCAACATTGGAGCAACAATATTGTTGGATTTCAAAAAATTTCAGAAATCAGAAAGTTTAACAATTAAAGATTGATACACAAAGATGAAGATGTAAAAGCCAGACAACATAGCTAAAGGTGAATCTTAATGCTTTAATCTTAATTAAATGATTAATAAATTAACCAATTATTATCACTTAATTCACCCCGATTCATAATCAAATCCCATGCAGGCAAATGCTTCGAGTCCGAACCAGGAACCATAGGTGAAACAAACTCCCCATGAACTGTTGGAAACAATGACAAAAACAATAAATTGAATGAAACAATTGTTTTTTTTTCACTTCTAATCTAAGCTAAAAGCTTTCCAATGCATCTAAACTTCCCCAATCAAAGAGGAAGCAACTCACCCATACCAAGATCCATCCTCCCTTTGACTCTTCAACACAAAGTCAAACCCTCGTTTAAGTGCGATCCTTGATAATTTAATTTGTAATTAATTAACGTTGTTGTTATTATATTGGTTATAAAAGGTATGTTGTTATATTGTTATGCTCCTAACTAGCTAGCCATCTATGCTTAGAATAATAATAATAATGATGATGATAATAGTAATAGTAATAATAATCATTTGTTGACGAATATTCTCAATAGAAACTTAAAAGGCATTACTCAATGTCTTTGGATCGATAATTTGGGTAGCGATCGGAGAAAAACTTGAGGGCCTGCATCACGGCAGAAGTGCATTCGACGTAAGAGTAGTCGATCATTATGTCACCTGAGCAACAAATGCACATAAATTTGCATATTAAAACACGGATTTAGAATTAAATGCAACAAATTTAAATCAATTTAAATCGAATTTAAAACAACAAATTAAATGCTAATTAGTTTAATATATTGTTAATAGTTAATTGAAGTATTTTTTCATATCAACTTAAATAAATACCAAAAACTTCAGATGGATTGAGCATTTCCAGAAAGACTCCACCTCTTTTCTTCTCATACGAGGCATATCCGCAATCATCATTTTGGCCACTTAAAAGCTAAATAAAGGGAAATTATTCACTAGCTCACACAAGAATCAATAAAAAGTTAATTGCACAAATTAGCTGATTATTCATTAAGATGAAATGGTTTAATTACCAGATCTACGTTGCATTTGCATCTTTCTTCAACATTCCAGGCATCCTTGTGATGACCTTCTGAGGATTCATGTTGTCGAGCCTTAAGTTCATCGTCCTCTGACAGCAACATCAGAGCTTTAAGTCCTTCTGCCGTGCAGTCAAAGACGATCCAACCACAGTCTCTCGTGCTGAAGGGAAAACCACCCTTTCGATTGTAATGGAAATGGTTTATGTCCTTTGTTGAAATTATCTTTGCAACATAATATAGTGCATAACATACACTGTAACTATTGAATATGAAAGAGTTAGATTGCATCCAATTTAGCCAAGCCAAGTTTTAAGGCCAAGACAAGATTCGTCAGATAGTTATTATTACTTAATTGTTAAGAAATATCAATTTTTAATTACCAGAACAACTATTATTATTATTTACACATTGAAAGCCAAAGAACCTTATTAGGCTGTCTGTAATACTTTTCAAAATCAGGATTTTGTTTGGATATCTGTGTCAGTTCTAAGAACCGTTTGCCATTTGCCAAAGTTTCTTTCATTTTTAGATTTAAACTCTTTTTTGACTAATAAGTTAATAATATAATAATAATTAAATAATTCCAAGGTTTGGATTTTGTTTTATTTATTTTTTAAAATTATTTTTTTATGTACTTCTAGAAGGGCTTGCAGGACAAATGCAGTATCCCACAGTTGCGATCCATTTGTACCCTTTATGAAAGTAATTTATGAATTTAATTTTAAAAACTATTCAAATTAATTTATAATTGTTAATAAAATAAACTGGATAAAAAAAAACAACAAAAAAGAAATGAAATTTGTGAGTCAATAATATTTAGCAGAACTTTAAACAACTAACAGACATTTTCATCCCATCTTTACCAAGCCTGAAAAGAAAGAATATTTATTTAAATTATTATGCAAATGAGTTTCATATATGTATGTAAATTAGGTTTAACAATGAATAAATAAATAAATAATTTTCACTGACATGTATTTGCATAATTAAATAGTTTGTGAACTGACAAATAATTAATATAACTAGTCAATTATGATTTATTTATCAATTATTAATAATCAGCTTCAGTTTCGTACCATAGGTAATCGCGAACTCTCTCTCGATGCCTTTTGAATTGATCACTATCAGGACCATCCCTGTGCCACCTCACAATCATCTGTATCATCTTTGATACCTGTAGTGGTGAATAAAATATTGGAGATATATTAACATATAGTTTGTAATTACTGATAAAAAGCTGTTTATGAGAAAATCATACTTATTTGCCAAGAAAGCGTTTGAATTTAATAATCTTTACATTTTATGCCCAAATAAATCAATAAATATCAATAAAGATTAACCAGTGTTGCATTAAATGCTATTTATACAAAACAATCTTGAATCACGACAACAGCTAGTACAAACATTACAAATACTGTCAAACAATATAAAAACAAATGATGTTTAAAACCAACAGGTCCGATGCTTATGCAGTCGGTGACTCCGTCGTCAAAGCAGACGTGTTTGTAAATGAGATCCAATGATTTTTTCCTCAAACTGGAAACACAGCAAGCCTCATAGGCATTGGCCAGACCTGGAAAGATTTAAAATAATTGTCCATTTTCAATGAATTAATTTAATATAATTTAATAGAATTAAAAATTATTTCAAAATAATCTTCAAACTCACAGAAAACAGAATCCAATAATAGGGAATGTGGCGTGTACAGATCGGCTTCAGATATTTTGTTTCTCTGCTTTGACCAATCGATTGTTTTATATTCTCCGTCATAAAGTTCCTATTAATGCAAGAGGCAAAATCAGTTCATCTTAAGTATATGCACAAATGTGTTTATTATGATTTGGAGATTATTGGCAGTAATTATATTGGCATTTGTGTAATTAGCAGTAATTATGAATTATAGAACAAGACTAAAGTAGCAAGGACAATATACTAATGGTAAATAATTGTAAATAATTTAACTCGTGATGATGCAATGAATGATCAAAGCAAATATTTCATAATTTAAAAATGAATTTTTAGCATTAAATAATCTCAACCGAACAAATAATCTAATATTTTATATAATGAGATTATATTTCATGATATTAACAAATATATTTCACAAATATTTCATAAATGCTTGCCTCTCTTAATTGACAAATCAGTTCAGTCTCCTGTGCAACAAAACGAACACCATAACAGAAGGACATGCCCAGATAAACCTGCCTGCAGTGGCACCACATTTTACTAGGATGGAAGGGAAGACACTCTGGTAAGCACCTAGACAGGAGACAATTGTAATTTATTAATAATAATTAATGATTTTTATGAAATGATTGAGTTAATTTCATGAAATGCAATGCTAGGATATTGCTTGATTAATTTCTATTTTAATAAATATCTAAATTTCATAAAATAAACATCATTTTTCAAAATCTAATATAGTAACTATTTCAATCAAACAAATACACATGCCTAATATTTTCTCTCTGTCACAACTTATCCAGCAAAACTTAATATTTGCATCACTTTGCAAATGAAAAAATTCAAATATTGCTTCATTTGTATCAACAAATGACTGACCAAAGTTCAGGCAGAAGTGTATTCATTCCATCCCAATCATACAAATTGAGGATGGCCAACCAGAACTTTCCCCATGAAGGAATGGAGACAGCACCACCTTCGTACAATATTATTTGAATATTAACATTATTATTATTATTATTATTATTATTATTATAAAGTATTTAAGTAAATGTAAAAAGATGAATGCATAAATACATCTTAAGGTTTTAAAAATTGTTAATACTGATATATTCACATAAAAAAAAATTACAAAAAAAATTTATAATATTAATAACAATTTTTTACAGTTACCAAATAAGAAACAAAATAAACTCTCGAGAAACTCAAAGACAAACCGAGTGAATAAAGAAGGACAAGTGCTTTCAAAAGAACGGGGTCCTTTGGGGACACCCCGAGCAGACGCATTGAGACATAGTTCAAGGTCGTGCCAAGCACGGTCGGGGGTCCTTCTGTGTGTCTATTGGTGGATTAGCAGTAGTCCAAATATAACCGGTTGAAATTCATTTCATTTTATAAAGATTAAAGTTTACAGCAACTGACAATATGAATTTAATAACATCATAAACTTAAACTGTAAATTGTATAAATCGATATAAGTTGAATGTCGTATAATAAATAATAAGAAAAGTATCTCGATCATCATCATCATCATCATCGTCATCATCAGATATGCTAACAATCCCCATCCTCCGCCAGGGCATTGGACCGATCTGAGGTATCGGATCATTTCCAGTTTCTGCTCCACTTCCAGAGGGACACTGGTGACATGGCAGGCTATGATGAGGCCTGACAAAATTTAAATTATTGTCACTTATAATGGACAACATTATGGAAACAACTTCATGACACATTAATTCAGTTCAATTCCTTTTTTTTCTCATATTAAGTACTTTGTGGCTTTTCAAATTCAGTTTATAAATCAATATGATTAAATAGGAATTCAAAAACTTACTAGGATTAAGGATTAACTCTTGAATTAATTCTTCATTGTACTTGTTTCTCAAGAATAATTTTAAGGAAATAGATAATAGAATTAACTTCTTTAATAACTAATTATGGAAATATCTAGTATATTAGATGGTTCCTTTTAGGTTTAGAATTAGGGTCATAAAAAATTATAAAATGATCATAAAAATAATTCAAATTAGGAGAAAAATTTATTTTTTTTTACCAGGCATAAGAAACAAGGGTCCCCCATAATCTCCAGGCCAGTGGCCATCTTCAGCTTGAAGGCTGCAAAGGAATTTGGCAGCATTGGAGATGGCATCATCAAGATGTTTTTTTCCTTTGGGTTGCATTGTTACTGGCTAAATAATGTAAAAACATGTTGATGGTAAGTCTTTGTTAAACAAAGTGTGATATTCTCAAAAAACGCTTAGTCAGGATTGAAACTAATTCAACCATCAACTTTCAATATTTTATAATATCATTTAAATTAACTTTTCCACTATGTCTCTGATAAACCACCTCGATTCCAAGCAAGTACTTCTCCAGGAATGACTGAGGTCGGTCTATTTCTGGAAGATGCTTGCTGCTGGAGTCCAAAAAGTGCCACGTCTGTCTGCCGTCTACATTCAAAAGACGCCATTTTTCCAGATCCGTGCTAGGCTCCGTCCTCTGCGGCCCGCCGCGATTCCTTGGCGATAGATTTTGGTAAACAAATGAATTGTTCGGAAATAGCGAAGAAAACATTTTAATGCAAGACATGGTCAACAGGACAAACGTTGACGTAACATTAATTTGTTATCGGAGCACCAATAAAGTGTTAAGTGTCGCATCACTCACTGGTATGATGTTTCTGCACTCTAATTTGTTAGACTCGATCAGCTGACAACGTTTAAAACATGGCTCCAACAGAACTATAAGCCACACCCCCAGAGTTACGTACACTTTGTTGATTTTTTTAAATTAATTCCCTTAAAGATATATTTACATTTTTTTGTTGCATTTCCAAATTTATTTTTATTTCGATATAAATCTGAACTTTTCACGACTTAGTTTCTTCCGCAAAAAATTTATCATAACGAGTATCAATGTATGGAAGTGATTGGACAACTCAATAGGTGTATTCTTTTAAGTTTATATTCTATTCAAAACAATTTTTATCGCACCAAATGAACGTTATCGTGTTGCAACCCTTTTAGTAGGCATCGTATCCAGATGAGTTTTGTGATAATTGTTTGCAAGAAATATTTCATAGATGGGTTGCCTTGCAGTAATAAATGGACTTATATCTTGACATTGCCATCAATGGAAAAGTATTCCTATATAAATCATCTAAAATGCAACCGGATATGCTGAAAACTCCTACGGCATTTTCCTGCAATGCATGCCAACACTAATTAATCTGTTAATTGAATCATCACTTTAAGTACAATTAGCTAATAATTAATTAAAATGGAAAGAAAAATGAAAAAGAGAACTATGTTAGCATTAGAGATAAATGTGAGATTGAGGCTTAAGATTTACTCGTTCAAAGTCTCCTTTGGGAAGTTGCCTGTTAACCAGGAATCCTATCCCTTGTTGAATGACTTTAACATCAGGAAATCTTAATAATAAATTAATAAAAAAAATAAACGAGTTATTTATTTAATGAATTTGATGATTATATAACTGAATATATATGAATTTTTATATATAAAACATCTTCCCGTGAAACAGTTTACGTATTAACCTGACAGCCATTAATCCTAGCAAGACCCAGGCAGTGTTTATGACTTTAGACTCGCAAGGGACGTATTCCTTCAAAATGCAGGAATCGAATTTCTCTCCCCAACCTCCATCCTTGTTCCGCTTTGACATGATCCACGCGCAAGTCTTCACTAGTTGAGGATGGGGTCTGTGAAATAAAAGTGCACCATCATATCGATCGATTCATAAAACAATTTTGCTTCTCTCTTAAGATCAAGCACTTCTGTTATTACGGAGTGAAAATATATCGTAAGAGATGCTCAAAACCATTATCCTACGGACAGACTTCATCCCACTTAAAAAAAACTCAAAGATCTACATATTAACACATTCAAGAAATTATGCATCGATTTGCAACGTCATTTCTTTACCCTTTTGGTGACAAGTAATCCAGTCCTACGCAGGAAAATGCTTCCAGTGCGTACCAAGCCCCATAAGTGAAACAAACACCCCACGAACTGATTAAAAAAACGAATAAAATCTCAGTAAAATCTGAATTAATTGAACCTGAAATAATCTTGATTTAAGTAATTTTTGGCCCAAAAGATCGTTTGATAAATAAATGACACGATGAGGATAAATCATCATTAGTGTGATTTATGTGGATAACGATTTGAAATAATCTCTTAAATTTCTGGAAACATACCCGTACCAAGATCCATCTTGCCTTTGAATGGACAAAAGAAAATCCATGGCTTTGCTTATACTCTTACTGGATTCAATTGCGTAAAAAATAATATTAAATAAATAATATTAATAAATTAAAATTAATATTAAATAATATAATAATATAATAATAAATTAATATTAATAAAATTAATAATTCGTTATCATTACCAACTTTTAATAATTTTCATGATGATATTGATATATTATCAATTATGTAAGGGCATAATTAATTATTTATCATTGTTTTTAATTAATCATAGTTTAGCATTCATTATTATTTGCTGACTTCAATGGTACGGTCCGTGACAAATAAATGAATGCATTGCACATAATTATTTGAATAATAACATAATAAGATAAATTAAAGTATTTTCATCCTGATATTTACGTGACAGCCTCTGGGCGATAATTTGGATACCGACTGGCGAATTTCGTTAAAGTGCGGACTACGGTCGAAGTTACTTCCAGGTAAGAGTGGTCGAGCATTACATCAGCTGTTACAAAAAATAGATAATTAATGAATTAATTAATTCAGAATTTAAATTATAACGTTGCGATCTTGCAAGATATTATTTTTTAACACAAATTTGCAACATTTCATCCTTAAATACCGAATATTTCCGAAGGATTGAGCAGTTCCAAAATCTTTGATCCCCTTTTCTTCTCGAAAGATGGAAATCCCCCGTCACCATTTTGCTGGACCAACAACTACAATAAAATTCTTAATTCGAACGTATTCATTACAACTTGAACTGCACGCCATCTCATCAAGATGCATCAAAAGCTGGAAAAGATCTAAACCGGTGGGTAAAGTAGAAACTAATTAACCAATTATAGAAGCGATTGTTAATCAGGTAATCGTAACAATAGTAATTTTATAAATAAAGAAATAAAGTAAACAAATGCGACCAATTTCCTACCCAATTTACAGCCGCCTTGCATCTCTCTTCCAAACTCCATTCCTCTTTTCCGTCAACATCGATGTTCAAATCCTTGAGTTTCATGAGGGTTTTAACGCTCTCAGAGGTGCAGTCCAAGACCGCCCAGTCATTTTCTCTCGTGCTGTACGGAAAGGCACCCTGTAAAATCGCCTTTCTATAAGTTTTCTAATGTAATGCAATTTATTTTATAACATAATATGATATTTTAATTTCTATAATTGGCACCAGTATTGCACGGATTTGTTTCTATTTAATCGTAGGCGACCCTTGATAGGTACTACCATTGCTTCACAAATGTTAGTTTTGTTAGTATCGCAAAGAAAGGCTGTTATTATATTTATATTATTATTATTATTATTTTATATTATCGTCATTATAATTATTATATTATTATTAAACCCACTCTGTTAGGATTCCTGTAATGTTTTTCATAGCCAGGCTTCTGTCGAGAGAACTGACTCAAAAGCAAGAATTGGGCTCCATTTTCCAAAGCCCTTTTAATTTCATCGTCGGAGTTTGAATATAAATTCGACTGCAAATATAATACATGTAATTGTCATTACTATTATTATTATTATTTGTGGTCTCTTAAACTAAAAATAACTTAAAAGTAACTATGAAACTGTAATGTTCTGATGTCACTGCTAACTCTACTGAATAAATGAATGCCATTTTAAATTATTTTAATAATTGCGTAATATATACTTGTAATAGCTTATGGCTTTGCTTAATGTCTAGTTTTATAATTAATGAATTATAATCAAATTTAATTATAAATACAGTTATAATATATCAAACGGTTAGAATAATGTAACACATGATAATTACAATTATAACATATATAAGTAATTATAATTGTAATAATACCTCGATGATCGTTTGGAGAGCAAAAGCAGTGTCCCAAACTTGATTGCCGTTGGTACTCTGAAATGAAGTGAGTATGTATTGAAAAAAATGTCATCAGAATGAATGTCTCTGCTCCAGGATCGTGTGAACACTTACAAATATCTTCATTCCATCGAATCCCATCCTGAAAAATTGAATGAAGGAAAATGAAGGAGATGATAAGTTAATCGATGATATGATCTTATTATGATTTTGAATTTACTTAATTATTTTGATGTTATCCATCGTATTTTAATAATTATCAATATTATCATTATTATTATTATTGTAGTAATAACAATCTATTGTCATAAACAATATTATCAGTTTAATATAACAGTAAATGACCAATTTATTTTTATTTAATACTACATATGAATATTGTAATAAGAAAATTAGGTTAATTGCAATTTATTATTGTCCTTATAGTCGTCTATTTACATACAGCATCATTTTCATTATTACAATTCATATAATAAGAATAATAATTATTATTATTTTATATATAAAGTTATTGCGCAAACATTCGCAAGGGTGCGTATATTTTAGGCATTAAATTACCAAAAGTAATCTCGCATCCGTTCCTGATGTTTTTTGAAAGGATCACTATCAGGGCCGTCTTTGTGCCACCTGATGACCATCTGGAACGCCTTGGACACCTATAGTCGAGCATATTATAGCTGATATATAAATTATATCTATATTACTTATATATATTATATAAATTATAGCTGATTGAATATTTATGGTCTCATTTGATTGAATATTTATGGTCTCATTTGATTGAATATTCATATTCTCATTCGACTGTTTTGGATAACAAGATGGAATCACTTACACTGGCAATGGTCAAATAGTTCGTGGCTTCGTCGTCAAAGCAAATGTTTTCGTAGATAAAATCTAAGGCTTTCTTTCTCAGTGGTGAAACGTGGTGTTCTTCGAACACGTTGGCTACGTCTGATGATCAACGATTTGAAATGTTTTTTATTTAAATTTTTTAATCCCGATTTTATTTATTTATAAGAATTTTTGTGAGGCCTTATCGACGGTATTGGCTAAGACGTGTCGTGTTTGTTAGTATTGTATTGCATTGCATTGTATTGTTTTGTATTGAAGTCATAATACATTCTAGTTATGGAATCTTAAGCGATTACATTATTATTAATAAAATGAATTGTATTAAATCAATTTTCTGATAGTTCCATAGTCTTACGAATGAAGGTGTCAAAGAGACAGGAATGAGAGACCAAGTCTGCATGTGAAACGTTATTCCTCTGTTGGGGCCAATCAATTGAGTTGTAAGCTCCATCGTACAGTTCCTACAATTATTATTATTACGATATAATCTAAATTTTTAATATTAATATAATAATTATTTATTAATTCCAATTGGAAGCCGAATAAATACATAATTAAAATCTAAAACATAAATTTATGCTTCAAATCAATCATTTATGCGAGTCTTCAATAGGAATGAAATTAAATGCATCAAATCTTATGAGCAAAAAAAAAACAAAAACCAAAATAATATTAAAAAATAATAATAATAATAATAATAATAATAATAATGTAATATCGGTTGGTCACTTGAAATTACAATAGCAAATAATGTAAAATCACCTCTCTCAACTGCTTAGTGAGTTCAGTTTCACCAACCGAAAAGCGACTTCCATAACAGTATGACATGCTCAAATAAACCTGCCTGCAGTGGCAATATATCTTGCTCGGATGAAACGGTAGAAATTCAGGCATGTACCTGTCATCATTGGTTCGTCTAATATTACTTTTATATATATATAATAACAACTAATTACTAATCATATGCTGAAATGAACGTAATAATCATTAAGTAATTTGGCCAAGAAGTAATATTAGTTAAAAAAAAAGTAATTTTATTCTTATAGATTGATTGATTTGGTTGTAATTTTAAAGTTTCTATTTTAAAGATGTTTTCACCGACCAAAGTTCAGGCAGAAGTGTATTCATTCCATCCCAATCATACAAATTGAGGTTGGCCAACCACAACTTTCCCCATGAAGGAATGGAAACAGCGCCGCCTAAATATTAGCAAAATAATAATTACTCAATTGTATAAATAATAATTTTTACTATTAATATTATTAATTTGATTGTCATATTGTTGATATAATTAATATTATTAATTATTAATATTATAATATTAACCAAAATAACTTCTAATAAACTAATATTAATTACATAATTTTTACAAGAAAATAATCTATGAATAAACTTAACCCAATGAACGAAGAACGTTGAGAGCCTTCACGAGTTCAGGGTCATTGGGTGAAACCCCGAGAATGCGCAAGGCCACGTAGACCAGCGTCGTGGCAAGGACGCTAGGGGAGCCTTCCAGGGCTCTAATTAATTAATGCCAAGTGATTATTAATTAATTAATTGTGAGTAATTAATAATTAATTAATTAAAGATAATTAATTATTAACAACTTGAATTTCATTGGCTAATATGTTTATTTAATAACAGTGTATAAAGTCGCCGATTACCGAACAATATAATAAAATATAATATAGAATATGTTTACTGACGATCTCCATCCTCCTTCGGGGCACTGGGCTGACCTGATGCCTCGAATTATTTCCAGTTTTTGTTCCGTTTCCAACGGGGTGTTGGTAACATAACAGGCGAACATCATATCTGACAGATCATTTTTTTAAAATGTTTGGTTTTGATAAAAATCTGCTATCCAATAACCTTTTTTTAAATAATAATAGTTTACCAGAATGAGGGTCAAAATTTTTTTTTTAATTATAAGGTATAACTAGATATTAACTAGGCCATGTTTTAATAAACGTATTTTTAATATAATGCTAATTTCACTCGTAGTGACGTATATTGGTCCTTCATAGTCGCTTGGCCAATGACCATCCTCTGCCTGTAATTTGCACAGGAATTTAACTCCGTCTTCAATGGCCTCGTCAAGGCTCCTCTTCTTCGGTTGGGAGGTTATGACTTCATCTTCCGTCTAAAAATTTATTTTTTAAACAAAAATTAATTCTTGCACTTATTTTAGAATATAATATTCAAGTTGGAAAAATTATATTAGCATTGTTTAGGTTTTAATGCCAGTTATTGCGTTATTTAAAAAAATGTCGGCTTAATTCCTCAATTCCAAGTAGATATTTCTCCAGAAAAGTCTGTGGCCTGTCAAGAGATGAGAAATCTTCATCGACATCCTTCAAGAAATTCCAAGTTCTTCTTCCATTTAAGCACGTCAATCGCCATTTCTCTAAATCAGTCGCAGGATCCACTTTTTTTTCTCTGCATCTTTTCGCAATTCCATTTTTACAGGATTCCGATTTCCCATGACCACAAAACGAACAGAACATATTTTTAGCGCAACCCCGTCTAGAGTTTAGAGTCTGGAGTGCTTGGAGTTTTTAAATTGAGATCTATAGCAATTAAATCGAATTTTATGACTTTTACGTTAGCATTAAACTAATGATCCGTGCGGCCACACCGACATTTGGATAATAGCATTTCGAATGTCAGTTTCAATTGGCCTAAGAGCGAAATATTTGAGAGCATAGATTTAAGACGCTGAAACTCATTGAATGATTTTATTCAGGAGTTGATAAGATAGTCAATTTTAGACTAGGTCTGAGACTAAACAGAAACTTCCCCAAAACGCGACCTTGGAAACATTTTAAAAGTCACCGGCAAGTAAACATTATCAACCTTGAACTTCTAGTCTCGGTGTGTGTCGTGAAGCGATGCTTGTATTGAAGAAAATAGGAACTTGCAGCTGACGACTATTCCTGAATTATTTGATTTAATAATGCACAAGCACCCCCATTTACTTAGAGTACCGTTTTCTGAGAAAGGTTTACAGAGACGAGATTAAGTTGCTAAACTATTTTTGCAGCATTTGGATTCTCAGCTTAACTTATTTGTTTTTATTTCTAAATGTGACTTTATTTCAAGCAGTAGACATCTCTCAACTCAGTCCAAAATCACGTCAGGTTTTAATATGGAAGGAAAGAAACAAGAGTTCACAGATTCTAAATGTTAGTCTGCCAAATTAATGAATTAATTGAAATCTAATTATTCTATTTATTTTAAATTAACTTATTCTTTTTGATGTTTCTTAGGTCATGGCAGAAGAAGAGGAGATGGTCATGGAAGTGCTAGGTGGCACTTTATTGAAGCAATTGCATCGAAGTTGATAGCATTTATTCGTTAGCATTTACTTTGTAGATGATGAGCCGGAATTAGTTTATGCCAAAGCTCTGGCCGCTTACCACTGCTATGACCTCATTCCAACCAGTTCAAAGCTGGTTGTCTTTGATACAAAGATCAGTGTAAGACAGGAGCATTTGTAAAATCGTGTCTTCAGAAAGTTTAGTTATTTAAACATGATGATGATAATGATGATGATGTTCATTAAATGCAGATGATTGATTTCTAATAATAATTGGGAAGAAATGTATATCACATTTAATCAGATTGACAAATTTTAACTGTATATAAGTTGTCAAATAACTTATTTGTTGATTTAAGTTTTTAAATTAAAATATTAAATTAAATATTGAATTAAAAACTTAAAGTCAAAGTAATGCATGAATTTTGGGGTGAAAATAGAAATGAACGTGTAAGTTATAAAGATAACATGAATAGATCAAAAAGGCCTTCCTAGCTCTCATGTACACAGGTGTTAGGGCTGCTCCGTTGTGGGACGCTGACAGGAAGTGCTACGTGGGTTGGTATTTGCACGGACATTATAACAATATTTTCATTATTTAATAAATACCAGCAAATTGAATTAAAAAAAACCGTACAAATTCAAATGAAATTAAGTTTTTTTATGTTCATGTTGTGACAAATGCTAATAAAAGTGTAACATAAAGAAATGTTTTGTAAAAGGTAAAGTGGACTGATTAATTAATTTAAAAATATAAATTTTTAATTAAAAGTGTAAATCTTTAATTAAAAGTATAAATCTTTAATTAAAAGTATAAATTTTTAATTACAATTACAGGCATGCTGACAGTGACTGATTTCATAAAAATTCTTGTGACGTATTACAAAGAACCAGGGGTAGGTTTCATTTAATTTGATATTTATTTTCAATCAATTAATTAATTAATTTTTAATTTATTACATCTAAACTGTCATTTTACACAAAAGCATCTTTAAATTCTTGTAGGGTGACATGATAGAGCTGGACAATCACCAAATCCATACCTGGCGGGGTGAGATATTTGTTGAATGAGAATATTTGGAATATTTGGAATGAAATATTAATTAATTAATTAATAAAATTTACTGGTTGTTTAACCAATTATAAATTAAAATAATAATTAAAATCAGCCCAATTAATAATTAGTGCTTGGTTAACCCAGTTAACTGAGTAACTAACTACAAGAATAGCACCTGCAATTGTTGCCTTCATTAAGAAATCGGATGTTAGATCCGATGTTAGTTGTAAGTGTTATTCATAATTACTATTTGGAAACAAATTAATAATATTAAATATTAGGCACAGTTTGCCAAACTTTCCCTTTTTAAGGACAACAGTTTTACTAACATTAAGAAATGATGGCAACCCAAATTAAATGTCATACGTGACATTGTTTTCATTATAATTATTTTTCATTTTAATTATTTCATTATAAGTATTATTTTTACCTAAAAGAATTTGAAAAAAAAAGGTTTGCATTTTAATAAACGTCCACTTTTCCTGCACCGATGTTCACGACCTTCAGACGTCCTTGAAGACTACAAGAAGCCGCTGGTCCACGCCAGTCCCGACATGACCCTGATGGAGGCCATCAGGGTCCTGCACGAGGAACAGGTCCACAGACTCCCCGTCATCGACCCCGTGACCGGTGATGCCCTCTTCATAGTGACCCACAAGAGGATCCTTCGATTCTTTTTCATTTACGTTAGTTGTTTTTTTACAACCTGCTTCGTTCATCATTTGAACGTTCAGTTTGTGTTTGGTTTGATAAGTTTTCAAATGAGCTTTGAGTTCCCAAGATGTCTGTCCTTGGTGTAATATTGTTTTTTTATATATATATTTTTTTGTTACATCTTAGTACATTGTCATTTATTGCTTATGCTACACCTTTTATAATGAGATGAACTTGATTTCATCACAAGTATTTTAATATAATACTTTATAATATTTTTCGAGGTTGTTCTTGTTGTTGTTGCCTAGATTGCCTAGTAAATGTGGAGCATAAGTTTAGTTGTGGAACATAAATCTGAAAAGATTGATGTCCACATGCAAAAACAAAAAATATTCCCTTGCCAATGAAATGTTAATTCTCCATTATAATAATTAAATTTAATCTCAATGGTCAGGTAAATTATCATAATTTATTCAGATATACGAAATGCCCGAGCCACAATATATGAAGAAGACGCTCGAGGAGTTGCATCTTGGCTCCTACGACGACCTTGCCTATGTTCGTAGTAAATTGGATCGTAACATTTGTTCTACTCAATTCATAAAATTAACCAATATAAAACAAATAATTACTCAATTCATAAAATTAACCAATATAAAAGAAATAATTACTCATTTCATAAAATTAACCAATATAAAAGAAATAATTACTCATTTCATAAAATTAACCAATATAAAACAAATAATTACATCAGTTGATGATCGGTAATGCAAGGGTTACAGATGCATTCATGAATAAGTATTTGTGAATGTTTTTGAAGGAATGTTTATAATATTTTATAGAGGTTATAATTTTATAGAGGTTTATACAAAATAGTTGACAAAGCCAGGCCTGCAGGGCAAGACAACATATAAATTAATCTCTGATTTCCAAACTAGGCTAGGACTGTCTTCACTTTTATCAATTTATCAATTTAATCTGGTGCAAAGTGATGAAACAAAAATGAAAGCTTCTATTCCACATCTTGACCATTTATTAATTAATTAATTTAATTCATAAATTTAAATTAATTAAAAATATTCAATATTATTTTAAAATATTAAACTAAATGCCCAAAATTACAATCCAACGCTTCAGATCAACAACGACACTCCCGTCATCGAAGCAATAAAAGTTCTGCTCAAAAGGAACATTTCAGCCTTGCCAGTAGTTGATGAAAACATGAAAGTCGTTGACGTTTATGCCAAGTTTGACGTCATCGTTAGTCAACAGATGTCGCTTTTTTGCATTTGATTTTTGGGATTTAAAATTTTATTTTTCTTTAGAATTAAGAATGGAATGAAGTCTGAATATCTGACTTTGTCTTTGATTCTCTTGATTTGTGAAAATATTAGCATAATTAGTTTGGGCAGGGATGCATCCGATCAACTTTGAAATGAAATGCATGCGGTCACAAGATTGTTTTAATTTTATGAAATGTTAAGCTATTCAGATAATTATAATTCCTTATTGGGATAATTATAATTCATCATTTGGATAATTATGATTCCTCATTTGGATAATTTCCAGGTCTTAACAAATGTTTGTTATGGCTTTAGAATGTTGCACCAAACAAAGCCTACTTAGACCTAAGTGTCAGCATTGCAAAGTCCATTGAAAACAAGAAGAGGGTGAGGATGACTGAAATCTTTTAAATCAATTTATTCATAATTCATTATAATGTGTCATCATCATCATCATCATCAGAAGCAGGTTATCTGCAATTATTTTATTGTTAGGAATGGCAATTGCTTTGAAAGTGGCTTTAACTTTTCGTTCGTGTTGCTTTGAAATGAATTTTTTACGTGCATGGATTTTGGCTTTAAAGAGGCTAATTAAAATGAATTATCTCATTAATTAAGCAACACTATGGCTTTTATTATTATTTTTTTCATTATTATATTTATTATTAATATTATACGCTCGCATGTTTTTGTGTGTCAATGACACTGTAATATAAAAATGTGTTGTCAAAATAAACCAGGTCTTTGTTCATGTATTTCAACAACAGGCCTTTTCCAATGTCCAGACCTGCCTAAAGACTTCGACTCTGAGGTCGGTCATGGAGAAGATCGCGTCGGCAGAGGTGAGAGGTCGACTGCACTCGTTCGGGGGGTCCCATAAATTGGCGTCATTTGTTTGTTGATTTTGTTCATTAAATTCATTAAATTGTACAAAGCCATTGATTGACATCTAGCCATTTGCCATAAACTGGATCCACTTCTTGGATTCTGGCTTAAGATAAGTAAGCAATTCATCTGTCATATTGAATATAATGATTGAATAATCCTCTGATTCAGGTCCACAGGCTGGTAGTTGTAGATGAAAATGAGGTGTTGCTGGGAGTGATATCCCTGTCCGACATTTTGAGATTCCTCATCCGAAAACATCCCCATCCCCAGAGACCCACCTTCACCTGGTGACTCGAGACACCCGTCAGAGATTCGAGTCACAGAATCTTTGTCCACAATTCGGAGATGTCGGGGAACGTCGAAGGATTCCCTCCATGTCCCCGGAATCCCTCGGACAGCATGGATTTCAATGATCGATCCATTCATTCTCTGATTTATTTTTTGCTTCCAGCTGTTTTGGTTTTAGTCAAAGAGTGAATGTTACGATTTTATATGATTGTGAATTGAATTAATATTTATTTTTTTCATCATCATCATGTTAGAAATGATCTGTGGTTTTTAATTTTACTTTTCATCCACGATAGATTTTTCCTAATCGTCTGAAATAACAGTCTATATTTTTAGCGAGTGGTCCCCTCGATTTATAACGAACTCTTATGGGTTTTTTTTTTCATTTTAACCTTTGTTTTATTCTCGGCATAACTGTTTGGAACTTTTTGAACTTATTAAAATTCGTCCATTCTTCAAATATGAATTTGAGAAGAGCCGTCACGCGACGTATCCGAACTGGAACAACAAACCAATCAAAAGTAGCACCTTTCACTAAAAGTCGAATCTCGTAATACTCGAAAGACAGATGAGAGAAATTAAGGAAAGAAAGAATATTACAAGAAATTAAAATAGTTTAACTGATAATGAAATTACGTTACTAACTTAATCACAAATTAATTATTATTTTAAATTACGGGCTTTTACCTGCCTGTGAATATAAAAGTTTAGACAGTTTCAGTTACGATGGTAGATAAAATGTCTACACGTGTATTAAAATCCTGACAATTTAAACCCACGCAAAAAAACAGAATCTTCAACATTCGACTTACTTTCGTCAGCAAACATCCGCAAGGAATTAAAAAAATAAAATGAAAATAAGATTAAATTAAGATGAAATTAAGATGAAAATAAGATGAAATGACAGCTTCTTGAGACGAATCAAGTGCTATACTTCCGTTGTCAGGATGACAACGCTTTTCGACCTCTCGTCTCTTTGTACAATCCTTCTCGTTGGTGCCTGTTGCTTAGCAACCATTTGACCCGAAGCGTTGTACACACTATAACCGAACGGACTGGGGTTTGGATGGACGTGCGGTTGTGGTGGTTGTTGTTGTTGGTTCGAGGAATGACCAGTTAGGTGTTGCTGGTTGAAGGGAATTCTAGTAGTTTGGTTGGGCACGAACCGAGCTTGGTCCTGATAAGATGGAGAGTAACCGATCTCTCTGGCTATTGGCTGGTCCACGGGGCTTCGGGAATAATTCGCCAAGTGGTGGTTGAGATGTTGGTTGTGGTTCGATGAGGAAGTCAACGGAAGTCTGCCGTGAGTCATCAGTTCGGTGGAGGGAAGGGCTTTCGTCGAGGTACGTTCTTGGACTCGTTGGGGTTGTTGTTGGAGTTTAGGTTTTTTTTGAAGACTCGAATGGAACGCTGTTAAAATGGATGACTTTGAAGTCATTTTAGGTTTAATGTAATCTAATAAGTTGTTAAATAATGTGTGTTATTTTGAATATAAAAGTAAATGTTTTTAATGATTTTTGAGTACTTGGTGAAAATGTTTGACCAGTCATTTATCATTTTACAAGCTGAATTTAAAATATGGAGTTCAAAATGGGTACAGAAAGACTTAATTGTAAATAATAATAAAAATATATCCATCCATTGACGAAATTAATAATGAATTAATGAAAAACATTGTATTTAAAAAAATAATAAATGAAATTAACATTTTAAAAAAAGCTGTTCGCCGCACTCGTACCCTTATTGTGGTTCTCCTTGAAATTATTCTGTTGTGGAAAATCCGGATTTACCGGAACTGGAGAAGTGGTGTGATTGGTGGTTGATTTGGACCAATCAACTTTTGACTTTTGAGGTGCTCGTACATCTTGAGGTGTTACGTCCAACATGTTGCTCGTTGAAAAGGTTTTTCGAGGCTTCTTTAATATGCCATCTGTTGATTAATTCGATTTTAGATTTAAATGTTAAATATTATTTGAGTATTTGTTACGTGATTTGAAATTATTTGACATAAATTAATTATTTAATAATAAGTTGTTTTTTTTTAAAATTAATAATCAAGTAATCCTCCCTTGTTAAAATTACTTTAAATCTCATTTATTCTTTTATTCTGTAAATGTTTATCGAGATGGTGCAATAAAAATACACGAAGATCACCGATTAAATTAAGGATTATTTGTTGATGGGTCCAAAATAAGAGCTTTTTAATATTTATATTCTAAATAATGTTTAATAATAAATAATAATATTAATGTTTTTTAATAACCAGTTTTTTTTGGCACAAAATAAAAATATAAAGTCTGTCTCACCTATATTATTGTGGGTTATTGAACTCATGTTTGTGGACTGAAATCTTGGGTCACCTCGCTGGAAATTTCAAAATAACTTTAATTTAATCAAACAAAATGGATACTCAGCAACCTATGGAACCCCTTTGCATAGTCTTGGGTTAGTTTTACCGGGATTATTTTAAATTGTTTTCTTAAATTGAAAATCAATTCCAAAATTTACGTCGAGCGCTTAAAGAGATTCATTGTGCAAAGGGAGCAGGACACAATTTACGATCTGCAATGCAAATTCACCCTGTTGAATGGATCTTTTTTTAGCTTATCCGAGGTTCTCTTGTCGTTGCTGTTGTTGTTGTGGAGATGACCTTGAACTTCATTCCGAGGTGACATGGTTCGACCTGCTGGGTTGTTGTTGCTACTGTTGCTTTGGAAGGCAAGAGTTTCGTGGTCGTTAGGCAGATGTTTTTTGCCTATTTCGGATTTAATGTCCCCTCTTTTGGTAGAAGAAGAAAAGTCAAGTGACGTGTTTGTTGCTGTCGTTGCCGAGTCCTGCATGAGGTGACCTCTTGACCTGGGAGGTTCGGTTGACCTCGTGCGAGTTCGTTGTTCGTTTGCGCTTTGACTCGACGAGGAAGGTACTTGCCTCCTCCTGTAAGTTGCGTCCTGACCTGAGGGTTGAAACTGTTGTTGTTGTTGCTGCTGCTGTTGTTGTTGCTGTTGTTGTTGTTGCTGTCGTCTATGTGAGTGTTGGTGAGCCTCCGATGAGGTATCGCTTGGAATGTTGACTCTCTTTGAACTTCTCGGACGATTCAATGTTCCGTTGTTACCCGATGCACCGACTGACCTTTGAAGAAAAAGAATCTTATTTATATTTATATTTAATTTAATTTATTTATGTAATGATTTACGACCACGATTTGCTTATATATTAAGTTACTGTAATTCAAACACAGACATTACAAACTCAACGTTTTTAACAAGAATTCAAAAACATCTTTGTAAATTAATGTTGTAAAACAATACGCTCCATCCGTTGTTGTGTCAGATCCGAGGGATAAAGCGGATCCATCCATCCATCCATCTTTCCAACCATTCCATCCACCCATCTTTGCCGTCACAATATATAATTTATTGAAATTATGAATTAATTAATTATTGAATTAATTAATATATTAATAAATTGAATTTAAAACATAAAATTAATTTCATGTCAATTCTTGCTCACACGCTCTCAAGCATTTCCATATATCCATTCATTCATCCATCCACCCTTCCATCTGTCATCTGTCCATCTGTTTGTTCGTCCGTTCATCCAAAAAAACCCACTAATCCTCTTAGGAGGTACTTCAGAGACTCACCTCTTCATGCTTTGGTAGCCGTCAACAACGTTGTTGTTGTCGTTGCTGGGACCTCTGGCGGCAGAAGCTTCATGATCGTCGGATTTTGATCCTCTCAGGGACTGACGAAAGGACTGCCTCGAGGCTTCGACTCGTCTGGACGTCCTTTGACTTTGTTTTCGTTCAAAGGTCACGCTTTTTCGCGCCCTTACCGACGTCAGAGATTGTAGTTCCGTGTTCCCGCTGAAGATTATAATTTCGTGAAATTGCATTTTAATAGAAAAAATAAATTTGTTTGAAAACTTGCAGTTGGGTGATGTTAATTTATTTATTTATTGATTTATAATAACAACAACAACAATTATTATTATTATTACTATTATTATTATTATTATTATTAACAACATCAACAATAATAATAATAATAACAGTTGCATTAAGCTCTGAAATTGCATTCCATATAATCAAGGAATGAAAATAATTCTTAAATATAACTTTAATAACAGCAATAAACTTAAATTATACGATAATAACTTGAAGAGCTGAATTATGTGAACTCGAAAGTAGTCTCTTCTCCAAAATCTCTACGATAAGCCAACTTATTGTTTTCAACGTCCGCACAATTTTCAATGATTCTTTTGTCAACAGTGCTGTTATTGTATTGGGAAGTGTAACTTGTTGGCGTGGCTTTTGTCTGAGAATCGTTCACACGAAGTACGAAATATTTTTCTTTTTTCGAAATCATAGCTTAAAAAGGGACTTCACAAGAAGAGCAAAGATAACGATGTTCCAATATTGGATGTTATTTTAAGGTCATCACGTTTATAGTCAAAGATTTATTAGGTTGGTTCAAGTAGGGGTCAAATTCTTTTGCACATTCACGACAGCTTGTTAATGATTATAAACGTTTTTATTTATTCTTAATCTATTGAAATTGCCTTTTGATCAAACATAATGTCGACGAATATGGAAATCTATCTCTAAGAAATTGATAATTATTTATATATTTATATAATAACAGTTTACTAATAAATATTTCTAAGTTAAATATCTGTTTAAATCGTCATTTCTAATAAACAAAATATTAAAATATTTATTCCAAACTTGAAAAATTGCAAACAAATGAGTGGAAACATATGCAAACTATGTTGGTAAACATGCAAGCGTGTGATGCTGAGTGCAACACTAATTTAATAATATTCATTAATATAAATTAATATTCATTAATATAAATATAAATTAATATTCATTAATATAAATATAAATTAATATTCATTAATATAAATTAATATTCATTAATATTTTTCCATCCACCTTTCAATAATATTAATCAATACAATTTTTGTTGCCATATCATGCCAGCGTTGAGGAACCTTGCCAAATCTGGATCCTCAATGCCGGACACTTCCTTCCGCATCAACTCCATGAAGACAATTCTTCCTTCCCCAAACAGATGTGCATCTCGTTCGACATTCATTCATCATTCCATCCATCCAACCAGGTCCTTATCACCATCCATCCATCATTTCTTCCATTCAACCGGGCTTTCCCAACCATCCATCTTTCAAATCTTTCCATCCATACATCGGTTCATCCATCCATCCATCCATCCATCCATCCATCCATCCATCCATCCATCCATCCATCCATCCATCCATCCATCCATCAATCCATCCATCCATCCATCCATCCATCCATCCATCCATCCATCCATCCATCCATCCATCATCAATCTATCCATCCATCCATCCCTTACCTGTATCTGAATCTAGAGCCTATCCTGAGGAAAGAATGCTTCATGCCGACCGGTTTAGAAGGACCACTCAGCCTGAAGAATCCATGATGTTCGACTGCGCATTTCCAAAGGTGTTTACAGGCTCTGTCGCTGGAGCAGCGGAATATGAAAGTGTGTTCCTGATCGACGCCCTAAAATGGAAATAATAATAATAATAATATTAACTAATAATTAATAATAATAAATTTGGTTTAGTTGTTTGTCATTATTAGAACTATAATATACTATATAATAATAGTATTACAACACATAGTATTGTAGTATAGTATCATTATTATGGTGTATTATTATTATTATTATTATTATTATTATTATTATTATTATTTTAATATTAACTATTACAGACTCCTGTGCAGCTTATTCATTGTAATTTTTAAATGCCCAATTTAAGTGTTACGTGGATTAAAAGGAAGGTTGAAACATCTGCTGTAATTAATCATGTGATTCTATTGTACTCTATTCTACTCTCACGTGATCTTATTGTACTCTATTGTACTCTATTGTACATTCTGCAGTGTACACAAAACACGTAAGTTTTTATTTGTGAAGGAGACACTTGCCAATACACAATCAAGACATTAAAATCTATTTTCATATTATAAAAGAAATTTATTAAACAACAATGTGTATTATTATTATTATTAGTTATTTTAAAAGTGAATTAAAGTGAATAATATTATTAATCGATTGAAATACAATAAACATAATAAAAGATTTTAAAATATTTTTAAATAAATAAATAATTAAATCTTTCAACAAATCAAATCTTTCACCTTGTCATCACTCTCCACAACTTCGAGAATAATTTTCTTCTTCTTGAACTGCAGTTGAGTTATTTTTGGCCTGGAAATTTTGGACACCTCGATAGACTTTCGATTTCACTTTCGTTTTATGAGTAATTCCCAAGAAACATGGTTATAAATAAGCACGTTTAATAGGAAAACATTAATAAATAAATAAGCAAATAAATGTATTTAAACATGTTCCAAATTTAAAAATAATTTATAATTTAAAAAAATGAATAAACACCATAACATAATTTGTATTATTATAAATATAATATTAATAATACTATTAATAGTGTAATTATAATAACAATATATTCATACATAAATAAATAAATAAATAAATAAATAAATACATAATCCAATACAAAATTCTGATACAAGCCATGAATCATCACGACAGACAGGATGGCCTACCAATAAAATAATCCAATTCTTTGAAAATTCTCAAAGACCAGGATACCCGCAGGTACGAGTCCCAAGGTGTAGTTGTTACCGTCACGACCCTGAATAAGTAATGAGTTGTTCATTAATATTAATTATCAATGATTATTATGAATATTAACAACTTATATTTTTGTTATTAATAAAATTATTATTTGTTTTTTTATTATTAGTGACATTTAATTAATAAATATAAATGTAAATAAAATAGACAGATAAAAGATGTGTTGCTATTGTTGTTGTTGTTGGTATTCCACCAGTTGTCGTGGTCGTATCGTTACACGAAATATGAAATAAATAAAACAGTTTAAACCAATTATATTTTTTATAATAATTCAGGCAATTACATGAAAATATTATTCAATATTTTAAAAATAAAACCTATTTAAAGATTTATTGAGTTGACCTGGTGACATTGAATAAAATAACATTAAAACCGAGTTCCAAGGTCGGCTTTATTTTCAAAAAGTAATTCTTCAAATCGAAATAGCTCGGAAAATTCCCAGGTCTATAAATAATATTGACATCTTGTCCTAATTTCGTACCAGATTAAGTCGAGTCTAAAAGAATGTTATTTCTATTTTAATTCTTCACAAACAATAAACGAGCAATAATAATAATAATAATAAATAAAAATTGTAATTATAATTTTAATAATAATAATTCAGCTGATTAAAATGTAACTTGTGTAATAATTAATTTATAATATTCATTAAATTATTAATAATTAATTAGTAATAATAATTAATTTAAAATGATATTTTTAAGCATGTCTTGCGTTACTGTGATTGCTACGATCGCGATGACATGATTGTGGCGATGATTAAGATCGTTATTATCATTGATAATGTTGTTGTCCTCATCTTCTTCGTCGTCGTCGTCTTTGTTGTTGTTGTTGTTGTTGTTCACAGAAAGTTAAGACTGTCAAAGACATTTCTCACGACAGCAACATTCGTTGACAATGTTTGTTGGAATGTTGTCTCGTGAGACACGGCGGGAGTTGCTATCATGTCAAACAACAACAACAACAACAACGACGGCGACGATGACGACAACAACAACAAAGACAACAGCAACGAAATTATTAATTGTGAGTTGAAATAATATTAACAATATTATTAGTTTATTGGACCAATTATTCAAACATTACATAACGGTTAAGCAGAAATTTTTTTATATAATTTGTTCAAATCGAGGTTTTCCATTAAGAAGTTTTAGAAGATAATTACGTGATGAGGTACGCTTTAGTGACAACCCCAATTATCGTCAATTAATAAACTAATGAGACGACATTAAGTTCGATTTAAATCTATCACAAACCTGGACCACGTGGAAATCGACTCCGTATAATTCCAGCCACCTCGCCTTGTTCAGGTAGGTCATTTCAGCCAATCCAGGTGACATCCCTCTGTTGGGAAACAGGTACGTTTTGGAGATTAATTCAGTGCATTTTTCTTATTTCATGACACGGACTGAGTTTCGAGTTTTGAGTGAAAATATTCATTATTAAATCAATTTAATTATCTTGGCTCGTCGGTGATTTTTGTGAGATTGTTATCGTTTGATCTAAACAACAGCAACAACTATTATCATCATCGTCGTCGTCGTCGTCGTCACCACAAAAATAGATGCGCCGAAAAGTTTATCATAAGATAATAACATTTTGCGCCAAAAATTTCGAAACAAAACAAAATATATGTGTTATGTGATGTTATTATTACTATTATTATTATTATTACTATTATTATTATTATTATTATTATTTAGCATTAATTTTATTTTATTTATGAATTAACACCAGTTTTGTCATTGCCAGCATCGTCTCGTTATTGACGGCGGTCACTTCCGTGGCAGCCTGTTGAAGAATCAATCGAGTGCACTTCGTTGTTGTTGTTGATGATGATGATGATGATGATGATGATAATTATGATGATGATGATGATTAATTCAAACACTCGAATTGAACTCGAAACAAAACATAAAAAAAAACAATTGACCATGGGAATCAAAGCATAGCGGAGAATAGAAAGTGTTGTTGCTGCTGTTGTTGTTGATGCCGTTGCTATTGGTGATGATGATGTTGTTGTTATTGTTCATGGTGGTGGTGATGGTGATGATGCTATTATTATTGATCGTGTTATTGATTATGATAATGACGATGACAATGGTGATTATATCGATGATGATTAGTGAACGACCGGGGACCCCGGACCCGGCTGAACCCCGGCCTTTTTTACCACCGGGGTCCCGGCCCCGGCCCCGGTCCCGGCTTTTTAACATTCCCCGGCCCCGGTCCCGCCCCGGCTTAAATTCAACCGGGGTTTAGCCGGGGGTAAACAAAAGTCTAATTTTTAGCTTTGTCAACTTAGATAAAATATATTCATCATCCGACGAATCTTAAATTTATATCGTTCGGAGAGTTAAAGTCCTCAGGTACAGCCGGCAAATTAGTGGAGTACGATAGAGCTCTTAAGTTATACTTAATGAATACTAAAGTTTCAACATTTTTGGGCAACAGTCTAATTCTCCCTTTTTGAATAGACTGTGCCACTTTAAACTCCCGTTCACTATCACTTGAACTGGGAGGTGGGCTTAGGTAAATCCTTGCTAGCTAAGCCAAGCCTGGTAACTCGCTCCTGTAAATTTTCCAGTAGGCCAGTGGGTCATCCGTTCTATTTATGCGCTTTTTTGAAGGGTAAGCCTCCAATTCCCTCTCTGCTTCGGGTGCTTTCTTTCCCGTAATTTCGGAAGCTTCTTCTCTCAATACTTCTTCCCACAGGTCGTTGTCCTTGCTTGAATGACCCTCCTCTGTTCCTGAACAAGATACAGGCACCCTCCCATCAAAAGGAGCCTGAGAAAGTTGCCTTAACTCGATGGAGTTAAAAACATCATCGGCTGGAACCTGGAATGATGTCCTTAAAACTATGAGTTTTAAAAAAATTACCGTTTAACTTTCATCACTTTGGCCTTCACAAAACAGTAATCGATTAGTATTCAAAAAGATTTGATTTTCATGAGATTCCATCAACGATTTAATGTTTTTCTAAGTTTTCGCAACGGAGCGTGGAAAAGTTGTCGTTGTGAAAATTTTTTTTTATTATAGGTTTTACAGAATCTCTTTGACATAATAAGCATACTTATATATTATTTGACGTTTACAACATGTTTAGAGAATAAAAGCACCGTTAGTTAACGTTATTATAGATGGCCTCCCCAACCCCGGCTTCAACCCCGGCCCCGGCTAACCCCGGCCCGCCTGAACCCCGGCCCCGGCTGCCCCGGCAACCGCTCCCCCTACCCCGGTCCCGGCCCCGGTCCCGGCTAAAATTGTCGCCCCGGTCGATCACTAATGATGATGCTGTTATTGTTGTTCGTGATGATGATGACGACGACGTCGACGTTGTCGTCATCGTTGTTGTTGTTGTTGTTAGCGCCACAAGACTTATTAGGACGGCGCTCAATGAACTGAAGACCTACTTGCAACTTTTGTACTTTTCCAATGCGGCCAACTCCAAGTCTTTTGTTTGGTTGGGAACGAAACGAAATTCAGAAACAATTTCCGACGTGTGCTCCGATGGATCGTAGTCCCCCAACTCAGCTGGAAATGAGTAGGCGAGATGAGAATATTAAATGAGCTAATGAGTGGGTGGGTGAGTGAATGAATGAGTGGGTGGATGAATGAATGAGTAGGTGGATGAGTGGGTGGATGAATAGATGGATTGGAAGAGAAGTGGATCTTAATGGATCAGGTAATGATTAGGTTGATGAATGGGCAATTGTCTGAAAAGATGACGATGACGACAATGATGATGATGTTGATAACGACGACGACGAAGATGGTGATGATGATACAAACACTGTAACACCAGAGCTGCCAGTTCGACTGCAGTTTCAAACGGACATGGAAGCTTTCCGCTCAGTACGTCCTGCTTGACTTGTAGGAACACCTGATACCTGGTTTGGTAATAAATAAATATTCATCATGAATAAACATTAGTTATGAATAAATATCAGATACGAATTTTTAATTCAGCTTATTAAATATTTATTAATAAAGCCATTTCAAGAGGTCTAAGAATAGATCCATGGATAAATTAATATTAATGAGAAGATAGTGGATTTTTAAAATAGCAATGAATATTTATAAGCAATCGAGTCAACCAATCAACCCACGAATGAAAGGTGAGAATGCTTTTTATTTTCATTTCCACGAAGATTCTCAATTAAAATTTAAATTTTAATCCTAATTTAAAATTTATTTATTTATTTATTTATTGTAATTATAAAGCAGAATAATTGAAAGAAAACCATTGGATAGCCACGTGATATCACAACCAACTTTACCAATACGAATGCACTTGGACAGACGGACAGGTGTACACAATGGCGAACGATTGAATCAGGTGAACGAGGAACAGGTAAGTTTGATTGTTTTGGGGATAAACAGAGGTCAGGTAAATTTCGTTTAATTTTCTGGGTGTTTCCATGTTTTTGTTTATAAACTCATTCAATGATCGAGAGTGATGATGACGATGACGATGACGATGATGATGATGACGATGACGATGACGACGACGACGACGATGATGACGGTGATGATGACGACGGTGGTGATGACGACAATCCTTCAACTAGAATAAGCAAGATAATATTGATCGCATGATGTAATAAAACATTTTATTATTTTTTACGATCATTAAATTATTATATTTTATTATATTATGAGTGAACGTTCATTTCGAAACAAGACCTTATCAAAGCATTATTTAGTAAATTATTTGTAAATAGCCGACCATTGCATTGTATAAAAAAAAATATTACCTCTTCTTGTAAGACATGTATTATAATAAATTTCCTTTACAATTTTGTATAATAATCACTTTTTATTAATAATTTTTGTTGGTATTATTAATAATAATATTTTAAATAATAATAATTATTATTATTATTGTTATTATTTACATTATATTATATAATAATTATATAACTTATATACAATTATAATTATTATTTGTATTAAATATTATTGTTACTATAAATGTTGTTATTGCTGTTATTACTGGTTATAAATAATTTAAAGTAATAAATAATGGCATCAGGTCACATCCGTCAGAGGAGCAGGAAATTACATTTCAATGACATTTATGCATTTTTAAGCATCGATTTCCCAAAATAATAATAATAATAATATAATCTTTACATAAATTCATATTTTATAATAACTAACGCCAATATAATCACAATATTTTACAAAATGTATGAAAGAGTGAAATTCTCATGTTTCATTTGTTATATTTTGCGTATGTTATTGCAGCCATTAATTATAATAATTGTTTATTATAATATAAAAAACGTGTTCAATACGAATTGAATAATTTAATTTTGTTTCAATAACCTCGTTATTTCTTCTTTCAAGTTACTCGGTTGTGAGGAATAAAATTTCACTTTGAGGTGAAAGGTGGCCATTGAACCCCTGGGGACTGGGTCAGCAAGGAAAATATTATAATTATTATTAATAATAAATATTATTACTATCGATAAGTTATATTAAATAATGTTTGATGATTAATTTATAATAGATAATTATATTATTGATATTTTTTAATCGGCTAGAAAATTATGAAATGCAATTAAGAAATATGGCAAGAAATAATTTCTTCTATCTGTGTTTTAATTAATTATTTGTAATTAATTTAAATTAATTAATTTAATTATTTGAATCAATTATTTTAATTAATTATTTTGAGTTAATTTTAATTACTTATTTTAATTAATTACATAATTTACCATTTTTAATTAAATTTAATATCAAAAAGGAAACCTGGTTGGTCGGCTCTGAAAACTTGCTTCTTAATTTGTTTGTTCACTTCCAGCCATCTCTGGAAACATTAAAGCGTCAATTTTTATTATCACTGACGATGATATTATTGTTTAATTTCTTTATAACGACTTTATAATTGCTAATTTATTTATAATTTATTATAATAATTTATAACTTAATTATACTGTTCAATTTATTATTGTTTTATTTATTTATAAATGCTGATAAATTTTGAAATAAAGGCTTCGAAGTAATTCTGAGATTTCATCACGACGGTGAAGTTGGCAAACTTTCGGCAAACTTTTTGAAAGCCAATATCTCCGGAACGGAAAGAGCTAGAACCAAAATTCTTTTTTTAACTGATAGATAATAATCACGGAAATTATGTGGATATAATGTAAAAATGTTATCTTTAACGGAAAATTTAGTACAAGTGGCCGATGCTCAAAGCCGATTTCCCGGAAAACGTAGCTTTGTGAGAAAAATCGAAAAACGAATTCAGAATTTGCATTGAATTATCTTTCCCAAAAAAATACGTTTCGACATTTCGCCATCAGTCAGAGTACCTCAAAATTAAATAAGAAAGCTCCCTAAAATTTGTTTACGTTGCGAACCGGAGATAACGAATGTTTAACATATTTCTAATTTTAACAAAAGCTATATAGCAGAAATAGTTCAGATCACTATAATATGACATAATTTAGTTAGAAAAATTATTTAAATTATCGTTAAGCATCTTTTGCTTGAGCAGGCTGATGTCGTGCAAGTCACCAAAGTCACAAAATGAGGCAGCGCAATCAAATCCGACTTTGTGCGAAAAATTCATCAATACATTTTAAAAGAACGCAGAAAGACCTTTCAGAAAATATACGATACAATTATGTGGCATCGGTTTAAGACGCTCTATGACCTTATTATAAACGTTTCCCAGCAACCCACATGAGGTCATTCCATCGTTAGGCAAGCTGTCCTCTTCTCACTATGATTTGTGCCAAAAATCTTTTTATGCATTCTTATAGCACATTAAAATATCTTCCAGAAAATGTAAAATACAACGCTGGCGCTCCGGTATAAGGTGCTCTATAACCTTATTATAAATGCACCATAAATTCTAAGATCTTTTCTTTTCATCGTTTGGCGCTCTTCTCACTCGTCACACTGGTTTGTGCGAAAAATTGACTCTACTATTTCGATAGCATTTTCAAAGACCTTTCAAAAAATCTACAACACAACTATAGCGGACCGGTACAAGGCGCTCTACAATTTTTTTTAATATTGCTCCTTAACTGCTCACACCTTTTCTTTCCATCGTTTGACGCGCTTTCCTCACGTCACTCTGATTTGTGTCAAAATTCTATTTACACATTTCAATAGCTACTTCAATGGGCTTTCAGAAAATCTACAAACAAGTAACAGCACCCCTGTGTAACACTTTCTGTAACCTTATTATACGAGCCTCTCACATCTCTCTATCTTCGCTTTCAATCGTTCGTCGTGCTGTTCTCTCGCTATTCTGTTTTGTGCGAAAATTTGAGTCTAATATTTCAATAGAGCTTTCAAAGACCTTTCAGAAAATCTATAACACAACTATAGCGGACCGGTACAATGCGCTCTGTAATCGTTTTAAAACTGGCTCCAGCTGCTCACATCTTCTTTTTTCATCGTTTGAAGCGCTTTCTTCATGGCGCTCTGATATGTGCCATATTTTGATTCCAATATTTCAATAGAACATTCAAAGACCTTTCAAAAAATGTAAAACACAATGCTAGCGCCCCTGTGCAAGGCGCTCTATAACCTTATTATAAATGCACCATAAATTCTAAGATCTTTTCTTTTCATCGTTTGGCGCTCTTCTCACTAGTCACACTGGTTTGTGCGAAAAATTGACTCTACTATTTCGATAGCATTTTCAAAGACCTTTCTAAAAATCTACAACACAACTATAGCGGACCGGTACAAGGCGCTCTGTAATCTTTTTAAAACTGTCTCCAACTGCTCAAATCTTCTCTTTCCATCGATTTGCGCGCTTTCCTCACTTCCTATAATTTGTGCTAACATTCTATTTACACATTTCAATAGTTGCTTTAATGGGCTTTCAGCAAATCTACAAAAAAATTCCAGCACCTCTGTGTAAGATTGTCTATAACATTATTATACGAGCCTCTCAGAACTCTTCGCTTTCAATCTTTCGTCGCTCTGTTCTCTCGCTACTCGGCTTTATGCGACAATTTGATTCTAATATTTCAATAGAGTTTTCAAAGACCTTTCAGACCTATATTATGGTATATATAAGGTATTGTATAGGCAATTCGCCTACATAAAGCTTTCACATATAAAAGCTTGCCTAAATTCTACTTCCAAATGTCGAAAGGTCTAAAACAACCACCGATCTCCACACTTTATCTATCTAATTTGTCTGAGAAAAAGAAATGCTTTGTTATAGAGGACATATCTTTTGTTCGTTGTCATTAATTGGGTATCATTTATATGATTCGGATAAGTAAAGATTAATAGATGAATTAAGAATTTTGCCATCAAAAATACTAACATTAAAATAATTTTCATGCTTTGCTTGGTGAAATCCAGACTTAAGCAATTGCTTTGTTTTACTTAGCTGATAATTGACGTTTAAATGTTTAGATATATGAAACTTGCATAAAGCTAGCCGGGCGAAAATTACCATTGTTAAAAAGCCTAGATATTACGCAGCCGGGCAATAATCGAAGCAACAACTCAAAATCTAAAACTCAACTATATTTAACAATTTACGTCTCATTCGATTCATAATAACCTAAACTTTAACAAAAATTAACTGTCACTCATATTAAACTTTAATCAATACCTCAAATACCACGAACATTAAGAGTTTACATCTTTAAACCCTTTGAAATGCATTAATAACGGAGTTATCAAACAAACTTTAAATTACAGCAACAATAACTTTGAAATTCATTTATGTCATAGATTTCGGCCTAACTAAGCTTTTGATACATTTCCAGTAAATGTAGCAGGCATTAAGTAAGAGTTTTTGAAGAAAAATAATATCGAGTTATTTGAATTTCAATGAAGGGACGCGATCCATTTTAAGTCTCAAATTAATATATTGAGACGGTTTTCTGGGCCTATTTTTAGATATGTTGTGTATTAATCATATATCTCTCCAATACCAAACTTTCGGCTCCCAATTTGTTGTGGTTTTAGAGTAAATTGGAAATAACAAATCATCGCAACTTTTGAGAATCGAGTTCGGCGATCAAGTCCATTGACTCGGATTTGCGCCCTATAGGCTCTTTTTCTCAATTACGAAAATTATAAAAAAATTAAATTCAAAATAATTTTGGCAATAGGTTAATAATAAGAAATATGAATGACAAAGCCGAAGTTGGGACTTCTAAAGTGAATAGTTTTTCTTATAATCTCGTAAATATAAAATGGACGCGAAACTCTAAAAATTCAAAAACCTAAAGTTTGATAAAATGTATGACAAACTATCTTCAAAAAGTTCATTTTGCTATCAATAGCAAACTTTTGTGGTAAAAATGAGCAATTTTGCATACGTTCTTTATAGACGACCCCTGACATGTTTTGAAAACAATTCGTCGGGGACCGGCCTGATAAATTTAAAATATGAAGTTTATTCAAAACTAATATTATATAACTCAAAATAAAGATTTAATTGTCAGTAATGTTTTTCTAAAATTAAATTTACTTGAAATTTATTATTAACGAAATTAGGAAACATAAACCTTTATTTTCATTCTCATAATTTTGAAATGTAGGTATATCATTCATCTTAGTACAAATAAGCTTTTGAAATACTTTTCAAAGTACTTAACAAACATTAAATGGGAGTTTTTGGCCGAAAAGACTAAAATAATAGCGAGTTTTCTGAATTAAATTAAGCGACGCGATTCGTTTTAAGTATCGAATTAATGTATTAAGACGGTTTTCTGACCCCATATTCAGACATGTTGTGTCTTAATAATGTATCTCTTCATTACCAAATTTTCGGCTCCAAATATGCTGTGGTTTTAGAGTAAATTAGAAATAACAGATCATCGCAACTTTTGAGAATCGAGTTCGGCGATCATGTCGAGATTACAGAACGCCTTGTACCGGTCCGCTATAGTTGTGTTGTAGATTTTTTGAAAGGTCTTTGAAAATGCTATCGAAATAGTAGAGTCAATTTTTCGCACAAACCAGTGTGACAAGTGAGAAGAGCGCCAAACGATGAAAAGAAAAGATCTTAGAATTTATGGTGCATTTATAATAAGGTTATAGAGCGCCTTGCACAGGGGCGCTAGCATTGTGTTTTACATTTTTTGAAAGGTCTTTGAATGTTCTATTGAAATATTGGAATCAAAATATGGCACATATCAGAGCGCCATGAAGAAAGCGCTTCAAACGATGAAAAAAGAAGATGTGAGCAGCTGGAGCCAGTTTTAAAACGATTACAGAGCGCATTGTACCGGTCCGCTATAGTTGTGTTATAGATTTTCTGAAAGGTCTTTGAAAGCTCTATTGAAATATTAGACTCAAATTTTCGCACAAAACAGAATAGCGAGAGAACAGCACGACGAACGATTGAAAGCGAAGATAGAGAGATGTGAGAGGCTCGTATAATAAGGTTACAGAAAGTGTTACACAGGGGTGCTGTTACTTGTTTGTAGATTTTCTGAAAGCCCATTGAAGTAGCTATTGAAATGTGTAAATAGAATTTTGACACAAATCAGAGTGACGTGAGGAAAGCGCGTCAAACGATGGAAAGAAAAGGTGTGAGCAGTTAAGGAGCAATATTAAAAAAAATTGTAGAGCGCCTTGTACCGGTCCGCTATAGTTGTGTTGTAGATTTTTTGAAAGGTCTTTGAAAATGCTATCGAAATAGTAGAGTCAATTTTTCGCACAAACCAGTGTGACGAGTGAGAAGAGCGCCAAACGATGAAAAGAAAAGATCTTAGAATTTATGGTGCATTTATAATAAGGTTATAGAGCACCTTATACCGGAGCGCCAGCGTTGTATTTTACATTTTCTGGAAGATATTTTAATGTGCTATAAGAATGCATAAAAAGATTTTTGGCACAAATCATAGTGAGAAGAGGACAGCTTGCCTAACGATGGAATGACCTCATGTGGGTTGCTGGGAAACGTTTTATAATAAGGTCATAGAGCGTCTTAAACCGATGCCACATAATTGTATCGTATATTTTCTGAAAGGTCTTTCTGCGTTCTTTTAAAATGTATTGATGAATTTTTCGCACAAAGTCGGATTTGATTGCGCTGCCTCATTTTGTGACTTTGGTGACTTGCACGACATCAGCCTGCTCAAGCAAAAGATGCTTAACGATAATTTAAAAATTTTTTCTAACCAAATTATGTCATATTGTAGTGATATGAACTATTTCTGCTATATATCTTTTGTTAAAATTGGAAATATTTGTTAAATTTAGCGCATTCGTTATCTTCGGTTCGCAATGTAAACAAATTTTAGGGAGCTTTCAGAATTAATTTTGAGGTACTCTGACCGATGGCGAAATGTCGAAACGTATTTTTTTAGAAAGATAATTCAATGCAGATTCTGAATTCGTTTGTCGATTTTTCGCACAAAGCTCCGTTTTCCTGGAAATCGGCTTTGAGCATCGGCCACTTGTACTAAATTTCCCGTTAAATATAAAATTTTTTTATTATGTCCACATAATTTCCGTGAACATTATCTATCAGTTAAAAAAAGAATTTTGGTTCTAGCTCTTTCCGTTCCGGAGATATTGGCGTTCAAAAAGTTTGCCGAAAGTTTGCCAACTTCACCGTCGTGATTTCATCAATGAGTCAATGGACACCCTTTCCGTGCTTCAAGTTAACGAGGAAAATGATTTTAAATTTATGGCTTTCACTTAATTTTTTTTTAAGAAGAAAACTTGAATTATTAAATATTAATTATTTCAAAAACACAAAACAAATTATTAATTATTAATCCTATTTGCCTATTTGCTATTTTAAGTTTATATGCATTATCACGAACTCCAGGAATACACGATATCAGTGTGTACGTATGGCGTATCAAATGTTACATAGTCTCAGATGTTACCTCAATCAGATAAACAAATCAAATCCTTGAATTATATTTTACAAATTCCTTATAATTTTATACATAGAGACAGTATCTCTTTTGAATATCTTTTCCTAGATCAAAATCAGATACCCTCTGAGTTCATCAGATGGCGTTTGCGTGCCTTTGTGATGTTGTGATCTCAGTTGTTAATTACATCATCATATAAAACAATTATTAACTATTATTTTAATTATAATTATGTTGACATATAATAACATATTCCTTATTTAAATTCAATTATTTCATTATATTAACACATAATAACCTATAATAACATTTTCAATTATAATATTATAGTTATAATATGTTTTTAACGAAAACAAAGACAATAGTTTATATAATGTATATTACATAAATAATAGCCACGTGAATAATAATTTTATTTAACCTAATAATTAATGATGCATTTATTAGTCATCATTTTGTTGCAATAATAATTTGTCTCCTGGAAATTGCAACTATTTGCACTAGGTATTGACTTTTTTGAGGCCACTTTGACTACGATGACGACTCTCATGACTTTTGACGATGACGACTACGACGATGATCATGACGTTTGACGATGATGACGACGACGATGATCATGACTTGTGACGATGATGATCATGACGTTTGACGATGCCGACGATGGCAATGAAGAACGCGGAAGACCAAAAACGATTTTTTAAAAATAATGACGTTTTCACACGAATATTTCCGTGTGAAATCTATTTACAACTTTGTTTATTTATGTTTACCTTGGCAAAGATCTATAAATAGGATCGGGCAAACAGGCTAATTTTACTATAAACAAGTTTTGAAATTATATGACAATTGTTTTTAATTAAAATCAGATAAATTATTTCAAGTAACGACGAAATAATTAAAACAACTATAATAAATGTAATTATTATTACAATATTATTTACTATTTTTAATTATTAATATTTTGATTAAAATAGTAATCATTAATGATGCATTATTTATACTGAAAATTAAAATTAAATTAAAACTATTAACTTCGAGGATTGATTATAAATAATAATATTAATAATAATAAATATTATTTATATCATTTATAAATTTTATATTATTTATAAATATTTTATAATTATTAATAATTATTTTAATGAAATTATTAATTGTAATCAATTAATTGTGAATAATTATTATTTATTATAATAAAAAAAGAATGATTATTATATATTATGATTAATTATTGTTATTATAGCATAATTATATAAAATTACAAGGGATGCTAACATTGATATCCTGGTGATCTGTAAACTGGAGTCCAAAATAATCAGTTTCCACGAGGTCCATGTAATTGAATACCTTCTGATATAAGACGCTGCCATAAGCTCTTTTCTGAATTAAAAAATGTATTTGCGTGTTAATTGTTAGTTATAATAAGTGATATATAAAATAAAATAATATAATATAATATAATATAATATAATATAATATAATATAATATAATATAATATAATATAATATAATATAATATAATATAATATAATATAATATAATATAATATAATATAATATAATATAATATAATATAATATAATATAATATAATATAATATAATATAATATAATATAATATAATATAATATAATATAATATAATATAATATAATATAATATAATATAATATAATATAATATAATATAATAATATAACATAATAATTAGTAACTCTTGTAATTATTAATATATCACTTATTAATAATAATATTATTATTATTATATATTATTATTAAATACATTTTAATATATTGAAATAATAAATATAGTATAATATATTAATAGATATTACTAGTAAAATTGACTCAATAGACAATTATTTAAATTTATTTAAATGAGCAAATATTGCGAAGGGTTTGGGAGACATTCCTTAAAGGGATTTTGTTTCAATTTTAGTTTTCTAAATTAAATTAAATTTTAAAAAATCATGAATGCATGGGATTCCAACGTAATGAATAATTAATAAAATGAATAATTAATTAATTGTGAATAATTAATTAATTGTGAATAATTAATTAATTGTGAATAATTAATTAATTGTGAATAATTAATTAATTAATAAACGCGTTCCTCCCACGCCGTTAGATTCTCGTTTGATGTGACAACTGTTGTCATGCAAACAAGTTCATTAAGACAGGTGGTGATGACCCACTACAGGTGAAAGTGAACGGTTGAGGCAAAAATACCATACTCTAAATTTAGGGTGGACTGTTTTTTATATATTGAATTATTTTATAAATGATTTATTTTTAAAAGTCGGAAATCGAAAGAAAAATAAATCTTTTTTTAAAGAATTCAATGTATATATCACTCTATATACAAGTACGTTTATCAAAGGCCCTTGCACCTTCATACCTGTACACCTCTCAATACAGGTAAAACCACTGTGATGTGTGTGTGTGATGTATATCAACCTTTGAACTTACAGCCATTGAAGACTGGAAAACCAGACTTCAAAGATGGCGCAGATAGAAGTGGTCATTGATGTTTATAATAATATAAAATAATAAGTATTTGGAAATAATTTATAGCTTTTAAGACATTGATTTGGTGTGGAACATAATGTTATAATTGTATTGCTTTTGATTTTAAAAAAAAATTACAATAATAATGACAGAAATATTGGTAAAAATAATTGTTACTATTTATTCAATATTTACAAAAAAATAATTAAAAAAACTAACTATGATTTATTTAACAAAATTAATACTTTCCGATCAAATACTTGTAATAATAACAATCATTACAATAGTATAATAATTACGACATTATAATTATTATAATTACAATAATTTCAATTATTTAATCATGATCATCGTCGTCGTCGTCATCATCATCATCATCATCGTCATCATCGTCATCATCGTCATCATCATCGTCATCATCGTCATCGTCATCATCATCATAATGTCTTCCAAGTGAATTAAAAGACATCTTTGAAATGCTTTGAAACTGCAACCTCAGGGAGTTTCTAAACATTCCCGACTTTATTTCCTTTTTGAAGCCCACAAAAAGTTTTTTGGAGTTTTTGTTGAAATTTAATTTAATTTTTAATTTAAAATAATATTTTTTTGTCTTTAAATTTTAAATAATAACGAGAGAATTAATAATATTATTTATTATTATTATCATTATTAAATATAAATGTTCTGTTGGATTATTGTTTAATACCATGTTTAATATTGATATTTATTGATATTATAGTTACTTACCATATTAATTACGTTAATAATAATAGTTAATAAATATAGTTAATAAAAGTAATAAATGTAATATAGTAAATATAGTAATAAATGTTAATAAACCTTAATTTGTAATCTTACATTTTACTTCCTATCATGAAAATCAAAATAAATCGTTGAAATGTTAAGAACAAACGTTGAACATTTTCAAACACAAATTATCAACGTAAAATGCTAATTGGTCGCTGAATCACTGGGATTCGTGAATTGAAGAATTAATTACGTAACCCTTTCCAAAGAACAGCAACATTCTCCTTTCCGGGAGAGACTCCGGGAAACGCTGAATGAAAAGGAATCTTGAAAAGGAGTGAATGTACCAATGAATGAATGAATGAATGAATACCAATTGGAGAGTGGGAGAGTGATTGCATGGAGTGAACGAATGAACGAACAATCTTAATGAATGAATAAAGACGAATTAATTACAATTTCATTATTCTTGACCAGGGTTTATCTGCAACCAGTCATCGCTTAGACATGCAGAACGAGACTGGATAAGAACAAATGAAAAACAAAAGAAAATTATTGGATAAATTTGCAAAGTGACCGCACGATTGAACAACCTTTTGAATTATTGCGTTATCTCAGTAATGAGTCCTTACTGGGTGGTCCGACAACAAATCAATGAACCGTGACCGCGTCAAACTTGTCCAATTCTGAACTTATTAAGTATGGATTGCTTAAGATGGATGTCATGATTAGAACCCGAAGTTAAGAATGACGAATCATGATGATGATGATAATGATGATAACAAATTGACGACGACGACGACGATGGCGAAGGAAATGATGAAGATGAAGATGGCGGTGCTGCTACCGGGATGATGATAAACACGACTGTGGTCGTTACCCAACATGAATTGCTTTAAAAATAATAAACTTATAATAAACTTTGTTCACGCGTTTGAGTTTAAACTTTTTGAAATGTTGAAATGTGTGACATGTATAAATTCAAAATACAACTTATTTAATTAATTAATTAATTATAATAATTTTTAAAATATATAGTAGTAGAAATGATTATAGTCACGACCTAGAAAGATTCTAAAAATAGGCTGGCCAATCAATCGCACCTTCTCGGAAACAACGAATGTTAATTAGCATTGAAATGTAAACAGAGCGGATGAATCATGCGTGGTGAACACATGAATAATTAATCAGGACGGCTGGATGTGCGAGCCGGTGTCCAATGACTGGAAATGAACAGTTGTTGCATATTGATGAAGTTCAACCAAAGGTCAAAGTAGGTGAAGACGTCGATGATGATAAATGATGATGATGATGATGATGATGACGACGACGATGACGACAACGATGACGACAACGACGACGACGATGATGATGATGATAATGATGACTTTGACGACGACTACGACTGATGAATATTCTCATGATAACGTCATGGCGGTGCCTCTAAGACCCTCGGCTTCTCATTGGTGGAATTCCAGTGACGTGAGCAGGAGTGTCAGAAAAATTCAAAATTTTCAGCACTTTCATGGCAATGAATAGAGAAGTCTATCGGTACGTAGTGATAAGCGAAAACCTGTATCATTATCAAGAAACGTCCGGCTACTATAATCACAACCACCAAAGTTTTGGTGGCATTGAAATTGTTCCAAATGAAGAAGATTTGATGAAGTAAGCGATGTAACTTCCTTGTAATGAAGTTAGAAATTGCTTCCATACAACTGCTGACGGCGATGATGATGATAATGTTGATGCCGATGATGAGGATGATGACGAAGCGGATGGCGAATGTAGTGGCTATTCGACAATTTCCTATAATTATAATGATGAACTGCAATAATGTTCAAAATGATCTGAGTGACCGTTATTCTGCAGCGGAAGTTTTAAAGGGACATTACTGTCATTAGGACGACAACGATGATGATAGTGATACTGACCTCGATGATGGTGATGATGATGATGATGATAGTGATACTGACCTCGAAAGTCAAATCATCGACCAGAAGTGATCATCAGGTCAAGATCATTAAGAAACTCGATTACTCGTGGGAACTTCAAACTACGAGATGAGGTGATGATGATGATGAAGATGAAGTTGAAGTTGTGGGAGACTCGTTATTCGATATTCAATAAGTTATATAATTAATAATCACCAAGTTGTATAAAAAAATTAACTCATTCATTCATTCATTCATTCGCTCCTTTGTAGCAATTCACTCAATCAATCCGTGGTTTCGAAACCAACCTCTGGGAGATGTTGAAGAAGATTGGAAAATATATAATTACATTTAACCAGTAAACTCTGTTCCAAATACAAAGTTAAAGAACAGCTATAATTTATTATAAACATATTATAATAACAACAACAAAACAAAATACAACAGCAACATCAACATTTGATGCAACAGCGGACCTTCAAGTTATTAACTGTTCATACGAGTTCCTAATTAAGACAAGAGGAGAATCCCTAAAAATAACGTAATTTATTAATTTATAATAAAGTTAATTAATATATAATTACAATAAAACAATAATAATAATAATAATAATTCCCGCTGTTACAATTTAAACGGTAATTGCTACGACTTTCCACTTCATTCTTATCGAAATTACCATGACAACAACCTTCCTCATTTGCATAGGGCCAAAGGTTATGAGGTCACTGCATAACATTACCATTATTATTATTATTTTATTATTATTAAGTTAATATAACTAATCATTATAATATAACGCATAATTAATAATTATAATCAGAGATTGTTGAAGGGCGATTGAAAAGTTATGAAAATAAATTAAGATCTTCACAGGTACTAAAAATAAACATTTGTTGACAAGTTCAAGTTGAAAATGTCACGTGATTGGTCGCTGGTGCGGTGCCATTGAAATCAATTATTATTTTAAATTATATTTCGTCCATTTAATGGACTCTCACAGTTTAAGTAGCCATATTGAAATTTATTTATTTATTTATTTATTTATTCATTTTATTTTCGTGTTTATTAATTTTTGATTATGAGTTTTATTTTGATTTAAAATTACATCAACGACAGTTTTATTATGCAATAATCAGAATGTCACCGGTTTATATCAGTTATTAACTGTATTAAAGTATAATTTAAGCAGTAATATTAATAATATCACAGATATAACTTATGCAATGTGCAATGTTTATAACGTAACATTGTATAATAATATTGTTCATGCCAATCGTTCATGAAACGTTTAATGTGCAAAAATTATAATATAAAAAATAAAAATTAATTAAGTTGAGGCAGTTTAAAAATCCAAGATTCATGTCCTGGTGACGTAAGTGATGACGTCATTTCGTCAGTGGACCGTTGAAATCTCGTATAAGTTTCGTGGCCATGGCAACCAATCCTGGGAACGCAAGTTCCAATCTCTCCGAATAAATTTATTTAGATATATAAATGCGTAGAAATGCATCACGAAATATCTAAATTATAATTTACAATTATTTAAACTTTAATTTATAAGTTAATCGTTTAAAATAAAAAATTATAATTATACGATTAAATATAGATTGTGTTTATGTAGAGAACTTCAGTTTTTTTCAGACATCATATGTCTTTAAATCAACGATAGGCTGTCATCTTGCATCCTGGCAATTGTTGGAAAACATTTTTGATCTCTTTGAAATAACAAGGAATTGTTTGCATATTTTTCTCCTAATAACTATATTTATCGATGACATTCATCTTAATCTCAAAATAAAAGTTATCGTCATCATCATCATCACCTAAGCCTTTAATCCAGGCATTGCAATCCTTTCAAGACAAATCCGTGTTGGAAAATGTTGAGCAACAAATGAAATGTTCATAATTTGAATATTATTATTACACCAATTTTACGTCAATTCATTATTTACATTTACATTATTTATCGATTAATGCATCTATCACAAAAGAGAATTAAAAACAGATTAAACCAAATTAAACAGAATTTAAATAAAGATGTTTAAAACTAATTAACAATGCTAATTATTAATTTATAGCAATGCATTAACTGTCTCATATCAGCATATTTAAATATTCAAATTCATGTCTTCAATGAATAGAAAATGGGCAAGAGAAGAAAATGAGTTCAAAAACCTACCGGAACTTCGAAATCCACCTGGTTCCCATCCAGGAGTAGGACGTGGCAGATGATGGCGGATCCCTGCTTTCCATGTCCACTGGACTGATCCTGACCGGGTACATTCCACCTCCCACTAAACAACCTCATGAATCGACTCATGGTCACTCGGGGGTGGTTTCAAGAAATTTTGGCGCAAATCGAGTTTTTAGGAAAAACTGAATTCAATTTGAATTCAAATCCAGGTCACCGAGGTTTTGGAAAGATCTTTTAATTGACAATCTGGAAGAGAGCTTCTAATGTTTATGTGGATGTCTGTCTGTTTGTATCTTTGTGTGTATGTGTGTGTGTGTCGGGCTTTCAACTGTAAATTTCTGCTCCACGAGAATCAGTTTAAAATTCCAACGCTTCCAAGAGTCGGTGCGAGCCAATAAAATCCCAATTAGTGGATGCTTCCACTGAAATGAATAAAAATCCGGATCCAGGTGGCCTCAATAAGTACAAAGCACAAAACAACTTGTACAACAACACCGTAGGCTTTTAGTGAACAACGACGAAAACAACGCAACGTTTCCGGTTGAAGCTGTCATCAATCACTCTGCCGAAACATTGCATGCAACTGGTCAGCTGAAGCTGCTTGTTATGCAAACAACAACAACATCACATACGACACGCATACGATTTTCATACAGCACGGGACTCGATACTAAACAACGATCACGTCTTATACGCTAAACTTGAGGCTACCTGGATTGATGGTAGCACGTGTATAATATTGGCGCGTCTTTCGAGAGAGATGTTAAGGCAAAAAGTGAGAGAAAAAATACATTTGCAGTGAGAAAGAGAAGAAATAAAAGCCTGCTTAAAATGAATGGGGTGCCTATTCAGATGAGCTGGCTAATTAGTTATGCATAACAATACAAGCGACTATTTACTCCCAAAACTAAAACAGTTAAAGCATTACTTTATGCTAATGAACTGAAGAAACTCATCGCAAGTTAAGCAATTGTATAGTATTGCAAACCTGTCAATATTTGTATTGAACATAGACAATTCAAGCTTTCTTATTGGTGGGACTAAAAATATTACCAAATCAAACGTACCGGAGTTGGGTGAGGATAAGTGGAGTAGAGACATGACAATCACGAAGTCAATATCTTTGAAAACGTTTCATAAATCAAACTTTCAAATGATTAAATAAAGGATTTAACAATGTGGAGTCGATCAAAAATTATCTGAAAAAGTTATACCTGCCGACATAGATATCCAAAGGCTCGCTCTAAATGTGAAATATTAATAATATAATGTATTGTCACTGGACTTCCTAACTAATCGGTTAAGTAACTGTTTTCCTAAATATTTACGGTTGAAAACTCTTGAACTGCGAAATTTTAGATGATAAAATATTGCCTTTTCAAGCGTCTAAATTACTGCATCTTTGGTTTAGACTGACATCCTCAGCGTCTTTAGAAGGAGGGTGTCGAATTTATTGGACCATTGAGACGCGCACGTTACGTATTTGGAAGACATTCGCGTTGATAACAGTCCTTTCAACGAACTTGACAAGAAGATGATGAAAGGATGTTCCTGTCTTTATGCTTTCCGTCGCTTTTTCCTGATATCGAGGATAATTAGCATCTCACGCAGGTGTAATAAATACTAATTTATTTACAAGTTTAACAAGTTTAATGTCGTGATAGAAGGTTAATTGGTTAGGTTAAACACTTTGATGAGAGACGATTTGGAAGAGGGGGAAAATAAGCCTTGGGGCAAAAATTTGGAGAAGAGAAAATTTCTAAGCTGAAGGTGCCGAGCAAAATGTTCAATTTAAAGGTTGAATCTTCATTTGCGGTTTCCAAGCTAAAAAATCTAGTCAGTTTTAAATCACTGGAGGCCATGAATTCTCCCCCTTCCCTGCCCTTAGATCCACCACCGTGGTCACGTAAGCAATAAAGTGGGGTCGTTTTTGTAATCAATCGTCAAAGCCCCTAAAAATGTTACATTAAAGTCGATTTCGTATTGAGTCATTGAGTGACGTTTTCATTTCATATCGAACTAGTCTAACACAATTTTTGGGGCCAAAACAAGGCTAAGAAAAATTGATGGTTCGCAGAATCCTCCTTATCATCCAATCATATTTCCCCTGTTGGTATCAGTAATAGGATGTTTTGTTTCATTTTATGCGCTAAGATTGCCGCGAGTCGGAATATTGTTTTTATGTATTTGGTAAATAAAATAGAACATTTTCAAAAGCACATAACTTCTCAGGATATATATGTAGAATTTAAATTTGTATTTTGTCTTTGTAAACAAAAGCAGTTGTTGTGAACGAAAATGAAAAGAAGCTAATCCAAGTCAACTAAAAATGGCCGATTTGAAAAAAAATAACACAAAATCAAGTAGACATATTTCCGTGATACTGCTTGGTCGGGCTGGATCAGGTCGAAGTAATCTCCTAGCCGTGAGTGATACGGGAAACTTTATGCTTCGTGACCATAAAACCAAAGGCAAAACCAAAATCAATCATTTATTGTTTCAGAGCATTACGGAACATCTCAGAGCGAAGACAAAGAATACTTTCAATATTAATTTGGACCCTTTAACAGAGAGTGACAGATTATATAACATAAGTATGAGTTTTATGTCAATCAGCATTTCTCCTCATTATTAAAGATATTACAAAACTTTGTGATATAATAAGGTTTTAACTTATTAAAGATTCATTTCTGATCAATTTACTGCAGACATCAGTGATACATCTCCTTATGAGGACATAAAACTTTATTACAACTTCACTAATACCAAGACATTGTTCACTTCACTGAACATTTTCACCTCAAAAATTGACCAGGTTTCAGAATTACATCATTTGATATTTGATTAGTTATATTTTGAATTACATTGTGGTTTATGACTGATTTATGTGGTTTAGCTTGAGTAAAGTTAATATTAATTAAAAAAATATGTCACTTTTCAGCTGAAGAAAATTTTGCTGGAAAAAACATCCAGTTTTGAGTTGAGTTTTTAAATTATCAACATTTTTAAAGTATTACGTCTTTAATCATTTTATATGATTAGAAATATTTGATTCAGAATTTATTAAATCAATTAAAGAAAAAGTGTATTTTCTTTTCACTGAAGATATCTTTTTGTTGACACACCAAATCCTGATGAGTTTCTCTGCTCGCCATCTGGTGTTGCCATCCCAAGAGTTTTGGTAAGTAATAGAAAATGGTAATTAATTTTCAATTTATTATTTGTTGATTAATTAAAGATTACTTAATTAAGTAATTAATCTATTGATTGCATGCTCTGTCAGGCTTCTGAATATCCAACGGTTATCCTGTACGTCATGGATTGTCAGAGGTGCCAAGATCCACTTGTCCTGATGAGGACAATCATTGATGCCTGCTCCATCAAAATGAAGTTTGGTTTGCCATTGGTTGTCGTCTGCAACAAGGTGAGTTCAGTTTTTAATTAATTGTTTATTTATCAACTATTATTAATTGCAAGGATGGATCAGTATCATTTCTCCTAGTTCTATATAATGGTTCATCATAATTTACTAGATTTTATTACTCAATGTAGATGCAATTTTCAGTTTAAGCTTTCATTGATAAATTCAGATTATTAGAATCTCATTAAATCAAAAACATCAATAATTGAAAATAATTCATTTTATTACTTTAACGTAATTTTCAATATTTTCTTTCCAACTTTAACATAACCTCAAAATTCAGAACGACTTGGTTGATTGGACGGTCATTCAATCGTGGATGGATGACAGCAGTTTGCTGATGGAAGCTCTCTTGGAAAAAGAGCTTCAAGTGTCCAATGACATATCTTCAAAAATTTATGACTTTCCAAGGCTTTGTGGGGAACTGAAGGTATGTTTAAATTTAAATTGAATTTATTCAATTGATTTCCTTGCATTAAATGATCAGCAAATGTTTATTAGTCTTAATAAATGTTCATTGATTTTGTTAACTTATTATCAGTCTTTTTAATTTCTTATCAGTCATTAATGGCATCAGGTATTAATGTTCATTAATTCTACTGGTTTATTTTCAAATTTGTCCAGTAATAGTTTTAACAATTTTATGAAGATTATTTTTGAATTAAATTGAAATCTTTATTTATTAAAATAAAGTTTTTTTGGTGCATCATTTTTCCAGTTTATTGAACATTGGATTTTATTTTAGAATTATCTATGTCTCATAATTTGACACCTTAAATTGTGTGAATCAATATTTTTCTTTCATTCACCAGATTGTCAGCACATCGGTTAAAAATAACACGGGAATTGAAGATCTTGTGCAAGCGATAGATGATTCTAGAATTGAATATGAAAAGTAATTTTATTTATTTATTTTATTTTTTTAACAACATTTCATCAAATGTTTTTAATGTTTATGAGTTAATCTGTCATTGTCTTTAATTTTCTAGCGAATTAGCAATTCAACAATTTATGTCATAAATTGTTATCTAAAAAATAAAATTTTTATTATAGTTATTATATTTTTATTATATTATTATATAGTAAAATTAAAATTTTTGCCAGTTCCTACAAATCAAACCAGGATGAAATTGACAGAATGTTAGGCATGGTCAGAAAGCAGATTGCTGATCTAAGAGATGATGCAATTACTTGTGAATTACTCAGTGAGTTTAGTTGAGAATATGGTGTTTTCAAATTATGGTTAACTGAGTTGATTACCATAGGCAGGCGATTGTTGGTAGTATTCTAATTTAATTTTTATTCCATATGTATGTTAATAAACCTGAATTTGTTAAAAACTAAAATAAATTCATATTTAATAATAACTAAAATTAAACATTTAAAAATTAGTTTCAATGATGTTTTAGCCGGAAACTATTTATTGAAGCATCTTTGAAATTCAATATCTTTAAATGCCTGTCCATCTTTTTTCAGACATGCCAATCAGAGAATCTTGTCCTGGTGAGTATGACATCAGCAATGATGATGTTAATGAGGCCTTCGTAGATGATTGCATTCAGAGAAATCTGTCAATGCTTCAATCTAAATCGAGAGAAAATGATAATGCAGAAGACGATGATAATGATGATGAGTATGAAGAGGTCATGAAGAAGCATTTCTCGTCAGATTAATGTGATCTGCAATGCAGTTTGAGAAAGGTTTATGAAAATCTCGGCATAAAATGTTTTGATAATTGAGTGGAAACTGCTTTAAATACAATTGACTGTAGCATCTAACAGGATGAATGCCAAATAAAGTTATTTGAGCTATTTTTTGTCAAATGCGCTATAAGTATATCGTACAAAATATTTAAAACTGCAATTTCTTGCATCATTAGGTAAGTATGCTTGCTGCTTCCTGCATTATTTGTTCTTGTGAGCTGTCCTTGAAGAAATAGCCCTCAAACTGTTGAGAGAAAATATTGAGGGTGTCTGCATTTAGTTCTTAGTCAATTATATTTCTGCTGGATGATTGAATTGATAGCTGAAACAAATCAGCAAAAGACGGATTATCGAACAGAGGGAGTCAGATGTTGTGTTTGGACTCCTACTCATTGCTAAGACATTCATCTGCCGCATAAACGGGCTGATTTAAGAAGTTTTCACTATCTCTTTACTCGCCGATATTTTAATTAAGATCAATGGTGACATTTTCTCCAAAATGTCTTAATATTTAGACTAGCTATGTGTGAGTTAGAGCTAATTTTGAGTTGCTTCGAATTTGGAGAAGCATATATGGTAGACCTCTAACTTTATTAGGTTTATAAGATTACAGTTGACATTTAGCATTAAGACGAGATTTTGTCCTCAAAAAAGTTCAGCGGCTCTCGCAAATGTAGATCAACACTCAGCCTAATCGACCAATGAATGCAGACAATGTTTAGCTTTAAAAAAAAAGGCACACTACTAAATGGCGTTGTGTAAACAGTACTTCAAAAACATTTGGATGATTATTCATCATCACCATACCAAATGTCACAATCTCCGTACACTAAAATACTGGTGTTTTCAACTAATGACAATGCAATGCAAATCAGAGCTAAGTAAAAAAATTATCTAAGGGGGTCTTAGAAAATTATTGGAGACTGTGTTTCAAATTTAAGTGGTTACCACTCTTTGATATTAGTAATATTTTTTTTTATCTAAAATGTGTTATTTATTACTACTGCAATAAAACCGTGTAGGTGTTTACTTAGCACTGAGCGCCCATGAATCACCACTTCACGTGACTATTTGTCGGCTAGGATTCTTCAATATTGAAGTGAACAGTTATGTAATTATCTACTTTTGGATTGTTTAATATTCTAATAAATTATTTTAATATATAAATGAATAATTTATTTAAATATTTGAAATTAGTTTATTACTAGTGGGGATGGAGTAATTGGTTGTTGAGCAGAAATCACTTAAGTGATTCGTGAATAAAGTTGCCGATAGAAATTAGGCCATTATAAGCAAACTATTTCACGCAGTTATAATTGTACTATTTAGGAAGTCAGGTTAGTAGGCGTTAGCCCAAGTTCATCTACCAGGTCAGAAGCATGAAGTCATTTGGAAGTGGCCTGACCGAGACCAATAACCTTTACTTAATATAAATTTCATTCTTACTGTGCGACCAAATTGTGAGGCTTCGTTACGCTTTACCATGAATGCCACACAATTCCAACTATCCTTAAGCACCGCTCACATTCGAGCGATTAGGCTCTCATCGATCAATACACAACAGCTGGAGGAATGATACAGTCAGCTCTACACGATTTCTGATTATACGAAGTGGGTTTAAGGCTGGGATCGCGCTGCTGGTTTTGGCTCCTGACAACCAACCAACAATAATGTGTGCTCAATCCAACGCAGCTATTTGCCGATCCAAAACAATTCAAGGAAAGTCTTGATGTACTGGACTTTTTTGAATAAATATTTCATTTATTACATTAGGAATGATAAATAAAATAATCACCAGTGCATTTTATCACGATGCCGTAGTCAAAACAAACAGTTTAAAAATGGATAGTAATTAAAATTAAGATAATCAGTTCGTTACAAAATCCATCACAGAAATTTAATGATTCTTAAAATCTTCTAATGAACTATGAATCACTTTGAAAGGCTTTGGAGTAACATTGAAGTTATTTGGAGGATGTCTGCCCACAAAAATTATACAACAAAATGATAAAATCTGTGCCTTTGAGCAATAGCAGAACATATTGGAATAACCCCAATTTTGACAAATTAGGTGCCAGAAGTAGATTGGCAACCTTAATGATAATAAGAATAATATAATAACACTAGTAAATAATAATAATAACGAAAATTGTAGCAGGACATTTACTAATGAAACGATGCATCGGACAAACATGGTATGCCCTGCAAAACTTTGTTTCAAGTCAGCAAGATCGGAAAGCTGCAGTCAATATCAAACTGAAGGCAGTACACATCATCTCGATTCCATTCCGATTGCAGACCTTGACGATCTATTGTCTAGGTCAGGAGATAAGGTTTTCCTGCTGAGGGATTGAGGTGTTAGTGCAAAATGTTCAAGATTTCCTTAGCCGGGCAATAAGAGTTTCTTTCATCTGGGCTGTCAGCATTTCCATCTTTGCAATTTTTTCCTTCAGCCTCTTGTTTTCCGATTCCAAGAGCTGGGCCTTTTGTTCCATTTCGGAGAATTTAATCTTCCGAATTTCTCTGGATCTCCTGGAAGCAATATTATTTTTTCTTCTCCTCTCTAAATACTTCATTCTTGTCTCTTCGATGCCCATTTCATTCTCTTCCACCGGTTCGTCATCTGTAGACTTCAAATCCTCTTTAGTACCCGAGCGAATCCCTTTCTTCGAGCGAAACTTGCTCTTGCCTTTTTGAGATTTGCTCTTCTCATTTGAGAGACCAATTTCATTATTCAAAGTTTGGTCATTTCCACTAACAAGCTGTTCTAGAAATTTCAAGTCCATAGTGCTCAGATTGAATGATTCAAGTGGCACAATTGGTGCTGGTGATAATGATACCACTATCTCTGCTTGAATGTCTTCTTGTGTCCCACTGAAAATAGAAGAAAAGTCCAAACTTTTGTCTGCAGTGGAATCATTTGGACCTCCATCAAGAGGCCCCAAAGAGTAATTATGATCGGGAAACCCAAGAGCCTTGCCATAAATTTCTTTTCCTGGTTTGGAGTTATTTTCAAATGAGGACTCCAACTTATCTGATCCATCATCGATACCAACAAGAAGACCATCCAAATCCTCAAAACTGCTTTCAACTTCATTTGGAATTTCAGTCATCATGTCAATGTCCTTAACTGTCTGAAAATATACTGACAATTAAAAGATTATAATTAATGACATTCAAAGAAAAATTATTTATTTTGCAAAAATATTAAAAGAGTTTACTTTACAGAATGTTGTCAAAAATCAAATTGGAACAATAACAATGCATTCATTATGCTTTAGCAGAACCATATAACACAATGTATGCACGAGTAGTAACAGTTACATCCAAATGCAAAAGTTGATTCTACCTCAGATTCTGATTCTGGCAAGTAGAACAACACCTCAGCATAGTCCAATGAAGATCCTTCCTGTTCAGACAACTGGCTCCCAAGCAATGAATCCAAATTGAGCAAGTTCTCAAACAGGTTCGGGGAAGGGGCCTCAGATATGCAAGGAGGAGGAAGAGTCATTTGAGATGGAAAGGTAATCAAATCATCCATGTTGTCTTCGACAGAAACATCCTCTTCTAAATCAACTTTATCCAGGGACAATGAATGCTGAAGACATTCAGAAGCTCCAGAAAAGTTTGATTTCTCTTTTGTACAGTCCATTTTAATAGTGGCATTGTACTGCTCTAGTACAGAAATGTCTCCATCTAAATCATGTAAGGCAACACTGTTATCATTCTTGGGAGTCAAACATCCAGATTTTCCGAAATTAGATTCCAATAGCCAGTTCCCTGAGTTTTCAAAGCAGTTTGAAATGCCAGGAGACAGCAAGTCATCCAATCCTTAATTAAAATAAGTTATTTTCAAGTACATTCATACCATCAAGCAAGAATTAATCTTTTCATTTGCAATAATTTATTTTAACATTTAGGGTAAATACATAAAGTTTAGCTACCTAAGTCAACACTGTTAAATAGGCCACTGGTCTTCCAGACCAAACCTGGAGAATTCATGATCTTTTCCAGATGTGAAATAGCAATTATTATGTTCTGATGCATTGCAGTCCATAGAACTATTGGAAAATTTTGAATATTCAGACAATGACTCATCAATAAACTCATTCATTTTCAAAAAGTTTCCATCTTCCTCAAAAATATCTTTCAATTCCATGCCTCCAGACATTAAAAAATCAATTGTATCCTCAATATCAGCTACTCTTGGACTAGCCAGTTGGTGGTTGTGCCTTCTTCTCTCTTCACTCTATCCCTGATGTTATCCTGCAATTTCAAGCAAAACAAATTTGAGGAACACTCAACGGGCCAAAACCGTTTGTGCAAATACCACAGCCACTTAAAGTAAAGCTGAGGTACTGAAAGAACTCGCTAGAAAGAAATCAGGACTGCTTTCACTATTAAAATATTATTATACAAAACAGACAAGACAATTTATCTCTGCTATTAACTTTTTGACTTCTCTCGAAGAAAAGGCCGAATTTAGATGATGTTCCCTACATAACGGATTGAGAAAGTACTAATGTCAGAGCATGGAAATTTTTATTTTACTTAAAATAGTATTTGAGCAAATAAAATGTTTAAATATCTTAAATGCTACTCCATATATTTCATGGCAAAATAAGAGAACATGGCATTTATACCTTCCCAACCCGATCAACCAACTCAAACAACTGACTGAAATGATGAAGCAATGAGGCAAATTGAGGGCAAGTTGTGCAATCTCTATGTCTATTTTTAGAGTCTACGTCACTCTTGACCAATAAGAGAAGACATTTGTAGGTCATTGACTGTTAAAAAATACTTTCATGGGCGTTTCAGTCAAAAATCAGGTTGATTATGCTGCTATAATAAATAATAAATGCTTTAAAATTTTATAATTTAACTTATTTTATGATTTAATTATTTTCAATACGCTCGTTTTAGTGGGACCAAGTGACAATCTTAGTCTAGTTACAAAATATGGATTACTTAAAATTCTTCGCTCATAATCCATTTAAAATGTAAAGATTTCGTAAGTTTTATTAGAATTGATGAGTTTCCAGCAGGTTTATTTATTATTTTGCACATAAACATAAAATGGGCAAGGAGAAAGTTCATTCCGCGCCTCTTATTGTAAATTCATTGAGTGATTGTTGATATGACGAGCAAAACAAGTCACCATCAACCACACATGTAAGATGTGCCCCTTCCAACGACTACAAAATCTTCTCCTAGTCCATACATTGTTTTGGTAAAGTTTCTACTACCTTATCACCTGTTAGTACGGCTTCTCTAGCAAAAGAAGAGGTCATTTCTATTAATTTTTTTTAGACTATTGATTATTGTTAAGATAATCGATAATCTATAAGTATTTTTGTTTGGTAATTTTTACAATTCTCGTGAAGCATTTTGAGGGAAATGTATCTTCTTTGTTTGCATTCTGATTTTGTTTATACGTCGTAAGTTCATATTTGTGGGGCTCACTCTTGGATATAATTGCATATTTTAAAGAGGCGATTGTGTCTTGCTTTACGTAGTTTTATTCGCCATCAATGGATTCAATGACCGCCAGTCCTGTTCTTGTAAGAGGACTTGTTGGCGTTTTGACTGCCCTTGCAGATTTTATCAATACTGAGTAGTATTTTTCTTTAAATGCTAGTAGCTATCATTTTATTATACTGACCAACATTTGCAAATACGAGTACAATTTATTGACATGAAGTTTGTTATATTTATTTTTTAAGAATTCGAATAATATCAACGGCATGGAAAAAATAATCGACATTTCTAAAGCTGAATGGATGCAAGATCTTCAGCAGGTTCACATTCCTCAGGCAGACATGAACAGACTTATTATGAATTACCTGATAACAGGTTATTTATTATAAAATGTTCGGTGTGGCCATATATGTTAAGGTTAGATTATAAAAATAATGTGAAATTTCGAAATTTGAATTAATAACTGTGCTTGAATGCATATATAGATTCCTAAACAATACATTTCATTCATAACTATGCTCACTACATTAAGTCATTATTTGGAACAAACAGAAAGGTAAAATGACTTTCTTTAAAATCATTTTGAATTCCCTTCTGTCAAATAACAGAAGGTTACAAGGAAGCAGCTGAGAAGTTCTGGACAGAGTCAGGAATCGAGATGCAGGGGAATCTGACAAACCTTGAGAATAGGATAAACATCAAGGAAGCTATCCTGAATGGAAATATCCTCAAAAGCATTGACATGATTAATGAGTTACATCCAGAACTACTCGACACCAACAAAACATTGTATTTTCGTCTACTTGTGAGTCTCACTATCTGTTGCTGCAATATGACACGTTGATGAATTAATTAAGTTAATTTAAATCACTATTATTTGACTCAACAATGTTTATTTGTTTGCTTTCCATTATAAAAAAAGAATGCTTAAATAATCAAGAATTAAAATTTATGAGGCCTATTAATACCAAGAATTATTACATGTTGCCTTTATAACATAGATATTTCCAAATGATGAAAAAAAAGAGGAAAAAAAGCATATTTCACTTATCTATTGAAATATATTAAAAAATACATTAAATATGCCTTTTTAAAGATATTAGTATTAAAATGCAATAAAAGATGATTTTCTCAATTCTTACAAATATAGCAACAGCACATGATAGAGCTCATTAGGGAGAACAAGGTAGAAGAGGCTCTGGACTTTGCACAGACCCACCTGGCCGAGAAAGGTCTCGAAAACTCCGAAATGCTGCCCGAGATTGAATGCACGCTTGCTCTTCTGGCTTTCCCAAATCCCGAGTCTTCTCCGTTCGGAGAGCTACTTGAAATTGACCATAGGAAGAAGGTTGGAATGATTATGTTTACAATTAGTTTGTTTTATGAGTTTAATCTATTATTGTTTTAATACTTTTTTGTTGTTGGAATTTTTATATTCAAAGCCACTGTAATAGTGTCAGCAGTTATAAAATAATCATTCCACTACTTTTACTATTTCATTTCAAATTATTCAATTACTCCATGACTATCTGTTACTCAATTATGTTGACTATCTGTTAAAGGTTGCCTCAGAGGTCAACTCTTCTCTTCTCTCGGTGAGCGGTCAAGAACCTCGGCCGAAACTCATAAGCCTCGTCCAGTTGGTGAGGTGGGCCCAGGAAGAACTCGACGGGAAAAAGGTTTCCTTCCCGCACCTGATCGATTTCGGCACGGGAGGATTCGATAAGTGATCGAAGAAGGACCCTTAGATTTACTTTCGCTAGAGTTTTCCATTCGTTTATTAATTGAAATTCTGGCTTTGTTTTATGTTTTCACACAACTCAGAAACTCTTGTGATTGCATTTTCTGATGTTATAAGTGGTTAAATTCTTTAATGGCATGTGTGTGAATTGATTACATATGCAAAATGGTTCCATTTAGATGTTGAATCTTGTGATAAACAAACAGATTATATTTGATGGCCAGATTAGTATATTCATGATTCTTACACACCTTTGGTTAATTTTCGTTTATAATATCGGCTATGTGTTGTAAAGATTCAATTTACTCTATGGTTCATTTGGGTTAACGTGAGTTTCGCGTGACATGGCGTCGTTTTGCTTCCGATAAAAGGCTTGAACTGGTATCTGTTTTGGACCTGGGGTTGCTCTAAACCGTCTGGTGCGCTGGGGCTCACCCTGATCACTTTATTTTTAGAATATTCAAGATTTAGAAACGAGTCATTTTTTAAAATTTAGGAGGGATTTCGTTTGATCAGTTTTGCCAGAACTTGTTCCTGGAATCCTCAGCATCATTATATATTATTCTGCTATTGTAAAAATTGGACTCAAACCAAAATGAGGATGCTTTAAAGAGCTGAAAATGGAACAATAAAAGTCTAAAAAATTCTAAAGGAAAATTATTTTCGTTTCGGCTCAATCATGTTTAATTTTCATGTTTATTTATCAAGTCTGGGGGTGTCGGGATCGCTTTCTCCGTATTTTGGTTTTTGACGTGTAGATACCTACGACAACATAGATAAAAACTAGATATCTGGCTTGCTTTAACTTCGGGGCCTGACCAAATTTATATCATGGCCAGTACTCGAGACACAGCTGCCGATTTTATACAAGATACATTTCGGCCACTGGTCGGTGTTTTGTGCAGCGAAGAAGCTGAAAGGCACTGCCAGAAAAATAATTTGTCTTTTGTAAAACTCATCGAACCATTTTGTACCATAGCTGAAGGTTTTTAAGTGTTCTATTTGCAGTGATGGCGTTTCTTGATGATAACTCGATCTATCATATGTTTTAATTTTTTTGTAGGAAGCCTTAAGGATATCAACAATACTGGGCATATCGTGAAAAACTTTAAAATAGTCTGCCATGATTTGAATGAACTGGCGGTTTCAAAACTCATTTCTAAAAAAAAGCTTAATGACATTATCTCCAGGAGCTATACACTTGACTCACAACCCAAAAGCCATCAAAAAAATCCTTCCCATCTTGGTATTCCTCTTGATTATGGCAGTTCAATGCTACAAAATGATTGCTCACCTAGCAAGAAATTTGAGCAAAACTGTAAGCTTGAAATTCTAAAGTAGAAGCCTGAAATAAGCCTTGAGTTATCAAAACAGTGAAAATTAATTAAGCCTGAAATGCCTGTTTTTTATTTTTCAGTAAAGTCTCCATGGTACGAATCTTATCGAAAAAGTTTTCTGGAATCTTTGCCATATTCAGATCATGAGTACCTGAGACATTATATTGCCTGTGAGTTTAAGAGCTACCGAATGATGTGATCTCATAGTTTGTCTGCTCAAATAATTAATGTTACAGAATTTTGACATTAACGAGTTTTAACATTGCAGGCATAATTGCTGTGTCAACTTCAGAACCTTACCCACTAGATCAGCTGAACAGTTTATTCCATTCCCCAACTCCTAGTCATCACCCCTCTATGGCTCAGTCCAATACCTCTGCCCTGACACTTCTCCATGAGGCCAAGTGGTTCGTTCCGACCTTCCTCAGATTCATAGTCTTGCTGCACGACGCTTCTGAGCAAGACGACTTGAAGTGAGGACGTTATCTGGATTATAAATTGTATTTATATCTGAAGTATTTCGTTATTTCAAATTCAATTTTTGAGTTTTCATTTTATAGGGTCAGCAGTTTCTGTCATTTATCGATCTAATAATCCTGAATTATGATTTCATTAATGATATAAATGTACAATAATAGCACCAGTAATATGAGAGGAACAAGAGTAATGGCAATAATATTTGATTAATAACGACAACCGCACTACGTTCACGATTGCAAAGAGCCGAGGCAGTGTATCAGGCGGTGAAGGAAAAGTTTGGCAACCAGTCTTGCCACCTGCTGCACATCAACTCGAGGCCCCTCCTTCCTTTCCATGGGAACAAAGTCGAAGATGAGAGGTCTCTGCTCAGCAATCCGTGGATCAAGTTCGCGTCGGAACACGTGAGCGCTTCGCCTGAATTACATTAATTCACTTAGATGCAAAAGCAATTATTAAATGAGTTTTAATGAGTCTTGATGATGTTCTCTCACCATTATTAGCATATAATTTGTTCGGTAATTTACTTAGGTTTTGTTTGAAAATGGTAAATTTATTTAATTATTACAACTAGACACAATTAACACTATAATTCTCAGATGATAATCTTTTAATTTTTCTTGGTCATAAAATGTCTTTTTATTTTTCAGAACCAGAATGCAGATGCTAAGGATGCTTCCTATTTACAAGACACAGGTAAGTTGAACTGAACAACTGTTAATTTTTTTATAATGCACATTGAAATTGTAAACTTCCACTTAAAGTACTTGCAAAAAGCATAATCAAGTGGCACTTTAAAATATGAAAATGAATAATATCTATTATTATATAGACATAAGTCATGATATAATAATTTCATTGAAATAATTAGACACTAATTTGATTCCAATAAAAAATAAATTAATTAATAAAATCATTCTTTTGTCGACCAATAGATTCTATCGTCTCTCAAAACTCTCTGGCAATGAACCATGACCACCCACTGGCAGACCACCCCCTCGTGTGTTCAGAACAGGCAGACGTCGAAGACGACGCGAAGTCTTCCAAACTGCCGGGGTCGTGCTTGACGCCAAGCGACGTCGACAGGATAATCATATTCGTCAGTCAATTTGTCACTCATGCGCTCTTTCCGTGGGCAGAGAAAACACTCAAGAGTTTGAACGACCAGGTTTTAGAATTACTTTTAAATTAAATTGCATTTAACCATTTTAAATATTATTTTGATTTTATTTCTTATTATATTGTATCATTTTTAGTTCAAATATATTAGCAGATATTATTAGCAGATATATATTAGCAGATATGTTATTATATCAATATCATAAACTTCTTTTTAGCTGATCTATTGTGTGCCTTATTTATAAAACCGATAGATGCCTGATAATTACTTTGAGTTGATATAACACTCTCCCACCCAAGGAATAATCACTGGTTCCATAATTATTATAATAGCAATCTGTGTTTGGTTGTACCTCAGAGCAATTTTAGTGGTTCTAACAATTACGTTCTTGGCATTTCTTAGAAACTAACCAATAAATGGCTAAATGATAAATATTAACTAGTAAATATTAATGAGTTTACAAGTTAATAAATTATTATGATGATTTAAACAATAAATAAAAATAAACAAAAAAATGACACTCGACGTGATTTTCATGAAAGACCTCGAATAGGAAGGGCATCAAGGGTTCCATCTTCAATGCCAGCAAATGGTTTGGCAGGAAACCAGTCGGCCAGGGGCAGAGCAGCTCCAGTGTTGTGTTAGTTTGCGACCGTAGCTTTATTTATGAGTCTATTCTTATACTTCAGAGTGGATGTTATAACAATAAAATATCACAAATAAATTTTATTTAATCAAGAAATTGGCACGTTTAACTTCCTCTTTGCTAGAGAATAGCATCTAATTAAATTTTGAAGGTTGAATCTATTGCCATGACAAATAGTAATTGGTAAATAATAAGATTGCATGATATTGTTTTTATTTTAAATTAATATAAATTATTTATTCTTCTTTCTCATTATTTCATTATTGTCGTGATTTGTACCTAAGTCACAAAACTTGTGTTGTGGATGGTACATTGAATTTAAAAGTAAACTCAATTTAATTGCATTAATTCCACCAGAATTAGCTTATTTATTTATTAAATTATTATTGTTGTCATTATTAAATTATAAAATTCCTCTTAGGTACTCCTCTGATTCCCCAGAAATGCAGCTGAGGAGACTGGCAGATCTTTCCTTCCTTTTCCAGATGTACGAACTTTCCTATCAGACTTACCATGCCATCAAGAAAGACTTCTACAGTGACAGTGCATGGATGTACCATGCAGGAGCACTAGTAATGTTTTACATTAACTAATTACATCAAGTATTATTATGAGTAAGGGTTTAGATAAATTGAAACTTCAACTATTTCAGCCGAACATTTTATTTTAATATTTCGTTACTAAATAGTTGCTACAAAAATTAATTGCTGGAACTAGAGTCAGTTTGTCACAGTTTTTGGCAAGGAAGTATTTTCAAATAAAAAAAAATTAAATTTAATTCCTATTTATATGAAATAACAATTGCATCCATGCAAACCCAAATGAAACAAGATTTACCTTTTAAATCTAATTATCACCTTGTGTGATCTATCTCTCGTAGATGGACCTACCAAACCATCAATAAAGACTTTATAAAAAAATAGTCATAAATTTATAAATTACTTAGAGCCTTACTTATCTTGAATCTTAATAATTCTCACCTCGTACTTCTCATCTTGTTCAGGAAATGGCCTGTCTGTCCGTGCACCTGCAGGGCACTGCCGCTAATTCGAGGCAGTATCCCTGCCACTACATGGAGCAGGCCATCAAGTCGTACTACGTGGGTGCACATTCTGTCAACTTTGCAGCCAGGGCCACCATGCTGAGCACCGAGATTCTGAGGTCAAAGAACATGTTTGCGGAGGCTGCCACGCAGTTCATGAGTGTCACCAGCGAGGTAACTGCCTGCTGTTATTAGTAATTCATTATTGTTTTTATTATTATTGTTATTATTATTATTATTATTATTATTATTCGTTTATTCACAATCACGGCCTCCGCCGGAAAACAGTGACCCCAGATCCCAACAAGGGATCACAGGCAGTCACAACACATCAAGCCCAAATAAAATTAAAACAGAAAAACAGTCATGAACAAACAGAAACAACAAGCAAAAGTCCAAAACCCAAACAAAGTAATTCAATTATAGACGCAGCTATATACAGTTATATACAAAATCCAAATCATTGTCAGTTCAATATTCTTCTTAATATATGTGCTGTCCCACACAAAGCGATTTTCTGCGCCTCAAGAGGAGATGGATTTCCAGGGATGAGATCCAGGTAATCTTTAAATTTCTTTGATGTCATTCCTAATGCACCAACAACCACTGGTATTACCTGAGATCTCACACCCCACATTCTTTGGATTTCAATCTGTAGGTCTTTATACTTTGTTAATTTTTCCATCTCCTTCCGAGGCACATTCACATCATCCGGGACAGCAATATCAATTATTAGACATTTTCTTCTCTTCTTATCATGGTAAGTCAGATCTGGTCTGTTTGCAGGGACCGTTCTATCAGTTATTATTGGGTAATCCCACATCAACACTCCATGGTCGAACTTTGTAATTCCATTCGGTGTATGTTCGTACCATTTAGTGGTCAGTGGGATTCCGCATTCCCTGCCGATTCTCCAATGAACATACCTGGCAACTCTGTTATGCCTCTCTAAATATTCCTTTGCAGCCAGCATGCTACATCCTGATATTAAATGGCTAATGCTTTCAATATGCTGATGGCACATTCTACATAAGCCATCAGCATCTTGATGCAAAATCATCTTTTTAAAATACTTTGTCTGTAGGGCCTGGTCCTGAGCTGCAATTATTAGACTTTCTGTTTCAGCCTTCAGGTCACTTTTTCTGAGCCATTGAGTACTTGATTCGTTATCTATGTTTGCATTGTGAAGATTTTTGATGTATTGCCCGTGCAGCGGTTTCCCTGTAATTCTTTTTAACTTTTCTATTTCCAGGGCATTTTTGAGTTCTTTTCCCAGATGTTCTTTTGTAACATTCAATTTATATTTCAATTTAATTTTACTTGTTTCTGTCTGCAGGGAAAATTTTTTCCTAGATTCATCCCATTTTCTTACCAATTGAATCAATCTTCCATCTGTTGCTGCAATATATTCTCCCAGATTGAGGATGCTTTGTTGATACGCCGATAACAGTTCAATTATACCTCTACCCCCATTATTCCTTTTCACATACAGTCTGTCAATATCTGCTCCTGGGTGGTGCATTCCATTCATAGTTAGTATTTTTCTGGTTTTTCTATCACACTTTTCTATTTCTGATTTTACCCAGGGAATTATTCCAAATCCATATGCAAAAACTGGTACTGCAAAACTATTAATTGCTGTTGTCTTATTTTTGGCACTAAGCTGAGTTTTAAGGATTTTTCTTAATCGACTGTAATATTCCCTTTTTACCTTTTCTTTCATCAATATATTATTTAATCCATCCCGTTCCTCCATTCCAAGGTATTTATACATCTCCTGTATCTCGAGAGATTTAATTTCTTCTTTTCCATCATCTATGAGTTCAATGCCTTTTGTGACAACAGGTTGTCCATGTTTTATTTCAATTGTTGCACATTTTTCAGTTCCAAATTCCATACATATGTCTTTGCTGAATATTTCTACAACTCTTATAACTTTTTGCATATCCTCATGTTCAGATGTAAATAACTTTAAATCATCCATATAGAACAAGTGACTAATTTGTTCTTTGTTTATTCTATATCCCAGTCCAGTTCTGTTAATTAAATTAGATAGTGGAATTAATGCTATGCAAAACAATAAAGGTGATAATGAGTCTCCTTGAAATATTCCTCGATTTATTCCTATTGTTGTTGTTTCAATGTTACCACCGTTATGTCTTAGAGTCATTCTGGTTTTCCATTTCAACATTGACTGAGCAATAAACTGAACTATAACATCATTAACATGATAAATCTGCAAAGCTCGAATAATCCATGAATGAGGGATACTGTCAAATGCTTTTCTGTAGTCGATCCAAGCAATATTTAGATTCTTTTTAAATTTCTGAGAGTTTTGAACTATCATCTGACTAATAAGTAACTGATCTTTGCATCCTCGGGATCCTTTTCTACATCCTTTTTGTTCTTCTGGCAGAATGCTGTTACTTTGAAAGTGGTTGTATATTCTTTTTGATATAGCTGCTGTTAATATTTTATATGTTGTTGGCAGGCATGTGATGGGTCTGTAATTCTTTGCTTTAGACGTCTCCTGTGATTTTGGCAACAAATATGTAATTCCTTCTGTCAGCCAAGTTGGTATCTTAGATGGTTCCTTCATTATTTCATTGTAAGCATCTGTTAAGTGTTTATGTAGAGCAGTTAACTTTTTAAACCAGAAGTTGTGAATTTTATCTATGCCTGGACTTTTCCAATTATGTGACTGATTAATTATACCACTGATTTCTTCAACTTGAAAATCCCTCCATTCATATGCATTTAAATTTGCATATATTTCTTCTTCATATTTAATCCACTCTGCATCAGAATTATAATGTGTTTCCTTTTCTAATATGTTTCTCCAAAATGTATCAACTGTATTTAATTTAGGTGCATCTACTATTTCAATCTGCTTCGAACTAATGCTTCTGTAAAATTTCTTGGTATCATTACGAAACATTCTGTTTTGATGATATTGTTCACTTCTTTTACTGTACCTTCGTAGTCTCTGAGCTTTCGCCTGCAGTTTCATTGTGACATCCTGTTCAAGTTCATTAATTTGATTTAAGGACATTGTGTTCATCCCCATCTGTTTCTTGTGATCCAGATTTCCATTTTTAAATTCCTTTATCATAGATAATTGTTTTCTGCATCTGTTTATTGTTTTCTGGATTCTCATCTTCCAGTTAGCAACTTTAAATCGCACAGCAACACGTTTTCTTTCAAATTTTTCACCTGCAATCAGAGATGCCACTGTATACACTAATTCATTTATCTTTGTCAAGTCTAAAGTCATTTCTGTTGAAACTTTAAGGAGTATTTGATTTGCTAATTTTATTGTCTCATCAGCTTGTCTTGGGCTTATAATTTTATTCAAGTTTTTCCTCTCATGCATTTTAATCATCTTGATCTGATTGAATTTTGAGATTAATTTATTTTCAGCTTCTATCATTTCTTCTGATTTCAACTCTCTGGTCAATAAACTTTCTTGTCCTGAGTCTGCTTGGTGCTGTTTGTAGATCAAATTTTCCTGCTGAGAATTTGAGTCATCTTCACTCTGACATACCTCTGATCCACAAATTTGTTCCACATCTAAGTCTGAGCCTCTGAGTTTTCGCTTCACATCTTCATCAATTTCTGCTAAATCAAATTCTGAAAGTTTCTTCTCTTTTAAAATATATCTTCTGTGATTGCTTAGATTGTTTGGATTCATGCCTGGGAATATTTCAGGATTTCTGCTTCTCCAGATATTGTAGGTAGCTATTGTTACATTACCGTTGTTTGATTCCTTTGCAAAATAATATGACCAGATTACATCTTTATACTGTTCGTTTGTCCATTTCTGTCTTCTTTTATTTACACATTTCACATCATCATTAATTTTATTTTCATTTTTCATCATCATGTTTTTCTCCAGAGAGAATGCAAGATTGTCTTTAATTTCATTTTCAATGCTATCCTTTTTTCTTGAGTCATTTACCTTAATCAATTTCAAATTCTGTGGCTTCTCATGTCTATCAGCTTTATTAATGCTTAACTCTTGCAAGTCTATAAATTCTGTTTCTTGATCAGGACCACATGGAATGAACCTGGTGTTCCTCTTATTTTATATATAAATCTGTCGGCTTCTCCAGTCTTGGCTTTTTCTTCTTTAGCTTTTTCAATCAACTTTTTACAACTTTGTCTATCTTCAATTGACAAATCATGACTGACAATTAATTTCTTGAACTTCATTAGACCTTTCAGTTTATAACAGCTCTCAAGTATCATGTTTTTAAGGCTGAAGTTGTAAAACTTTACAATCATGGGTCTATCTTTACCTTCAATTTTCTTTCCAATTCTGTTCATTTGCAAAACATCTTTTTGATGATCAAATTCAATATCAAATGCTTTTAACAATTCTGTAAGAAATTCCTTGTCATTACTTTTTTGGTCAGACATACTCTCTTTCAAGTTGTAGAAAACAAGATTGTTTTTTCTTTGCTCCCTGTCTTCTTTTATTTCAGTTGCAGTCTTTGTTTTGATAACTGAGTCTTGAACTGATTTCACATTTCTGTTCATTTCTTGAACATTGGTTTTAAATAAATCAGTCCATTTTTCTGTTTCCTTTACCTTGTCCACACTTATTTCATTCAACTTGTTGCCAAATTGTTTGAATTCCGCATTTAATTTGTCCAACTGAAGTTTCCAGTCTTTCATCTCATTCATTTGTTTTTGGATCATACTTTCGTGTGCTGTTCTTTCTTCTATCATTGATTTGATTTGAGCAATATCCTTGGTTATGTTTTCAATGTTTTCGTCAACTTGATAACATTCTACAATTTTTTTCAGCACGTCTACATTTTCTTTTACACATTTATCACAGATGTGTAGTCCGATCATAGTTGCCGAAGCCGCTATTTCCTTTCTAATTCGGACCGCGTCCGTCATTTCAAATTTTTTTCGAGTGTGGCGTATAAAAGTAATAAATTTATTAAAATTTATATCGATAATATACGCTAAAACAATCGAATATTAATGAAGTGCGCTGCAGAGATCAGCACGTATGAGCGTTAATAGAGTTGCTTGGATTGTTTGTTTTTTATTATTATTATTATTGTTATTATTATTATTGATGTTGTTGTCATTTATTTACTAGTTTAACAAATAAATAATGCTTGGTTTAATTAGAAATTAAATTTTCCAACATAAATATGCTATAATGAACGAGTCAGTCAATGGAATCAGTCAGTTATCTGATAACTAAGTTAATTGGTAACTTTCTAAATCAGGATTCAGACCTTCTGAGCGCCCTATTTCTGGAGCAGACGGCTCAGTGTTTCCTGGAAATAAGGGTTCCCATGGTGAGGAAGTATGCCTTCCACATGGTGATGGCTGGACACAGGTTCAACAAGGCTGGACAGGTGGTCTATAATAAGCCCTTAGCTGTGGGGTTTATGAATTCTGAAGATATCATTTTTGTAATAATTATTTGTCATTTTATAAACATTCGATCAAATATTTTATTGTTTTTAATATTTTACTATTACTTAATTAATTTAATTAATATTACTGACCAATTAATGATTGCAGAAGAAGCACGTGCTTAGGTGTTATGCCCAAGCTTTGGAGATCTTCAAGGATAAGGGTTGGAGTTTGGCAGAGGTTGGTTGGTCAATGTTAATGTGATGGTGTTGTGCAAATGTGTTTCTTTTTCATTACTAATCATTATGATAATTATCTTTTGTTTGTTTATTTTGCGGGTGGCTGGTAGGAAAAATTTTGCTCATTGAAATAAGAATCTTGAGATCCGTGGTGATGATGGTGATGATAATGATGATGATGGTGGTGGTGATGGTTATGATACTCAAGTGGTAATTTGTTGGCGATACATGAAACCTCTCAATGAATGTTATGATTGTCTTCGTAATCCACCATAAGGATTATTTTTAATTACATATCCTTATCATGTTTATATTTTTTCTATATTCTTTTAAAATCACAATAAGTGTGCATCAAATGAGGAATTTAAATCTGATTTCTGATTGTAGGATCACATCTACTTGACCATAGGCTCTCAAGCATACAACGTTAGGGAATTGGCACTGGCTACATCGGCATATCTCCACCTACTAAATCCGCACAGCAAACAATCGGCCAATCAGCAAGCTGCCTTTTTTGCACAGTATTTAAATATTTATAAGGTAAGCCATTTTAGGCTACAATTACTAATGAGCAGCAATTAATTAATTAATTAATTAATTAAATTAATCATAAAATCATTAATCCTATAAATGTCACTTCTTGCCTTCCAATAGCAACAGGTCTCGTTATCATCTCCTTCCGAGATGCCAAGGAAACACCTTGAAATTCTGCCCCTGCCATTGGTTGACAGCAAGTCCATAAAGGTCACGTGCTCTTTGACCTCTGAACCATCACAAGGTCGAGTCAAAATCGTTCATTTGTATTATGATTTATTTAGTTTTATCCATTATTTATTAGTTGATTGAACGAGTGATTGAAGAAGTAATCGTTCGAACCAATCAGACGGAAAGGTTCTTGCATCCGGCACCTCATTGGACGAGGACGACAACAGCAGGGAGGCGAGCTTCAAGGACCTCGAAGGGAAGATGGCATCATTGGCCATTCAAGAATCATCTGCGATGAATTTGTTCAAACCTTCAATCTTCTGCCACACTCAGTACTCTGACAACACGTCCAATGTCTTGGCAGTAATTGGAGGTTCTGCAAACTATTCAATTGATTTCATATTTTATTTATTTATTTGTTAGATTAATCTTAAATTTTAAAATATATATTTTATTGGCAAAGGGTTTTGTCATCATCAACATCTAAAATTAATCGAGATAATTAGACGTTAATGACAAATGGAAACCTGTTTGACTTCAGAGCCAATTTACTTGGAATTGAGCCTGGAGAATCCTCTGAAGATCCCACTGACCTTACTCAACGTTCATCCTCTCTGGAGGTTTAAGCCTTATGGGTCACCATCACCTAACGGTGTCGACAGCGATGTCAACATAATTTCCAACGATCCCCTTTTCCAGGAAAAAGTAATTTTTCTTTTCAGCTTCTGAGAAGTTTAAAATATTAAGAGGTTGTGTCTTTATTGATGCCATTATATGCTGAATGTTTGCATTGTAATGTTTGTAATGCTTTTTTGCATTTTAAGTCATATTTTCTGGCATAAATCAGCATTCTTTGTCACAGGTCACAGCAATGCATCCACCTTGTGTTCAGTCGCAACCAATTCTAGAATTCCATCTGGAAGGCTTAGAAACTAAAAAGGTTTAAAATTTGAAGGAGATTAAAATTAGATTTCAAATCAAAGTTGCCATAAAAAAACACGACCTAATTTTGAAAGTGGAAATCATCCAAAGATTTAAAATTATTGTTAAATTGGAAATTCGAATTATTTTTTGCCGCTTTGCGAACGTCCGTCTGATTCCGACCGAATCGGTTTTTCCCATCAAGCTCAGGGCATCCTTGACGTGTTCGAAACACGGCACCCTCCACGTCACCGGCCTCGCCTTCCAACTGATGACTCAACTGCGGCCCGGAAGCGGATCCGCCGCGGACGCTGGCAGCACGACCGGCAGTTCCTCCATCAGCGGCAGTTCGAGTTTCGTTTCCATCACAGGGAGCAACGTAGTCGATCAAGACTCCTCCGTGGGAATCCTGACGAACGGGTTCCTGTCGCAAACCCAGTCCGTCTCCAACATCTCCGCCATTCCGTCCGTCCTTCCGACGGCCTTCTTCGTTCCCGGAATGATCGGACTGGAGGTGAGGGGCAACAGGCTCAACAAAACGAAGGAGGACAGGATGAATGTCAGGCATTCCACAGACAGGAGACTCCACTTTGACTTTCTGCCTGTAAAATTGAAGTTAGAAGTGAGTCATGGCCAACTCTTGAATACAAATTCCCTCTTTCAAAATTTCTATTCGTTCGTTCGTTCGTTCATTCATTCATTCATTCATTCATTTCAACAATTATTTAATTGCAGTTGTACCTGTGCAACCTCCCGACCTTAATGCTCTGCGGCGAAGTGGTCCAATCGAGGTTGGAGTTTGTCAACCTTGGTCGACGGAGCGTGACGAAACTGTTTTTTGCATCCAATCTGATGGAGATATTTTCCTTCAAAGATGAAGATTCTGCAAAGGTTCCAAACAGGAAGGTCTGTCATGCATTTCATCTGCTATTGTCCTGGTTGCCATAACAACTCACATAACATACAGTAACCTACATATGTATCTCCTTGTAACGATAACAGCTCATGAAATGGCTGTCAATTGTACAACTTATTTATCAATTTACTAACTTATAGTAAATCATTTTCTTAGCTGTGGTTGTTGATTTTAAATAAATTTATCAATTTATTTTTAATTTGTATTTTTTAAGGAGGTCATAAAAATAGCCCTCCCCAAGGGTGGTCTTGCTCCAGGGCAGAGCATTTCAAGGGTCATGAAGATCAAATGCCCTGAACTGTCGGGGAATCATCCAGTGGACATTTTGGTGCTCTATGCAGGTGATGATGATGATGATGGAGATGAGGAATACAAAAAGACATGTTCGAGAATGAGGTGAGTACAGTACAAAACTTAGTACCATTATTATTACAGACCATGGAGTTTATTTTGAATTAATTAAACATTGGATGGAATCTAATTACAAGTCGAGCAACAGATTGAGCTGTCAGATTCCAACCGTGGAAATCATTCACCAGGATATGGAATCCTTCTAAATCTACTAAATTCACTGGTTAATCCAGGTATCGCCTCATCCGACACACTACCTGCATCAAAGCCGAGGCGTCGTTGATCATCGCCTCTCAAAGCTTCTCTTCCCTTCTCTCCGTCTCCCCGCCCGTCCGCGACGGGGACAGGGAGGTCCCCTCGACCGAACATTCCGCCCGGAGTGGCATCGACGTCTCCCTGAAGGTTGACAACATCAACCCGGTCGGTTCCGTCATCAATTGCCATAAATTTATTAAATCTAATAATTATCTATTATTAATAATAATCTATGGTAACGTGCTACTCGGTTGCATTGTCATCAACATTGACAGGTGTATTGTTTTTTTATGATATACGAACTTGCAATACAATACGAGATATTAATCGATATAATACAATATATTTTTTAATCGATATAATACAATATATTTTTTAATTGTTATAATACAATATACTTCTTAATTGTTATAATACAATATATTTTTTATTAAAGGGTTATGACTTCTCTGTATCAAAGATAGTTTGCATCAGCAAACAGTGGTCCTTAAAACCCAGCGAGACTCAGGATGCCAACAGAGGTTCCATTTCATCATTATCACAAACATGACTGCATTAATTATGTTTCATATTAAATTGAAATAAAATGAATTTAATACTAATTCATATAAAATTTTCTTAATTTGTGAAAAGCTATGTGTTATAGGTTATATAATTATTCATATGTAATGAAAGTAAACAATTGTTTCAGATTTTTCTGTGAAGCCAGGTGAATATCATTTGCTGTCTCTCAGGGCTCACAAGAAAAACCTCCGAGGTTATTATAGACGATTAAATATTTATTTAATTATTTAAAAATATAATATAATCAGCAGTTTTATAAATTTGAAACAATATCAATGTTTGCAGATGATTCTAATGATCAGGTCTCAAGTCTGTTGTTTTCAAATGATGAGGTAATTATATAGAAAAAGTGCTGCTATGAACTATATCAACTATTAATTGTGTTAACTATTAATTATGTTAACTATTAATTACGTTAACTATTAATTATGTTAACTATTAATTACGTTAACTATTAATTATATTAACTATTAATTATGTTTATTACGATCAATCATCAATGATTCCAGTTAGGCAGGAATATAAGAGATATCTTTATAATTGGTCTGAATTATTAATAAAATTTGATACTTTATTATTATTTTTTTCTTAATTTTGAATCTGAAGACCAAAATGGTATTATTGCAACATTCTTTTTTGCATTGTCTTTTCTTTCTTTAGGGACCAACAGAAACTTTTCATCCAGAAGGGCTGATGGAATGCCGTCAGAATTCGTCTGCTCCTCCCGTGTCGTCTGCTGTGCAAGGCGCACAGGGCTGCGTGGATCGATTGGTTGAGCAACACGTCAACATGTTGCTCAACAAAACCGTTGAGACAAAGTTCATGCTAGTCATCATTTGGAAGGTTTTCCACTGTTTTCTTGTTGTGTTTCTTCTTACAGTTCTTTTTTCAGTCAATTTTATTGTATACTGAGTATACTAACTATTATTATTTATTATTATTATTGTTATTATTAATGTGCATAATAAATAATAATTATTATCATTATTATTAATGTTATAATTATGTTACTTACCTGCATTAATCTGCACTATAACCAGGCTGATTCCCTTACTGATGAGTCCAAGAGGTACGGGCATCACTTTCTTTCGTTCAACAAGCTGGAGGAGCTGGTGGAGAGTGTTCCTGTGCCCAAGGTAAGCCAATCAGTGTATTATTTAGCACTCAGTGCATCAGTTATTTTATGGCAAAAATTTGTGTGACCACCAAAACTTGTAAAACCAATATTAGACTTTTTAATCATTTTCTATATTTAATATATTTTAAGATTTGCATATAAGTTGCTTTGATAATGCTTGCTACTACTTCCTAGTATGGGTTGAAAATGATTACATCAATCATTTCAATCGACTGCCAGAACTTGAACTTCTTATTAATTATTCATTTGAGATTCTCATATCTTCCCTTCTCCCCTGCTGTAGAGTCCTCTGTCAGTGCCACAGATAAAGTTCACCAACACTCAGGCCACGAATGTCACAGGTCAAGACTCGACACTCAATAGAGATGCCCTGTCGAAGTTGGTTGACGTATCTCTACAATTCAAGCAGACGATCTCTCACGACTTTGCCACTCGCAGGTACCTGACCGTGCCCTTCGTCTCACTTTTCAACATTTGTGATGATTGCATAATATTAAATAATAATAAAAAGCTAAATAATGGCATTAGGTTATTAAAATGTTTATTTTATTAAGTTTATTGAAATTTATTTTTATGAGTTATAAACATTCAAAACACAATTAGTATCACATAGATCCAAGTTAGCTAATGAAATACAATGATGTTGCTTCTCCTGCAACTCTTCATGCATTCATCAATGTTTCCATCAGGTCCTGCATAGTGACAGTCAAGGTCTTCTTGCTCAACAGCTCCGACCTTGACCTCTCAGTTTCGGTGGAGGCAGGGGATGTCACCATGAGGTAGGTTGTTGTATTTGTTCAACTGGTGCATTAAGAGGTCAACGTGGGTTCATTGGTGTTGTTACATCTTACATTTCTATTAAAGTTCTATTAAAGGGTTAGATGAATGAAAATAGGATTAAAAACTGCTTTGATGACAATCTTTTGGAAATTTTTTTTATTTTGGAATTTCCTATTATTATTGTAATAAGTGTAATAATAGAAATTGTTATCTTCATTATAATAATAATAATAATAATAATAATAATAATAATAATAATAATAATAGGATATTACAAGTTGTTATTAAACCAATAGTAAGAACCTGATTTAATGTCATTCTATGATTTGAATTGCCAGGTCCACAGAGCCAATCACAGGAGACCTCCAGCATCACTCATCTAATGAGATGAGGTCTTTCATGTGGGTGGGCAGGACAAAAGTATCCCTGAGATTAGGCTCCAATCAGGATGCCTCCCACATTCTCAAAGCCAGAGTTTACCAGGCAGGCATTTACGATCTCAGCTGCATCAGGACCTTCGTCTCTGTTCACGGCGACGATCCGACCGCCAGCGACGACGACGAGAGAATCTTCGACGTCCAATTGGCAGAAAGCCCGAGCGAGACCGACACACCGCCTTTGCACAGGCTGCCTCAGAAGCTCCTGAATCCACTTCTCTTTACCGTGCTTGATGCTGCCAAAGCAAAGTGACGGTCACTGCTACCTGGGCAAGGAAGCTTGTTCGATCGAAACGAGTCGCTCCTGCCGACGGCCTCGTCGTCCGTTCGTCTCGACGCCGCGTCGAGTCTCCCGAAGTCGTTATCGCTACCGACAAAAAGCTATAATCGCTGTAATTTTCACGGCCGGGCGTTTTCCAGAAGCTATCTTGATCTTATTAATTGTACCGATACTTGACACGACGAAGTTAATATTTGACTACTTAGTAGCAGTTAACGTTACTCACTAACTGTTTAATGTCTCGCTGCATACACGACGAGCATACACAAAGTATGCTACAAAGCGATGTTATTATTTTGTTAGCGGCCATGGCGACTCCAATTATGTAATTATGGTTCCAAATTGCTTGCTACATTTCCAAAAACATCCTGTCTTTCCCAGACCTAATCCAATCTGTTGATGTGTTGGAGAATGAAACAAATAATTCTTTAGAATTAAATGCATTTAAATTAAATTTAATTAAATTGTTCTTGAGGAACTGGACGAGATGGCAGCCTGGAAATTATGCGACCATTGCCTTTTGTGGTTTTGAGGTTCTTTTTAAACAAGTCTTTGGAGGCTGGTGGAACTTCCAAAACATAGAAGATGCCGAAGTTCAAAGACACAAAATAGTTTGGATTTAAAAGATGTTTTATTACTAACAAACAAGATTGTCTCGTTGTGAATCGTACATCCATTTAAAATGTCAAAACGTGAGCATCAAACAACAACAAACGGATCGCCAATTTCACGTCCTTCGGCAGATGCCAATCCAAGAAAACTTGAAACAACGTCATTAACATCAAGTGTCATGCCCCTAAAAATACAAATACAAAACTGCAACAAATGCTCAAGAATGAGTTCAAACTGAGTCAAAATCTTGGAAAAAAAATGCTGAACTGCTATCACAACCCCAAGTCAGTGAGTGAGCGTTCGTCTTTGATTCTTTGAAATAATATTTACAAATATTTTAAATGCATCTAAAAAAAAAAAGAAGTAAAAACGTATAACATTTTGAATCACAATCATCTTGAATGGAGGTTGCAAGGATGTCACAAAAAGTCACAGGCACTTCTCTGGTCCTATTGGAAAATTCGTTCAAAATGAAAACATTCCCAAAAAGCCATCGGATTTAAGGCCTAAAAAAGAAACTTCACATGAAAACTGCAAAGCAGGAAACAACAAGTGACTAAATATAAAACGTGTCTAAACATAATAGCAGCTGGTTTTTTGGCAAAAACATTAAAAACATCTAGAAGGCACATCGTCACATCAAGCTGAAATAAAGTCCGTTCCTTTCGGTTTTCTTATGAGGAGCATCCTGACCTTCAGTTCTTGTTGAATTTTGGTTTGATAGGCACTGCAGGGGGCAGTTTGGGCTGTTGAGATTTTTCGGGTTTGGGGGGAGGAGGCGGAGCCTTCTCTGCCCGAGTGCAAGGTTCGGGGTTTTTGTCGGAGGCAGATCTCGGAGCCGTGCTTGCTTCTGTCGCCTTCTTTTCTAAGTCTTCTCTCGGTTTTGGTGATTTAACATCCTGATCAGATTTTTCTTCTACATGGTTCTTTGGGATATCATTGTTTTCCTCACTTGAAGGTAGGTTGGGTGCATTCTGAAATTTCAAGGACGATTTATCTGCTGATTTGATGCAAAATGATCCCAAGTGGGTGTCTTGAATTTCGGTGATCATTGGTTTAGCCACTTCTGAAGAGGCCAAATTATTGGGCGTCTCTGGGAAGACGTCGTCCTTCGCCATGTCGATGGCTTCTTCTTCTTCTTCTTCGACATCTTCATTTTCTTCGGTGAGTTGCCGATCGTTTCTGTTTTCTTCTCGAGAATTGTTTGAAGGCAATGGCTTCGGCTGACTGGGGAAGGATTGAGTCCTGGAGACGCTCTCCCCAGAATTTATGGAACCTTTCGAGCCCTTGAGAATCTTAGGTAACGAAGCGCTCCCGGTCTTGTCGGAAATGGACGAAAGCTTCAAACTTTCCGAACTGGAAAGCGACAAGTCTTTCGGTTTCATATTCCTCGGCACCGGAACCGGAGATTTCAATTTTAAAACCGGACTGTTGAGATTTACCTCCGAACTGGTCAGAGAAGTTGTCTTTTCCTTCGTAAGCCATTCCATGCCGTTCGACTCGGAGACGGAAGCGGCGATCTCTTCCAAGCTCGCCTCAGAGCCGTTTTTCTGGAAGGCGGCGTCGTCGGACCGAACGTCGAGGCTAGGAATCGAATGTCCGGAATCTGCCCGGGAAGGGATTTTTTCTAAGACCGCCCGAGTTTCCGAAGAAGCGGAGCGACACTTGTCGGGCGACCGGTTCCGATTCTTTTCGAACGCGTCGGAGCTCTCGGTGCTTCCGGAAGAGGCCAGACTGGCATTCGACGATGCGTCGACCAGCGGCGGTTTCTCGGTGCCGATCGGGATGCCTTCGTCTTTCTCGGGGGATCCAGACTTTTCGACATCTTCGGCGGTCGTCGATGGCTTGAATGGCTTCGTAGGTGGCTTTAGCGGAGTCTTTGGAGGAGTTTCCGTTACCATTTTTTTCTCAGGTCTTGACTCTTCGTCCAGATCCAACAGGTCGAGACTACCGCAAGAGGTTTTGTCGGATTGGTTGTCAGCTTTTGAAAAATGATTAAAGGATTATTGTGGAGTTTAATGCATTTAATCGATAACGTCGCAATAAAAATAACTCGTCCCAAGTTTTAGCCCATTAGAATAAATTCAATTGTGATAACAATGTAACGACTTCAAGTTGCTACCAATTATGTTTAAGTGTGAATGAATATGTTGTTTTTTCACTAATATTTTTATATCATTTTGAACCATCCTTGACCCTTGGATTTTGGCAAGTTAAGAACTTCTTATGAATCACTTCCACTTGATTATGATTATGATCGTTCTGATTATGATCCAACTTTAATTTTTAAGTTTGTGGTGCTACAAACCTTTAAGGGTAAGCACTTTGATTACAACATAAAATCAATTTGCCATTATTAATTATTACATAACAATTATTTGTTAATAATTATCAAAAAGGATGCAAAGTTACCCTGAGGACGGTCACGTGGAATCTCCTGTAAATTAGCATAAAAGAACGATGTAAGAACCAACCATTATGTTAAGAATATGATAGCCATGCATTTTGATAAAACTATATGATGAAATCAATTAGGCAAATGATATGAAAGTATGAAATGGAATTTCCACTGTATCCCAATATACTTTGATAAACAATGACAAAGGATGGAGTGAAGAGGTAGAAAGGTAGTTATCACTGCCAGAATGATAATCATCATTGCAACACATTGAGCTCAACGTTGACTCTGAGAGATGGGTATCAATTTAATCATAATCATCATCATCACCACCATCACTGGCATAATCAAACCACTTAAAACGGAGGCATGACCATAATGCAGATCAGCATAATTGCTATGATGGCAGTTTAGCATGTTTTTCCCCACCATTATTGTCATCATCATCATCACCATACTTACCATTGCCATCGGTGTCATCATCATCATCAGTTCACAAAACCCAGTCACCTCTTATTGAGCAAATGACAACATGACTCATGCGTGTTGTGACGTACATACTGAGTCATCGATGACACGAGTCGATCGAGCAGAGCATGTTTTCACGTGTTTGGAAAACAATCAATTATGAATAATTATAAATGCTCATCAGCCTCTTAATTATGAATAATTATAAATGCTCATCAGCCTCTTAATTATGAATAATTATAAATGCTCATCAGCCTCTTAATTAGCACAATGAATCATCTTAATTGATTAAAAATAAATTTCTGAAACCTGCGTTCTGGGATGTTTCTTCTTTGGCTTAACATTGATCTTGTGCCTTGCCGGACCGCTGGACAGAATCGGTGCCCTTTCGACAGCTTCCAGATCCTCTTTATCAAGTGTTGGTGGAGCTGAGTACACGAAAATATTGCTGGTTATATAAAATATATATATATATATATATATATCACTATACGATATATATGTATGTATGTATATATATATATAAATATGATGTATGTATGTATATATATGTATATATATATATATGATGTATATCACATGGTTAACATCATCTTTCCAATTTTAATTGCTCTCCATAATGATGGTGTGAAACAACGACTATCTTTGTGTTTCTCCTTTACTTTTCTTTGAAAAAGTTAATTAATTTATTTGCATATGTTAATCAAGCTTCACACATCAATGTGTTCCACAAAAACTTTATCTTCGTGATGATACAATTAGAGACATGTTTATGTTTTTAATAATTTCACTTCCATAGAGAGAGTTCTGCCAATAACCGCCATAACCAGAAAGGTTATCCATAGGCAGAAAGGTCATAACATAATTCTTTTTGTTGAAAGTATTGATTTAATATTTATTTAAGATAATTTGATGTTCACATCAGTGGCAACAGAGTTAGCATGCTACACAATCATCAGGCTTTGGCCAGCAATTACAAACTCAACATAAGAAAGCAATTAGACTGATAACCAGACTACAACATCCTCATTCAAATGTGCCCTTTTCTTACCAGGCTTCTCAGTTTCTGTTATTTCAGGTCCATTCTCCTAAGGAATAATACGAATTGTCAGTAGTTTCAAAGAACATATATTTTCAACTGATAATGATAAAGAATCTGATCATTAGGAAGAGTCTTATAAAAATATAATTGTTTAAATTTTTATAGAGCAATTTTGCGATTAAGTCAATAATTTAGAGTCATTTATTAAACATAGATTGCCAACTGGAAAACCAATTTTTAAATAAGTAAGCAATTTTAAAATTGTTCAAGAGATCAATATTAATCTTTGGAAAATCCCCATGCACTTCACTGCATGATATGACTTCTCAGTCAGGCAAACAAAAGCAGTTTACTAATAAACAATTACTAATAGAAGTATTAACCTCATCTTGTCTTGGTGGTTTCTTCCTCAAGCTTAAAATCAAGAAAACTTATGAGTAAAGCAAAAAAAGCACAAATGCACAACTTCCTGGTATTCAATACTTTTGAGTTTCTTGTTAACTAAACAAGTTTAGGATGAATCTATTCCAAGATTATTTTCATTAGAAGCAAATACCTGTAGATGAGGTTCCTAAATGATTCAAAAAATCTTCTAACTCCTCTAAATTTCATATTTTCACTGTAAAATTTATTGATCCAGATCAATAAAGTGTGAATCCGGTTTTCAAACTTACAGCCTTCAACGCTATTCCAGTTAAAAAATCAATCCAACATGCACGTTCTAGGAAATGAAAAGTATTTAGTTCAAGAGCCTCACCCAGAAAATCAGCAAATCAGTCGGAAAATTTGTTAACTTGTTCTTTAAGCGATATGGTTATGTCCAAACTTTCGCAAACATATCAGAATAGACCAATATTAAGCCATGATCCGCAGTCTATTAACGGACATCACCATCTCTGATCTCGGAAGTGATGATCTCCCATCTCACGATGTAAACAGGTTCTTAACAAATAGAAGGCGCTCTTGCATAACGTTAAGACCTCCCCCGACGAACGTTGATTTGATGTTTAATTAAGAATATATTAGAATCGACTTATTTCAAATTTAGAATAAGCCTTATCTAAATACAACTAAAGCTATTTATATCGTATTTCTGCTACATCCTTCTTTGTCAAAGGCTACGTTATGTGACTAAAGGCTACTTTACATGTCTAAAGATTAAGTGACTATAGAAGTCCGACATTTCGAGAATTTCCAAGGATCGGCCACGTCTGACCTCTAGCTCAAAACCTTTTGACTAGCTTGAAAGCAACAAGACGATCATTGTGATCAAGTTATGAACAAAATACCTTTTTGAGTTGAAGTTGTTAAAGGTTTTTTAATGTGTCATAAGCTATTCATGGATTATATTAGAAAGGCCAAAACGTAATATTCGCCAGCAGTTCCTCAAATGTGGCAGTCATATATCATAAGTGATTTGTCTTCTGAAACTGAGGCAAGATTATTTCCTTTGCTATTGTAGCGGACACTCCAGACCTAAGATTTATCAAATGATAATAATTTACCAAATATATTGAGAAAAAGGCTAAAATAACAATTTAAAACAGTTAAAATGCAAGAGACCTGATCAGTATGTTCTGTGAAAGTGTGCTCACATTGTCTGGTGCTCAAATCCCAAATCTTTACAGTCTTGTCAGATGAGCTAGATTCAATAAAGAATGAACATATTGATACAACTAGTAATTCAGGTAATCAAAGGCTGTACAGCAATGAAAATTGCTTCAGGAGAGTAATGCAGAAACAAAGAAAACTATGATGTTGGCAACAATTATTTTAATAACAATAATAATAATAATTTCAAGTAATAAGGTCAGTCATACATAATGAAAATGAAAAGTAACATCTGGCCAATGCACAAAATATTATTTTGAAAATGATTAAACATGAATTACCACGAAGCAAAACGTTGTTTGTCATTGGAAAAGTCCACATCTAAAACCCAGGAACCGTGACCAGAGAGCGATGCAACGAGGTCTGCCTGGAGACTAAAATAATGCGATTGGAGAGCCATTAAGAGAACAAGAGATTATTAATTAAAAATAATAAACTGAATGCTTTGATAAATCATATCATTAGAAGATGGATCAACGATTATGTATTGAATTTCATCAACTAATTAACTTCATTTTCAAAGCATGGATCGACCAATTTCCAAATTCGACATGAGTAATGCAATGTTCATTGCAACTCAGCAATTAAATATTATAACAATGTAACAAACCTCATGTGAAGTATATATATCTATAATGAACAATTACCTATATAATGAACTACATAATATCTATATAATGAACTATATAATATCTATATAATGAACTATATAATATCCTTATAATGAACTATATAATACCTATATAATGAACAATTATCTATATAATGAACTATATAATATCTATATAATGAACTCCAATAATAACAACCAATAGATTTTTTTCCAGCAGGATATCCCTTTAAATCTATCACAACTTTTCCATGTTTTACTAAAATTCATTAATGTAAGCTGCCACAGAGAGGCCAAAATGCCACAATAAAAATAAATAACTGAAAAAAGACCGCAAAACGAGACCAACTTACACGTCATAAACCTTGATGTGGCGGTCGTCCGAGGCGGTGACGAGAAGCGTGGAGTCCGGCGAGAAGCAGAGGCCCCTGATGGACATGGCATGACCTCCGAGGGTGTGCAGAAGTTTTCCGGTCGTCGCATCGAATATGTTAATGATCCCGTCTATTGCACCGCTGGCTATGTATTGGCCGTTTGGGCTCTGTTTGGACAAATGCAAAAGTAATTAAAATTTATTTATTTATTTATTTATTCTATTCCTTTGTAAAGCTAAAAATGGTTATTATAATTTGATGGTTTGTCAAATTATTATAATGGAATAGTATACCATTTCATTGTTGTAAAGTCTACTGATATATAAACTTTTGGGAAATTAAAAAAATTAAATCACTGTCAATGATATGCAAATTTATTTTAATTAACTAATTATTTATTTATTAAATTGGTGAACTCACATAAGCAATTCTGAGGGTGAACTTTCCTCTGGTGTCAAGTTGTGTTTCTTGCTTTCCTGTCTCCACATTGTACAGGTTGATCTTACCTGTGTGACTTCCAGTGGCTATGTGGAGGTTGTCAGGAGAAAAGCTCACTGTCCAAGCATCCACTATGGAATGCATTATAATAAAATTATCATTAATGTCACTTAAAAGTAAAGAAAATTAATGCCAAATTATTCATCTGATTTTCAATTAATCCATGTTGCTGGAGTTTCACATAAAGCCATATTCTTTTCTAGCAATTCTTTTAGCTGTTTAGCTTATCATAATGATATATCATAATATTATAGCATTAATGATTTCAAATAATTGATTTCATTTCCTTCTTTGGAGCTCCAGACATTTATTTTAGTCAAAAATTGATAACATATGAAGACGAAAAATATGATTAAAGAACAAAGCTCAACAATCTGCTTCATTTATGACTAGACAGTTTTAAACCTATCAAAGAATTGCAGCCAATAACACCAATGAATACCTGGCCCAGCATCAATATCTTTAAGGAGTTTTCCATTTTCCATCTCCCAGATCCTGATGTGCCCATTCAAACTGCTAGAGGCCACCATCTCCCCATTCTTGCTGACATCCACAGACACAACCCCAAGGTAAAGTCTCTCAAGGGTGTGTTGGAGCTGAAGAGAGTTGTCTGACCTGTAGCAAACCAGTGGAAATTATTAAATTGCTCACAATATTTTAGCCTAATTTAGCAAAATTGTTATTTATTCCATGAGTTATTATTGTATTTGCATTATGCATTAAACAGTTTTTTTTTAGCAATAGTAACTTTTTACTTCTAGGACAATGAATTTATATCATATTAAAATGTTTTGGAATTACCTTCAAACAAAACATTCAAAAATTTTAAGCAGTAGTAATGTTAATATATTTTGTGCAAATTGAGTAGGCCGTGGAATTTCCCAGAATAAGCAAAACATAAATGTGAAAAACCCCATAATTTGTTCATTAACCATTTCCATATTTTTACAGTGTCATCAATAGACCCGGTTACAACACGTTCTGCTCCATCATCACCACACTGTGTACTCCAGGCGCAGGTCCATATGCTATCCTCATGAGCTACAAGAAAGATTTATGCTAATAAGTATTTTCATAAAATTAGCGAAAAATTAAACAAATTATTACCATTCTCCTCTTTATGGGCAAGCGAATACTAAAAATTGAAAATTTACATAATTAGTCTCTAACATTTATAACAAATATTTTACTTTTATTATAATTAGACATGCAGACTTTAGAGGGTCATGCAGTGACTACCATACGACATTGAATAACCATAGAAATGCTTTATAAATCACCAGTTGTATCTCAACGTCACCTTTAAAATTAGTACAATAATTACTAATTGTCCAAATCCAAACCAACCATTCCGGCGTAAATCCAAAATAAAAGAACCAAAACCTAAAAGTGATGCATGATAATAAATTCATAATGTAGTTTAACGCATTAATATTTCTTAATTAATATCCCAAATAAAATAATTACATTAAACAAACCAAAAATAATTAATATGTGATAAAATCCTTTTGACTTAACGGACAAAGACTTATGGGACATGCAAGATTGTCTCACTGACTTGAAACTCATTATTAAAAAAAGTCATCTATTTATCCCATGCTGTTTTGGGGTTTGCCCTAACTGGTCGGAATAAGCTGCTATTACATCTCTGACCCACCCCTTAAAAGCTCAACGTATTTTTGGAGTCGCCAGATGTCCCCAAAAACTGATCCAGCTGAGTGGTCTTGACATTCTGCTGCCATCTGAGTTATTACACGATGGATGAAATCTTAGGTAACTATTTCTAGTATTTATTGTTGAGCCCAATATAATTTCTGTGTTTATTTAAAATTTGAATTTATTATCAAATATTTTTTTTGCAATAAGGCAATCACAATTGACATCTTCTCCCACGAACATAATCTGATAATCGGCGACAAAAATAAAAAAATAACTCATTAATCAATAATAACCAGCAAATGCATGGCAAATCATCGAACTGATCAACCTATCAAAAAAATCAGATACTAAAAATTATGAAAAAATGACTGCCACCCAAAAATAGCAAGGCACACAGACTCAGCAGGGAATGGATGGAAGGAATCAATGAAAAACACATTTAAAGATATCTCAAACAAATACTCATACATTCTGAATTGATAATAATCAATAATTCGAATTGCAATATCAACATTAAGCATATCACTGGATAATACAAATCTTGGAAGTGGCAGATTGAATAACATTAAAATTGCATTTTAAAAGGCACAAAAAATTATGACTCAATTAGTAAAACTTAACAGAACAAATTATAAAGTCTCGAATACTTGTAGCTTAATTAATTTTAGCTTAGTTAATTTATAATTAATTTATAATTAACTAATGGCAGCGGGGCAAATTTTTCGGATGAGATCCCCCAACACGAGGCACTTCTCCTCGAGCATTTGGTTCTTCGAGTCCGCTTCTAGGATTTGCTTTTCCAGTTTTTGGAGGTACTTGACAAGTCTTGCGTTCTCAACGTAGAGGTCCTTTGTCAGTTTATCCCCTTTGTCTTGCTTTTCAATCTGAGAAAGTGTTTCTTGTTATTGATGAGTCATCCTTACAATTAGTGTTTTAATTTGATTAATGAATAAAATATCATTACAAATGACAATAACAACACTTATTTGCAAAAGTGGAACTCAGTAAGTTTATAAAGTAGTCTGATTATTAGAATTTCATAGACTAAACCTACAGCTTCAAGTAATTTTCTGTCTTTCTCTTCTGCAACCCTCCTTAGTTTTTGTGCCTGGTCATTGATAGCATCTCGTTCTCTCAACAAATCCTTAATTTCTTTATCATACGATTCTCTGGTTGCTGAAAACAATGTAAATATGACATTAAATTATCATGCTTTGGATGTTAAACACAGAAGGATCAAACCAACTCGTCAAGGCTTTGCCAGTTTCCGATTGGTTGCGTTCCAGAATTGCTTGCAGCCTCTCATTAGTTGCTTCCAGTTTATTAACTTTATCAATCAATTCTTGGTGCTTAAGAGGATCAATTAATTTTTGGCTGGCCAGTATCCAAGCTTTCTTATCAGCTCTGTGCTGGGAAGTCAAAGCAGTCAAGGTGTCTGTGACTTTGTTCAACTGAAATATGTGACAAATGTTCTTGAGACCCAAGCATTTTTCAGCTGTGTTTCAGGTCATTCACCAAAAGAAAAGATATTTTGATAACATACAATTAATTCTAAAGGAGTGTTATTTTATGAACTTTTGGAAAAATAATTGATATGGAATTATATTCATGGTAAGTTAAAGCAATGTTGGTCCAACTCTTGGTTGAAAGTGACAAATGTTTGATGGCCTGGCTGATGTCACCACCGAGCCACCCAATCGTGCGCGATCTAAGCATTACGTCACGTTCCAATAATAATAATAACCAGTGGTTCCTCTGACAAATATTACTTTTTGATTTAAAATTCCATCCTTAGAGACGGATAAATATCGCAATAAACCCTAAACTGAGATCAGAAGAATGAAACTACTTGGTCGGAGCCAAAGCTAGTTCATTTAATGCCTTAATAGTTTCGAAGCTCGTTATCAGCTCAAAATTCACAAATAAAAAATTAGCTAGACAAATTTTCTTGAAAATTTTAATTGATGGTGAGCCTCAATATAATAATAACAATAATATAACAACTCATGATCTTCGACAAACTGAGCTCGTCCAATAAAACTCCGGGTAGCGATTGTCCTCGTTGTTACTTAAGGGCGATAATCTAAACAGGTAACGACAACAAATTGACGAAATAGGCTTGAAATAATCTCAATGATTGCTCAATCCTCCTGAAAGTTTCGATAATCAAACTTTGCTAGAAAAAGCATTTCAAGTGACGATTAGCAATAGAGACTTCCGACTAGTTTCGAAGCTATAGCAAATAAAATCCGGGTATTTCACAATTTCAACAGAAATGATGCAGTCTCGCGAAGAAAAGCAACTCAATGCGGGACAAGAGATCATATGTCAGAGAATTAAGGACATTTCTCAAGCAATCCAAAACCTAATCCTGAAGTTGGAAATCGGACACGATACTCTCAACTGGAATGAAATGTTAGTGGATTACTCTCACATCAACGGACAGATAGCTCTGTTGACCAGAGCCCTAAACAGCGAGAGAATGCCTAAGTTGAAAAACTATGTGGTTTTGCCAGTACACGTCGAGCCGATGGATGATCCTCGTTTGGCACAGTTAACGGAAGGGCGAACACCCCTCTTCAATCATGAAACCGTGCCTAATTACTTGAGGACAAAACTCGAACCAGAAGCAGAGGAGCGAATAATTCATCAACAGAAACTATCCCAATCGATATCTGCAGATAATCTTAAAAAGCAGTTGAACGCTTTCCATAAACATTGCATTATGGTGCAAGAGGCGCTGAAAAAGTCTAGAATCAATTCAGAATCTGACACTGCACTGAAAGGTCCTCAAATGCAGTCATCGCAGGAAACATACAACCTCGTTGCCGCCATTTCTAACGGCAAAGGATTCAAACCCGATCCTTCACTAGTTCAATATCAAAGCCAATCAATGCCACAACCTGTCCTCCCACAGCCTACGCCAAACGCTCAACTGAGCATAAACAAACCAATCAGTTCCATCAAGACGAATATTAGATCTATCGCAAGTCGGAGATAGGAATTAATTGACTTTCGAAAATAAACCTATCCGAGTTAATAACCTTTTGTTCAGAACGAAATAAAGAAAAATAAATAATGACTGCAATCTAGCTTTCGAATTACCTGTGTCGCACGATCGAAATATAGAAATGCTAATTATAATTTTTAAAAAACTGTTATCACCACTTTCCCGTAATAAAGTAAAACTTTCCCTTCCTCCCATCTGAGCAGACACTAATAATAGACCCGGTAACGTCCCGCAAACTGATTCATTTGCCCGAATGTTTCATTCAGAACCCTCGATTATGGAATGAATTTAATAATTTGAGCGGCAGGGTCGCTTAGGGCAGATACCGTCAGAGCTAACATCACATCCTCGCCTTACCTTGAAGCACTTAACCAAATTATTATAACATTTGTAGGTAGCAACGCCGTAGCCGTGTTGTAGGGAGTTTCGATTCTATTTTCATTTGATAGCTACTTAATATTTTAGCATATTTAGTACTAAATCTAGATTTAGTTACTACTTCAATAACTTTAAGAATGTAATCTTCACCCATAAAATCAGTGCGATACCGCTCCCATAACTCACCCCCCCCCCCCTTATAATGACCAGCCAAGAGTGGTCAACCACGACCCTAAGGATCAATTATAGGGCCACTATTGGTACATTCACATCGGCATTCATCAGACATTTAAAACCTGGTCTAGAGTCCTTTTCAGTTGGTCTTTAAGGAGGTCTTTTTCAGCATTCAAGTCAGCATTATGCAGCTGCATTAATATAAAAATGGTCAGAAATATTAAAAAGTTAATTCTTGAAATAGTCAATTAAAAGAGAACCTCAGAACATTATTTGAAAGTAAATTATGCAGGAAGTATGTTACCAAAAGCTTCTGAAAACTATCTGTTTTTGCCTCATCAGAGGTTTGCTTGGCATCCAGATCTGCTTGGAGCTAAAATAGGGAACTCAAGTTACACCATAATCAATGACAATGGATTCTGAAAGATCTACTTAGGAGATATATGTTTGGGAAGGAGTCTATCAATTCAGAAATGAGTAATAAATACATAATTCAAAATCTAGATTACTTAATAAGAACTTTTTTGGGTTTGATGTTGATAATTTCAAGAGCCATGCTTGCTTTTTATGATAAAATCTCACTTGTATGTTTTCTGTCCTTAATTTCTTGTTCTCTTTTGCCAAATCATCTATCTGATTTTTTTGCAGGAGTTCAAGTCCTGGATCCTTTGGAACAATTTGTGACACATTCCTTCTCTGCTTCAACAAAAATAGTAGAAATAAGTAATAGAAATCTAGAATAAGAGAGTGGCTATTTCGTTACAGATGAATAAATTTATCCTCTCATTAGATGCAAAATTTGAAATTAGTGCAAAATTTCAGAATTTTCAAAAAAAATTTGGGCACCATGTCAGTCAGCTCTTTCCTAAGATTCTTGATTGTGTTATTAAGAAGTTCTATTTCTCCATCCTTCCTAGATTTTAGTTCTTTCAAGAGATCCTTGTATTTCTCTTTCAGTTCTTCGTCTCTTTTGCCGATTTGGCGCCGGAGTTCCTCACCTTGTCTGTCATTTTCCATCTTCAAGTCGTAGATCTTTTGTTCGTAATCATTGACGATGTCTTTCATCTTATCATCAAGGGCCAAATCATCAGATGCCTTTGATTGGGCCAGCTTGTCATCCATGGCCTTGTTCAATTGTGTCAGCGTGATACGAAAATCTTCCTTGGCCCGTTCTGCTTCCTTTTCATAGGCCTCTTTCTGATCTTTCTTCTCCTTCTCTGCCTGCTTCTTCAATTCCTCAAGTTTCTTTTCATATTCTTGGATGACCTCAGGCAAACCTTTCGTAGACTTTTCACCATTTGCAAGAACTGATTCTTCAGCTGGCAAAAGGGTTCTTGTTGATGGGCGCCTTGTGGCAGGTGTTTCCTGGTCTTTCACCTTCTTTTCTATCTCTTCCTTTTCTTGTTGAGCTATTCTGTTCATTTCAGAAATTTTATCTTCATAATCCTTTGTGATATCAGAAAGTTCTTTATTCTTCTGTCGCTCCATGTCATTCAGCTTCTCTTGCAGGTCGTTTACAGTGTCTTTTTCTTTTTTTAAGTTGTTTTCATATTTATTCACCATATCTTTCTTCTCATCTTCAAACTGCTTTTTCATGTCTGAAATTTTGGACTCATATCCATGTATAACTTTAGAGACGTCCTTGTTTAGATCATCTGGATCGCCTGCTTTAACATTTTTGGTCAGTTCCTCAGATATCTTATCAAGTTTCTTTAAAGGTTTTGCAGCAGAATCAGATATTTTGCTTTCAAAACCCTTGATGAGATCTGAGAATTTCGGATGGATTTCATCTTCTTTTGCTCCACCAGTCGGCAGAGTGAATCTTCTAGCAGTCGGATCTCTGCTTTTTGCCGATGCAAGATCCTTGCAAAGACTTTCCATCTCTGCCTCATGATCTTTTTTCATCTGAGCAATCTGAGATTCATAATCTTCTTTCAATTTTTCGACACCATTTTCCATATTTTTGCTATCAGTTTTTACTTCTGGCTCTGAAGATTTTGTCAAATGTTCATTCAATTTTTTTTCTAGATCAGCAACTGTCCCTTCTTTTTCCTTTAATTCATTGTTTTTAGCTTCTAATTCACTGTCTTTTGCAGCAATTTCTTGTTCTTGGTCAGTAATTTTCTGGTCACATTCATTCAACTTTTTCTCAAGGGCTTCAGTGATGGCATCAATCTGTGACAACTCTTCTGTCAGGTCAGATATTTTTTTGTTGGCATCTTCTAATTTTTGATCGGCAGATGCTTTGATCATATCATGTTCTTCTTGAAGATTAAATATTTCGTCGTCTTGAGCTTTTTTAAGGTCTGCAATATCACGCTTGTGCTTCTCAGACGAGTCGTTCATTTGGGCATCGTGTGACATTTTCATGTCATCCACATCTTTTGCATGCTTTGACTTGATGTCTTCCATTTCCTTGTCATGATCAGACTTTAATTTCTCATTCTCCTCAATTAATTCTTTGTTTTTTAGGCCAGCTTCTCTCAATTCATCCAAAGCGTCGGCTAATTTTGCCTGCAAATCTTCTTTTACAACACCATTTTCTGATGGAGCATCTAGTTCCATTTCCGTGTAATTATCGACTAAGTCTGGCTTCTTTATGTTGGCCACTTCCACTGGAGATTCTTTTGCATCTTCAATTGGATCCGTTTGAATTGACATATCACCCATGACCAGTGGAGAAGATTTAAGATCTTTTCCAATTTCATTTGATAATTTGTCAAGAGGATTCTTTCCAAAACTTTCATCCTCCAATATGTTTATTGGTTCAGTTTCTATTGAAATGTCTGCATATTCTTTTTTTGGAATATCTTCATCCATTACAGCTGGGCTACTTCCATCTGATGGTCCAAGTGGATCAGTTTGTACAGAAAACTCTTTCATAGACTTTAAGCTTTCAGGAATCTTTGATTTTTCAGACAATTCTTCTGCTTGTTTTAAAAGTTCTTCATCTTTTGCCCTGTTTAAATGAATAAAAATTATTATAGAATAGTTTTATAGAATTGTGACAAAATGAGGTAAATAACTTGCCAAAGCAATAATTCTCGTACGATCATATAATGCAAAATTAGATGTTAAATATTAATTATTACTGCACTGTATACATGCCTTATAATGTTAATACTGTTGTTATTGACCCTAATAATAATAACAATAATAATTATTGTTTTTATTAAAATTAGTTCTTCCAAACTTTATTTCTTTCTCCAGTTCAGCAATTTTTTCTTCCAACTGTGCAGTTGGGTCGGGTTCTGATGAATTCATCTTATCCATGGCATAATCTGTCATCAGTTCCATCTCCTTTTGAGCCAAGGCTTCCTCAAGCTCTCTCTTGTGCCTGGAAATCATGTCTGCCTGAAGAAAAATCATAAAGATCCATTTTTGAACTCCAAAGTAAATAATTATCAGTTAATTGAGAAAATAAAATTAAATGAAAACAAACAAACCTTCTCCTTGTCGTGTTCTTTTTTCATCCGATCCAGTTGCTCCCCATGTTTTTCTTCAAGTTCCGATATTTCCATCAGGAGTGCACCCTCGGCTTCCTTCTTCTCCCTCGATGCTAACCTCTGAATCCGACCCAATTCACCTCTGACCTTTTCACGAATTTCTTCGGGACTCATGGTGTCGTCTGTTCAAAATGAAATATCAATCAAATTTAGAAAGAACTGATACATATGTATATGTATTTATAAATAATGTATATATATTTATAAATAATTTATTTATATATATAAATAATTTATTTATATATATATTATCATATATATGTATACATATATGTACAAATAATTATATATATATATATAATTATATATATATACATTATTTATTGAAGCTCATTAAACTGCAGAATTGATAAAATAAATAAAAACTGTTTAACTAATAAAATTTGGTTACATCAGGACTTAAAGCAAAGTACCATAAAAATAAAAAACTAGGATTACATTACATTCATACCAATATCAAGTGATTGTGAAGAGGTCAACTCTTGTGGCTTCGGGGAACTTGAATTCTGTAGAAACAAAAAGACCAATTTGACATTAACGTCCATTGTTGGATGGAACAACATTTGAAGCCATTATTCCTTAAAAGGTATGTTATGAATTAAAGAATTGAAACTATTATACATTCTTTGGACACAGATTTAATAATACACATTTGTCCATAACCAAAATGAATTTCAGCTTGATAGATCAAAGATATTCCAAGGAGCTGTTTCTTTTTAAATATATAACAACAAATGTTCTTGTAAATCACAATAATGCTTGAAAATATAATATTTATTATTATTATTATTGTAATTATTATTATTATAAATAAAATGTTATTGTTATACAAACACCACATATGTTATTATAAAAATATATTATGGCATACGACTTTGAGTTCATCTCTGAGTTGTTCGTTCTCTTTGCTGAGCAAAGCAGAGTCATCATCTGCTGCTTGTAAATCTTTCTTTAGTTTTTCAATCTCCTTGAATTTGTCAACAATTATACTTTAATAAAATATAAATTTGACAAATAAGTAACAATGATTCTAATTAATTGCACACTTTTAATACTGAAAAAATAATATTATTAAATGATAATAACCTAGTTGGGAGTAAATATTAATATTAATAAAACAAGTTGCCACTAGTTAATAGTTAATCACTACCAGCCCTCCAGATAACTTCAGATTTTATTTTATTTTTTATTATTTATTATAATTCATATTAAATAGTAATTTTTCACATTACCTGCTTGTAAATTACCTACATTCTCCAAATCAGAGTTCTTCTGCTTCAATCTCTTGCATTCTTCTAAAGACTTATCCATCTGCTTCTCAAATTCCTCTTGAGTCGTTTTCAATTCATCCTCCTTTTGAAGATCAGAAGGTGCAGGCACATCTTTGGGCACTTCTTCCCTCAGTTTTCTATTGGCATCTTGAAGGAGTCTGCAGGATTTAATATCGGATTTAAGATTAGTTTTCACCTCAAATTAGGTATTGTCATAGAGATATCAATTTTTTTTTGTTGAGTTTATGAGTTTATTAAGGTATCAGAGCAACTGAAAGAACAAATAGCAAATTGAACATGTACAATATTAAACAAACAATTATGTACATAACACAATGAAACAAATGAACTATATATATGTACATATATGTATTCAAGTATATACATATATGTAGTATAGCATATATTATAAGTCACTATACATAAGTATACATATTCAAGGATATATATATATATCTATGTAGTGTAACTTATATTATAAGTCACTACACATGTTATTAATGCACAACATGCCCCAATGTCATGATGCACCAACTTTATTTCCATATCCTTTTTCTGTGCCAGAGCAGCCAATTCTTCCTCAGATTCTTTTAAGTTCTTCTTCATTTCCTCCACCTCTCCTGTCAGTCTCTCACATTCTTCGCTAAGGTCTAGATTGTCATTCCTAGTTTTTTAATTTTTAAATATAAATTGATTTAATAATTAGTCATTACAATTTATGAATTAAGAATCATTAACAAAAAAAATTAATAAATAAGAAATCATTAGCTAAAAAGGTCTGAAAAATTAAATTTATTACCAAAACTTGTCTGTTGAGTGAAGGAGGGTATCCAATGCCACCTGGTGTAATGGATTGTTTTCTGGTTGATGTAATTCTCTTTCCAGGGCATGTGATAAATCAGATGGCTGAATCTGACCATCTGGGTCAAATTTCAGCATCTATGTTTGCAAAAAAAATTATGCTAGCTTATAAAAGGCACCATTTTATACATTTACAATACATCTAGTTAATGCAACATTCTTCCTAAAAAACACTTTTAAAGTTTATTTTGTAATAAAAGTTCATCATAATGAAATACAACCTCCAGATTTTTTCTTCCATTTGGCACTCCAATTTTTTCCCAAAAATCAATTACCTCAGCACCCTTAACATATCTGTTCAAACAAATAATAATGTATTATCTAGTTATGACTTTTTAGTTTTTTTAAAAAGCCAACCCTGTTCCGTCTGGGTCCAGATAATTCAGCCAATCAGATGCACCATCCCTGGTTGCATAATGCTGTTTCTTGTCAGCAAAATTTTCAAGCAGATCAGACATAAGAGACTTTCCCTGATTTACATTTTTATTCTCGTTTTTAGCTGGAGGCACACTCTCATCTTTTTTTGTTTCTCCAGCAACTTTAGGAGATTTTTCAGGTGTTTTTTCTTCCACTCCCTGAGTTTTGGAAGGCACCTTCTCCTCTTTGGGTTTTGTTGTTTTATCATTCAAATCTTTCCTAAACATTCCAGACAAGAATTCATTGTTGCTAACTTTTCCATCACGATTGGTGTCGAGTCCTTGGTAACGATTCTTAAGCTCCTACAGTAAATAGTCGCCTTTAAAGATTAAGTGAACACTACTTAAAATTATTCTCATCCTAACTTGAGTAGTCATATCCATTCCGAGGTGATCACATAATCTTGAAAATTCGTCAAGACTGATGAACCCATTTCTACCAATTCCAAGCTCGTTAAAAATGTCTTTCATTTTTTCTATGTTGATATTCATTTTCGAAAGTTTTAACTAGAAAATACTAAGAAAAGAAGACAAAAAAACGAAATTCGAACTCAACGAAATTAATCATAGTGAACCAGCTGTGTAAACACAACTACTCATGGTAATGATCAAGCTAAAAGTGATCTCGATAAACCATTGGAAACTTTCAGATAATAAAATAACGAATTTTGACCCTGACTCTTCCCTGTACAGAGATATCAACTCTCAAAGCTTGCTGCAGTTTTGCTAACTCGATCGCCATATATTTTTCGAATTCTTTGAAAAATCTGTGCAAAGCAGAATCTACGAGTCCATCCCCGAGCATTCAACCATGACTCTAGCATTAAACAGTTTAACATCATAATTCATCAATATCACCGAAAGACAAGGCTTGTTAGATATATAAATAATCTATCATATAACTCCAGTTAGGTAGGATTTATACTCATTAAGTATAAAAATGATTATGAAAAAGATGTTTCATCAACTATATTAGGTAATTGTCAACGAGGTCAGTAAACTCCTTGATTGGTGTGTCTGGACTGCTGCAGATGGGAATGCAACCTGAAAGCAATTAAGTAACTTTAGCTCCTTTACAATTAGGCCTTTATTTAAAATAAATTTCATGTAATAAAATAGACATATTAAGCAAAACAAATTTATTTCTTAATCAAGTCATCAATGGAATTTGGCAGAAATGGATGGTTTTTCTTATTTTACCTAAGAAAGGAACCTTGAAATGGTCGGCCAATCTTTTGCCTCCTCCCTTCGAAAATATGTTCGTTACTTCCTGAAATTCAATCGATTTTTTTAACTAGAAAATAAAAACCATTTTAAGAATCGAATTATAAATTTAGTTCTCAAAATGCTTCTTGTGACATCTATATCATAAGTAAACAAGTTGATGAAGCTCAACCAACAGAACACTGCGGACAGGTGAATCCACTCAGATTTTCAAGAACTCCAATAATCTTGGTGCCTGTGAGGCGACAGTACGTTACTTCTCTCCTAACATCAGCCAGTGAAACACCCTGCAACAAAAAAATAATGATATGCTAGCAACAAAAATAGTTAATGTGCAAGCACCAACAACGATTTTACCAAAATAATTAATTTTTAATCTCAGGGTCTTACTCACTTTTATTATATAAAAAAAAACAACAAATTAAAAAACTCAAAAAACAAGGAATAAGTAATAATGAATAATAACAGAGATTCTAATTCTAACTTGAAAATGAACAAATGAATATTGATGACTAATAATAATTATAATGAATAATGCTAATGATGAATGAGAAGGTGTAAAACTTGTGGTGAAGTAATGAGTATGGCCCCCGTGACATTGTATTCCTTGAAGGCGTTGAGGCAGGCCAAGTGCTCGTCCGAGGTTCCAGGTGGTGTGTCCACGACCAGGTAATCCAAGGCACCCCAGCAAACGTCTTTCAGAAACTGATTGATCATACCTGGATATTAATACAATTAAGCAAATTAATGTAAAATTTATGCACTATAAATGCTAACAAGTTATACAAATTTTATTATAAATTATATAATATTATAACAATATAAATTATATTACAACATAATATAGTTATATTATTGTGAATCAATTATCAGTGATGATAAATTATAGCATTAAATTATGATATCTCTTAAGATAGTTATAATTTTCTCACCAGTCTTCTTGGGTCCCCTCCAAATGAAAGCATCGTTCTTGTCGTTCATGAAAAATCCTGTCGACATGACGGCCAATCGCTTCTCGCTTCCACAATAAACTGGCAGCCATCTGTGGTGGAAGGAAAATTTAAAATATAATTTAATTTAAAATCCAATTTAATTTAAAAAAATGATTTGAAGAAAATACCTATAAAATCTAAAGTCATTGAAATAACGTTATCCAATTTCAAGTACAACATACAAGTCCTAAACATCATGGTGATGGTGATGATAATGATGACTAACAACTAATTAAAGGTTAAGATAATAAGATAATTAAGTTAAGCAGAAACATCTTATTTATTATTAAAATTGTGTAAATTGATTGACATATTATGTGCAAATCAATGTTTCCATCCATCAATCCATCCATCCATCAATCCATCCATCCATCCATCCACTCACCCTTGATCAGAATTATAGACATTCCTGCCTTTTATTTTGAGTACTGTGGCCACAGATGGACCACACACATCAGCGTCCAAAAGCCCAACCTGGTGTTGCAAAAAAATAAACTTTAATAAAATTGAATAAAATATTATGCAGGCTATTGAATGGTAATAAATAAACAAATAAATAAATTAATTAATATAAACTAAGGTGATTAATAAAGTATCTTTGTAAATCTGACTAAAGATAAATTAATCAATAAATTATTTATAATAATAAATTTCATTTTTCAACTAAATAATTATAATAATTATCAACCCAAATAACATATCAACATCTGAATTTTATAAAATCTAAATATCATAAAGCATATAAAACATGAACATTAAAAAAGAATTTAAAAAGAATTTAAAAACAAATGAATCAAATCCCTTGGATGACCTTGAATCCTTTCTTTTCCAGCGCCAGAGCAATTTGGACGCTGGAAGTCGTTTTCCCGACACCACCCTTTCCGGACATCACCATGACAACGTTCTTGATTGAGGTAGGTTCGTTAGAGACTATAAAAAATAAACGATTGATTAATTTATTTATCAAAATAATTTATCAAAATTTATCAAAATCTCATCAAGAAATCATTAATATACAGATAAGTAAAGACTTGTAAAGAATATAAATTTTCAAGTTTTCAAAAATAACGTTCTTATGTAAGAATTGTATCAGCCATTTTGTGGAATCTTCCACAAAGCTACAAAAAAAATTCAAGAAAACATAGCAGACAATGTGCATAAAAACTTTAATTATACATAAAACCCAGCATGACAAATCACCTGCAGTTGGTGCATCTTCTTCAGGTGAGTTGTTCTTTGTTTCGTTATTCTTTAGAAATAAATATCAAACAAATAAACTTAAATATCTTGAGAAGTAAATAACCATTTTGTCTTATAATCAGGTTTTTATTATTCCATGGCATTATTTAAATTGAATATTATCAAATAATAATCCAATAAATAAAATAAAATAAAATAAAATAAATATTTATTTATTATATGTAAATGAGATTATTTATAATTGGGTGACCATCATCAATGCCTCACGAGCCACTTTCATTAACAATTTAAATTAACATAAATGAATTGATGTAATATCTAATTTAATTAGATTTAATATAACATGACACACAGTTGCATATTTTATGTATATAATATTATAATATTTCTATAATTATTATAATTTATTATACTATAACAATTATAATTTATGATACTATAATCATTATAATTTATTTACTATAATAACTATAATTTAAACAAAAATGTTCCGCCTACAGAAGGTGGCTGGCTGTTTCGAATGCATGGTTTGTCTTCATCCTCGTTGTTGTCATCTTCAGTCCTTGAAACTCTCTTCTTGATATCTAATATTAACAAATTAATTAGTAACTAATATTAACATTGATTGACCATAAATAAATAAAAATTTAAATTCTAAATCACAATTATTAACTGAATTTCTAATTCAATTCTTATTTAATTGAAAAAATAAATGATTAAAAAAAATTATTTCATTAATTAATTAATTGCAACAGATGCAATATAAGAAAAATATGTCACAATCTTCCACGAATCCAGTCTTAATGACCTTTGGAAAGACGTTCAATGCAAACCAAGTACCTGCAAAGATCCTTTGCATCTCCTGAGCAGCTGACGACGTTTCCAGAAGGTCATAGAAGGGTTTTCCCTCCTCGCATGCGGTGGCTGCCGAAGGTGGAAACAGCCATTTATTATGATAATTAGGCAATTGAACTATTCATGTATGAAATTCTTAAAATATTTAACTGGATAATTAAACAGAATTAAGGTTTATTATTAATAGTATTATTACTATTTACCTAAATATATCTAGAAAAAAATTTTTAAAGTAATGTAATAAGTGTAGCACTGACACAATAAAACATCCATGAATATTCATACCATCTAATTAAATATTCTAATGACCAACCTATGCCTTCTTCAATGGGAATCGAACCCAGGAAGGTCACTGAAAGTTCTGCACAAATCTCCTCTGTGACACCAGGTGGCCCGAGCAATGCAGAGTTTTGCTTGGAAATTAGAAAAAAAATAAAACGTTTACTTAAATTATTGTCATAATATTTAAGCACCAATTATTATTTTGTTGGAGATATTATTTATGTAATTACTTAATGTACCTATGCAATTATATCAATATGATAATCAGACAAACCTTTTAAGACGAGCTTGCAATTAATTAATTAATTTAAAATAATTGAAAATTAATAAAACATAATTTGAATCTCACTTCGCACTTTGGACAGCAAAACGTTGACATGTTCTCAACGACCCCGATGATGGGAATCTTAAACTTTCCACACAAGTTTATAATTTTTCTCAGACCATCTTGAGATGACTCCTGGTGTTAATAATAAATTAATTAGATAACAATTAATTATAATGAATTTATGCATCAATAAATAATGTACCACCGAGTTTAAATAAATTTTAAAATTTAATCTCAGAGTAACAGTAATAATACTGTTTTTTTATTATACAATATTATTGCTCAATCTCGTGCGACTATACGCCACGCATCCCTCTAAGAAGTCTGCACCGGCAGCGCCTGTTTCCAGACGTTTTGTATATAATATTATTATTATATAATTATTATTATTATTAAATATATAATATTATTATTGAATATAATATTATTATTTATTATTATTATTATTATTATTTATTATTATTATTATTATTATTATTATAGCTCTTTAATGCAATAAGAACTTCCAATAAGTTTGAATATTTAAGTGAAGTATTAACATAAAAAGATTTTCTAAATTTTGCAACTAAAAGTCAATCATGCTCTTAGCAGTTACAAAAGCACAGAATCACAAGTTGTAACATTTATTTATTTATTTATTTATTTATTTATGAAACATTGAAAAGGTACGTACATGTGGCGTGGTGACAAGGACTGCTCCATCCAATTCCACGGTTTTGTTGAGATATTCCTGGAGTGCAAAGTGCTCATCCGTGGTTCCAGGTGGAGTGTCCACGATCAAGTATTCCGTCTCAGCCCAATCGACATCCAGAAAAAATTTCTTGATCAACTCTGTCAATAAATGAATTAATTTAATAATAATGAATTAATTTAATAAATATAAATAAATAATAAATATAAGTGTAAGATAGTAAATAATTATAGTTGCTGTGTATCTTTTTCAAACTTTTATTGCCAGCCAGCCTTGGAAATGGTGTTACATAATAATATAATAATACATAAAATGATTAGTCAATTATAATTCACTATAATTATTTTCTTATTAATTATTAATAAGATCATGTAAGCCACCCAATGAGCATATGCAGACATTTTGAAAACTACTGCAAATTATTCCAAAAGCACATTCTTGGGTAAAGACTTTTAAATTTATTTAGACATTAGGCTGTCAATGATGAGATATTTGGAAATATAAAGTCAGGATGCAAATAAAATCATATTAAGCTTTAAATCAAATTTAATAAACAACAAACAGCAAATATTAATACCATTCTTCTTGGGTCCCCTCCAAACAACTGCTGTGTCTGGAGACTCCAACAGGAATGAAACTGACATCACTGCCAAGTTATCGTCAACGTACTACAAGAAATAAAAGTTAAAGGTCATTATGTTAATTAATTAATACAAAATAATTATCCTTAATTATTAAATATTATTATGCAAACAATTAATGAGAGATGCAAGGAATATATTGTAAAAAATAAAATACCGTATTTGATTTTAAATAGGTAGTTTTAAAACAAGTTGCATTTAATAATTTAACAAAGCCTAACAGTAATAACGTGTAAAAATAGTTTGTGACACATCTTGAGACTCATTAAAAGCCTCATTTTATAACATGCAAAAATAATTTGTGATATGAATCTTAATGAATTAATGGCCACAAAATGTATCATTATTATTATTATCATTATCATTGTCATTATTATTATTATCATTATCTTTATCATTATTATTATTATTACTTATTATTATTATTAACATATCGATGTCAGGTTTCTAGTTTGATTGTTTGTTTCGATTTATTTGTTTAAACTCACAACTGGTATCCATCCTGAAGAACTCTGGTGAATCTGAAAGCAAAAGGTTCCTAAATTATTGATATTATATTATACCATTTATTGATATTATTCCAAGTTATAGCAAAGCTAATAATTATGTTAAAAACTTAAGAGACTGATAAATACAGGAGTTTAAACAAACCTGTTGACCCTGAAGCTCCATCATGACAGGGAGGCTTGGTCCTGTGATATCAGTGTCCAAGAGACCAACCTGATTATAATTGATTAATTTATAATTGACTATTTAAATTATCAAAGTAATCAAAAAACCAATTAAATCTTAGAGTAAATTTGGTGACTTTAGAATTCTTGTTAAGTCTAAACAAACACTTTGAATCATTACATTGACAGAAGGATCCCTGGCAATGGATCTTGCCAAATGGACTGCTAGACTTGTCTTTCCAACTCCTCCCTTGCAGGACATCACTGCTATCTTGTGCTTGATGCCACTCAATTTGTTCTTTATTTCATGAGTGGCTAGGATTTATTTATTTGGCACTTATTAATGATACATTCCATGCAATTTGATCTCTTTGCTAATAATATCACTAATTATTTAAATTCCATAATGTTGTAAAAACAAAGAGGAAATTTAGTTGAATTTACAACTATACTCTTAATTCATAACTAAATTTTAATGAATTGAGTTATGAAATGATTATATATAACGATGACAATTTTGAAGCCTACCAGGATCAACTTGATTTTTAATACCAGCTGCACATAACTTTTGATTGGGACAACCTTGACATGTGGAAGACCTTCCAGCGTTGTCATTATTGGGTCCTGGACAAGCTTTAAGCAACGTTTATGATTCTATGATTAAGTTTATAATTCTATGATTAAGTTTATAATTCAAGCTACTTCTTAGTCAACTTTTTACACGTGTAAAGTCAAAAATATTGTGTTTCCATCGTGCTTAAGTTTAGATTTCCAAGCTTAAGTGACGGAGAACCAGTTTCGCATGATCAGCTGATTGCAACAGTGATGTTTCACCAATCGATTAAATCAAATTAAAAACATATAGTTCAAAACTATACTAATTTTTATTAACTTGCATCAAATTAAAAACACGTCATAATTAAGAACTCAAGATCTTACAACTCGGCACGCTCTCCTCCATCGTCGCTACGATACAAAGTCCGAAAACAAAATACTTTTGTCAAAAACTGATTGATAATGGGATGTAATCCTTTTAATATTTACAAATGCTAGTCATTTAAAATTTTTATAATATCTATTGGTAACCCAGTTTTTGATGGTTTCTCATCCATCCAGGCGGGTTCAAAATCCCAAAAACTTTTATCTAGAAAAGCTTATATTAGCGTCGCGGTGGTCCTTGGAATAATTCGATATGACGTTCGGGTTTAAAAGGGTAATATTGTGGAGAAGTTAACGTTTGTTAATGATAAATGGACAGACACAACCCTTTAGGTTGATTTATATGAGCATTTTACACCCAAAACAACGTTTTTGAGTACCACTAGTAGTTCACTAGTTTACTCATGTTTCAATCAGTCTCTCCCGAACTTTGATACATTCGCAGACCTAATAATTTAATGAAATCCCTCTAAAAAAAAAAGTTCAAATCCCACTTGTGCATCTATCATGACTTTCCCAAACTATCATTAGCAAGATCAACAGGACCCCTCAAGCAATATACTTGCCTTGATTCATAGCACTTGGAATATGAATAGCTTCCTCACCAAGCGATGTCAACAATAATAAGAGATAAGGGTTGTACCTTCTCAAATTTCGGCATGTTTAGTAATAGTTTACAAATTCGAATGCACACCCCCACAAAAATTTTAAGTGATATCCAATACCAGCTCCAAAAATCAAGAATCCTGGATAACTCGACTTAAACTTACAAAGAAACTGCATTACCACAGCAGTCCATTAAATTATGATCCATCAACTTCAAAATATTTAATACATTTTAAGGAATAACAATCAATAGTGCAAATGGAATCATTTTTATTGCCAGACATATTCGGAAATGATTCCAAATTACTGACATAAAATTCAAGCAAACACCATGAGTCCAAATGCTGCAAGTGAGAAGATCAAAGCCTGGTGAAAGGAATTAAACTAGCTAGCTTACAAAAATCATAAGGCAGAGATCGTGCGAGAATCTTGACAACAATATCTAAGGCTCTGGCGTCTGCAAATTCTTGTTCACATATCAAAAACATCCCGACAGGCCAATTCGGGCTTATCGTAACCCATTTCCTCGGGAGTCAGGACGCCCAGCTCCTTCAAAGTTGGCCCAATTTCTGACAAGAGATATGGCCAAATTTTTCCCACTTGTGGGCCACATTTATCCTAAAGAAAACATTTTAAATGTTAACAATAGTAAAAATATTTCTGGAAAAATAAGTGTGTCATCCATCAAATTTCCATATTCTATGATAATTTTGACAGGGTTCTATAATGACATTGTTCAAATTTAAATGAATCTAACCTTGACAGCTTCAAGATATCTAACTGCCAAAGCATAATCGTTCAGTCTGCGGCAAGCCTTCATGGCAGCAATGATAATCTTTGGTTCGGGAACCAAATCATATCCCTGCAAATCATTCATTCTTTTACGAATGGTCCATGCGTCAATATTGGGATCGTTGAAAAAGCCTTCGTAGCGCTTATCAAACTCATCATCAGTTTCTTTATTTCCGTGAGAAGCCCTTACTGCTGAGGTGGCTATAAGTGAAAAAATAAAAAATAAACTTTATTGTGACTAGTAAACAAACACAACTACGAATTATGTCAACAGAGCAAATGATCCGAATAAAATACCTATCGGTCTAATCGACGCATTTTTAGCCAGGGCAACAATATTTTTCACGCTAAAAAGACTTCGTAGAGCCATCGCTACGAGAAGACAAGACCAAACTAAAGATTATAATTAGAGGTCAAGCTTTCGAAATACTACGGTTAACTTTTAATATTTCCTGCATACAAAAAAATAAATAAATAAAAATAACTTTATATTTTGGTTATCTTTAGTGGACAATTATGTTAAATAAAATTATATATTTGATTACGATACAACACAGTACATCGCAAGAACAAGTTAAAAATATTTCCATTTAACGAGAACAGATCAAAATTAAATATCATAAAATATATAAATAAAATGTATTATTTTATTTTAAATAAAACGGTAACCTTTTCGAGTTTTCTCCATGCTTTCTGCTGCCAGGAATGTTATTAGGATTTTTTTACTAACTCTATAATTATGAAAGGGTTTTTTAATTAAAGTACTTAAACCTCGAACGAAATAAACTCGCTAGCGCTAGTTATTCATTGATTTAAATTTTAACTATGCACGAAGCATGCTATAAAAAAAACGCTGATAGCAGGCTGGCGACGAAATATTAACTTCGGCCTTGATACATCTTGATACTTTAGCTCCTCAGAGATTGCCTGCTGAAGGCAGAGCTTGTCAATCAAGTGAATTTATTGTGCGACCTCTCCCAGCTACAGCTGTCGAAGGATAATTGCTAAGTCTGGAGAACAAATGGAGAGTTTGTTATTTTAAGGGCAGGTACAATGCACAATATCCATAGGCACATTCGAAAAGCTAAGTTTAACACCTTATCCTCCAGTAATAAAGCATGGAGGTGAATGTTTCAAAATGCTTTTATTTATGACTAAATTCACAAACTTAATTACTTTCAGAATGGCAGGAAATGATAGCATTCAATCAATAGCATTTGAACCAATAAAAAAAACATTGTATAAGCATCTCAATTAGACCCATCAAAGCAATTACCACTTACAAATCAGTATAGGTCCCATTTTTGAGTGAAATGTATACCTGCTGATGATAACCAAAGCTGGTGCAATTTTAAACAATTTTTTTTATGAAAGGCACAAGATCATGCAACTTTACCAGCCTATCAACAAGATGGTCAACCTTTGCAGTTCATAATAAATAAAGCTCCTGGAAAATAACGAAACATTATTTAATGCCTAGAATCTCTAACACAGAACGAATCAACAAATGCACCTAATCTCATCACTTAGGATTGGCTTTACTAATGGCCTCCGCCTGCATTCTGCAAGTCCTGATTATACAAAATAGCAGATAATAACAACTGGCTGAAAAGATGTATGAAGCAGATGGGAACTGATTGAAATTTTGGACTGATATCTGATATGAACACACAAGGAATGTTGAAAGCCATAAAACATCGTCAAAATGCTGCTGCAAAACTTTGTAGAAATTGAAAGTGAGCAACTCAAGAAGAAACAAGCAGAACAATTAGACGATCATCATCATCATCACCAACCAGACATAAAACATGGAATTAAAGCACACAAGTTAGTTTTGATTCTGCCAAACCCAAAGTGAATCACAAAATTGGACATGCATGCTTTGACGGTCATTTGGAAAATGACTTGAACGAAAATTCTTTCTTTATGGCAACTTTCTTATCTTTGTTCTTGAGTTTCTCTTCATCTGACTCTGACAGATTTAGTCTTCTTTCACTTATTTTTCCAGGTGATTTTGCTGAGGCTTCTTTTTTGAGCTCATGTCTCCTCTTTCCGCTCGGAGATATAGATTTGAGGAATGTCCTGAATGAAGATGACGATAAGTTGTGATGAGCAGAAATTGGGGCAATGCTGTTTGTCCCATTTTTTCCAGACTTTGCTACAGCAGTTTCACTTTTACTATCAAAATCATATGACATTACTTGATCACAAGTCATTTTTATTTCGTGGGTATATGTTACATTGATTATTTCTTTAGACAATTCGGCGATGGGATTTCTTTCAAATTTTTTTGGTACATATTGCCTGTCACTAGAACTAGTGACATGGTCACTCTCCGAACCTTTATCTCGATAGAATAATTCTACATCATAAGTGTTGCTAAAACTGCATGACGGGGAATCGGTGATCGACGAAAATGACACTTGAGGGTGTCTCGGTGAATCGGACGAATGAGAGGTCTCACGTTCGGATTTCTTAAACATTTTAACATGCTAAAAACATAAATGCCAGATCTTTTAAAATAAAGACATCTCTTTAAAACCATGGATCAGACAGGCAGACGAAAATCTCGGTGCGAAAACTAGCATCTGCAAGGTTTCCTGTTTTTTAATTAAAAGTAAGCCTAGCTGCGAACTTGTTATCTTCAATAATATTTGTTTTAGATAGGAGGAACCTTAAAGAGTAATGTTAATAACTTTATTACATGATTTGAAAATATTTGATGCTTATAATTATTTCAGAACGTAAAGTTTAAAGGTTGTCAAAAAGATTGTGTAATCTGATAGCCGACCTGTTGTTAGGCGATGGCGGGCGATTGCGATCTGATGAGTTTTAAGGAGCTAAAATGTGCTTTGGAATTCAGCTTTATTGGTCTTTGCAAGAATATTTTCGGTTGCAGCAAAGCCAGAATTACAGTTCATGGGAAAATAGTGTTAAAAAGTAATAATGAGGAAATGTGCACTTTAAGCTTTGACGATGCCATTACTTCAGGAGATGGCGAATTCTCCTCAAATAGTAAACATTTTGATGCTTTACCAACCTATTCTAAGACTCCGGATCCATGTATCATGCCATCTAGTGAGAAATCACCAATGTCAGAATTGAGAGACAAATTCATCAGAGGTGACAGAATTATTCCACCGCTAATCCTTAAACATACCGAAATGATTAACGAACAGAATTCGTCAGAAGAAAGACTCGTTAATGCTCCTAAAGACATTGTCATAGTAGAAAAAATTAAGTCTCAAGATTTGAGGAAAACATCAAGCAAAATGCCAGACTTAGCAGAGAGAATACCATCACCAATTATTGCTAAATGTTTGGATGAGAGAAACTGTGAACTAACAAAAAATCTTGATGTGCCTGGTAAATATAGAAATCCAGACCGAATAAGATGCTGTGCCTGCAAACATTCAGATGTGGAGGATGGAAGCTGGGACGATGATAAAACAAGCGTCGTTGTAGATGATGATGATGTTCCTGAAAACTTTGAATCAGGAAAACTTTGCCTTGAATCTTTAGAAGATGAAGTTATTCAGGACAACAGTAAGTTTTACTGAAATTATTACTTTGAACTAATGATATTCTTCATTTGGCCTGCTTTAACCACTTTCATGTATTAAATATTGACATTTATTTAGCTTGAACAACATCTAGATTCATGGTCAATATTAACAGCTGCTTTAAAATTTTTTGATAGCTTCAGTCACTGGTAAAACCTTGACTAATGTGAACCATTATACCAGCTTATTATCAAAGCTCAAATCTCACTCTGACCAGTCTAATGATAGAATGGAAGACAAAAGCCTAGACAAACCATTTTCTCAAGAAAGTAGAAATAAATCTAGCCCCTCATTTCCAAACAAAATGCCTAATATCCAGATAATTAATAGCCTTTGGAAAAAGAATTCTCGCTATCGACATATATGCCTAGTCTGTGGAATGGCCTTCACCTTCAGGACTAATCTTACAAGGCACACCAAGAAAATACATGGATGCAAACCAGATAAGCTCTACTCTGATACTCTTCGTGAAGAAAACATGGCAAAATCTTGACGATTTCTGAGAACTTGTATAATCATTTCTTGAAGAATGCTACTTTGCCAGCAAAGACACCTGATACTGACAGGCGTAATAAGCAATCTCCTTTGAATTTGCAGTTCATTAAGACTAAACTGATTGCCCTCAGCTATTTAAAACAGCTCACCGATGCATTTATCACCTGAATTTTTACAATTTGTTTTTCAAAGCTGCTGATTCTGACCAAGTTTTGTTTATAAATAGAAACTGTAGAACTTTTTTCTTGTTTATGAAATTATTATTATCTAAAGGTTGCTTCCTATTTTCTAATTACCCAATTTAATTATGAATTTAACATTTTTTGGAGCCACGATTGCTATTTTTTTGTTTATTAAATTCAAATAAATTTCTTCATACTATTGGCACAATAAATCTCATTAATTAATGTCTGTCAGAGTTGGAGACAACACAAAGGACATAGATATATAAATACCAAAATAAATAATTTAATAATAAATCCATTAAAAAAAAAGGGCAGTTCTATGACAATACTGGTCTGAAAAGTAACCTAACACATGTAAAAGCCAGTAGGAGAGAAAAGTAGATTATTGTGGAAGAAGAAGTGAGGCTAGGATTGGATGATGCAGATAGTTTTCGGGCATAAATTACATCCAGGAAGTTTTGCAAGGTATCTGGAAAGTCTGTGAAGTACCCATCGATACCCAGCCTGAAGAAGTCTGCATATTCATTGTAAGGATCCTGCCTGTAGTTCCAAGCAAGGAATTCGTGCTCATTGCGGAAGGTGTAAATGTGCAGCTTTAGGCCGAGACCGTGGGATATTTTCACGAGGTCGCTGTGAGATTCGATGATTCTCGTCGTCTGGTTTATCAAGGCCAAGTGTCTCTTGTCCGGACCAATGCCGTATGCATAATCTGCAACTCTGTAGTGTTTGCAAGATTTTAAAGTTTATTTGATAAGTTCTCTATTACTGAAATCAAAGTTCAATAGGTGTGCATTAACATAACGCAAGGCTAGCAATTGCCAAACACGATTACACTTAATGTCCATCTGCACAACAGCACAAAAATCAAAGTTGATGATTGAAGTGATGTTGCACGTAACAGGATTTTGACTAGACCTTCTTCTTGCTTGCAATGCCTAAAATTGCTTAAAAATGCAATCGCACCGACTGCTCGGTGGGAAAGCGTCCGACATGTGGCACCAAAAAGTCTTTACTTAAGTGACCTGGATAAAAAGGAATACCAACCTTTTTAAATGTTCCTCACTGACATCCCCAGGATACCCAATTAGCAAAATGAGTGGAAGGGGGGATAAAGAGTAAACATATTTCAAACTGTTTTCGTCAAAACTCTGAATGAAACAAGGACTGCTCTTCTTATTGTAGCCATTTCTTTGGAGGACTTCAACCACAACATCCTCGAATCTCTTTCCAGATTCATTCAAACTCGATGAGACATTGTTCACAAAAACAGGATCCTTGATCTCAACATGAATCCCGATAGGACGTTCTGAAGACTTTGCAATCTATAACAGGATTTAGTGTGATCTAGAACTATACATAGTCTGCCTTGCAATCAATTCATTTAATTGCATTATTTGTAAATAATGAAGCTCGATTAAGTGCCAGTAATATATGCTAACATGATTTCCAGATTATTAAAAGAAAAAACACAAAATTGTAAAAAAACCTTAATCATTTCTTCTAAGGTGGAAATTTTATATAGTCTGTTGTTGTTTTGATCTCTGTATGGTCTTGGTTCCACTTTGGTGAGTTTCTTTAGTTCATCCAAGGTGAAGTCAACAGTAAAATAATCGTGCAAAACCTTGCCTCCACCACTTCTGTCGGGCACGAAGTATTCTGCAGCCCTTTCGGCAGGGAAAACATCTGCAACATCCGTGGTTTTGTTGATCCAACTTTCATGAGCACAAACCACCTGAAGATCTTTTGTGAGACAGGCATCACATTCTATTATGTCTGCTCCAGCTGCAACTGCCATTTGATAAGCCTCTATTGTTTCTTCTGGAAAAGCACCAGAATGTCCTCTATGCGCAATGTTGAGGGGTCTAGTGGTCTGAATGTACTCAATGCCATGGTCAAACTCCCACCTTACATCTGAGTCAAAGCTTATAAATAAGAAAAGAAAATTGTCTAACATATGTTCTGCTTTAATATTGACGAAATCAAGCTCACCTGCTCCAATCCCATGGAATTTTAACCTGAGTAGGATTCTGTAACGTTCCCGAAAAAGAATAAACGAGAACAGCCACGACAGCAAGGAACCCCATCAATATTGATACTATGAGCTCTGTTTTCTTATCGTAGAAAGGCAATACTGGCTGTTCTTTATTTAATCTGGTACTTAAATACTTTATCTCCTGCCTGAGGCCATTGTTCGAGGGCGGCATCATGAACGGTCCTAAATAGCTCTTAAATACTCAACCCGAGTTTGACAGATGTGAAGCGTGGAGTTCGCACGAGTGTATCACATGATATTAAAGAGACATTTCCTAAATAAATAAATTTTTACTATTAACTTTCCTAAAGTTTAAAGAGAATTATGTTACATTTCGAACAAAGATATGCTCCGGGACGACCGAGTAAACAAACATATTATGTCAGCTCTCGACTAGGTCGTTGAGGGCAAATTTGTTAATTTAATTGATAGTTTAGCTGCCCTGGTTTGATTGCTCAAGGTGATCTCATAAAAATTATTTATATTGGTAATTTTTTAATTATTAAGATATCATTATCATAATGAATTGGATTAAGCTGGTCAGTTATCGAATTCACATTACCATAATTCATGTTACATGCCCTGGACTTTTTTCACAAATAGTTTTTAATTTTTAATCATTAATTCAACTAATCTATTTTTAAACTCTCGATGGGATGTCCAAAATCTTTATTGAAAGCTGGCGTTCTAGCTCTTTTTTGAATGGCACTAAAAAAGTTAAATTAAATAAAATGAATCATTGAGGTATCAAAAGTTATTATTTAGAAATTAGTCAAATCTAAATTACTGAAATAAATGTTTATAATCATGAATGGATCCATCTTCTAACACCATTGACCCAGGTTTCCAAAACCTTGGCGTGCAATACTTCTTTGGGATCAGTAAAAATGTCTCTATCGATGACAGCAAAATCAGCCAAATATCCCGGCTTAAGTTCACCAAGATCACTCTCCCTTAAGGCAGTATAGGCACCACCCTTTGTATACATGTCAATTGCATTTTCAAGGCTCAATCTTTCTTCTGGTCTGTTGTAGGATTAGCAGCTTATTAAATAAATTGCACTAATTATGTTTAAAGTAATTGTACTAAAAATAAATTAGATGTAACGCGCTTCTGCTTTAGTCATGCTTATGTTCTATATTGAGAGTACATTTAATACATTAATACTCAGTCAATTTATCACATAAGTAATTGCAATACAACAAAATTATTTACAAATTGAAACAGTGGCAGTTAATGAACCTAAAGACAGGAGACGAATCGACATCTCTTAGTCCGCTGTGTCTGAAGACTGCATCAAAGATTCCGACAAGAGTTAAAGGAGGTTCTATAGGAGCATCGGACCCCCCAGCACAAGGAATTCCTTAAAATTATTAAATTTATTAATTTATTTCATAAGTAATTATAATTAGCTGAAAGTTGTCATAAACACTCAACCCAAGTCATAACATCAATTCATTCTAAGCACTAATTCGTTCATGTACCGTATTATTCAAGTTATTAAATTGCTTTTTATTGTTAAATGATTTAACTTGCAATTGTCATTTTGAAAGTATGTTTCCATTTCTTAATTGAAACCTTTCCTTTTTAATAAACATCAACTTAGCACAATAAAACCTTATGCTTCAATATATATATAACAGAAACTGAAATGAATTTCTTATACTATAATTTTAAATGGTGAGCTAAGTAAGTTTAATCGAGAAATGTCTATCACCTCGGTCAATCAGTGTCTTCCATGGATAAGCAAATGGCATGAGAGATTTGGGCAGGTTGTTCATAATCCATCTTGCATCAGTGTTCACAAACTGGGGCTGTATGTTGGCAATCACCCCACATTTCTTCATCCTCTCAATTAGTTCATCCCTCAAGATCTGAAGAAGGTGAAAGTTTGAATTCATTTTCCATAATAATAATAATAATAATAATAAATAATAATAATTAAAATTTATATGTACATTATTCATCTTTCTGCTGTTTTGCTAGATAAATTAAGGGATCAATTAGATAAATATGTAGCTAGTTTTAGAATTATCAGTAAGAACACAACAATGACTTTTTTTTATAGATAAGTAAATATGATATTTTTTTAAACTTTAAAATTTTAAATTTTGAAAAACATTCTCACAGAATTAAAAAAAAAATTGCTTTTTATACTTGAATATAAATGGATTCAAAGGTCAAACGAGCTAAAAAACAAATACTTGGCAATGGACAAAAATAGGTCTGCTTGAAGGATCGAGGTTAATCTCTTCAAGGACGTCCAGAACAAGCTCTGCTGCTCTGTCTCCGATGACGTGAGCTTCAACGCGATATCCGTCATCAATGACCTCCTTCATCTTCGTTTTCAAGTCACTCTGTGAACACAAACAGGGACTTGAAATGCAAATAGCTAAATAATTGTATCGAGAAGATGTTGATGCGATGAATAGTTCTGATGGTTAAATAAAATCTGGTTAAAAATAATAGCCCTAGCCACAACATACATTCAATTTATTTACACATTTTTACATTGCATACAAACTGAACATAACTTTGTATAACTTATGTGTGACTCACATGAGTGTACAGAAGCATACCACATTCACTCTCCAATGGGCAGGTATGAGGATGGCATTTGTAGGGCAAACTAATGGCAGCCGTCATGGGTCCCAGGGCCCCGTCAACAATGAACTTGACTCGACTGGCGAATAGCATGGGTTCTCGGCAATCGACGGAACTTTCTGGAAAGGCACCTTTTTGACCGATCGAGGTAGCAAAGGCAGAATAAAATATTCTGAGGGGCAGTTGTCTGTTCTCAGCCAGGTGACAGAATTCAGACCAGGTGTCCTTTTCACAAGGATGAGCACTGGTAACACCATTTCTGAGAAGATCATGAAGAGCCACCTTGAGGTTTTGAAGTCTTTCCTCAAAAGTCTGGGGAGGTACATGCTTGTAAAGTTCTAATATAATGGGGATCTCCTTCAACAGCCCTGTTAGTTGGTTGGGCTTTGTTGGGTGATCAGGAGGGTGCCTTATAAGTTCAGATCCAGCTATTTGTGTTGTCTCATTGAACCCTGCAAAATATTTACATAATTAGAACTAACTATGTCAAAACATTGTAATTACTAATTGTTATTATTAATAGATCACCAAAAATGATATAAAGTGTAATCGTTCCTAGAGAGATTTCATGAAAATAGGTGAATTCTACACTTAACCACACAATATATGTAAATAAGTGATCTCCTTTAAAAAAGAAATCTCATGTGATGTAACAGATACCTGCAATATGCAGTGCCCTTTGATTAACTACTCCAACATGGTAACAGGTCCTGAGTAATAGGACAGGCACATCTGGACAAACTTCATCAATGTCACTGGAGTTTGGAAACCTTCCAAGAAGATCCTGCTCCCATCCAGATCCAATGATCCATTTCTTACCAGGGTTGTTCTTTCTGTAATCCAAGATCTTTTGCTGGAAACTCTCAAAAGATTGGCAGCCTTTGAGGTCAACTTCGGTCAGTTTTTTTCCATACATTTCCATGTGGAGGTGACTGTCATGGAAGCCAGGAAGGATGAGTTTGCCCTAAGTATGCACGTTATAATCTAAATAAGAGTAATAATGTTTAATAAATTATTTAGTTCAACACAATAATTGAACAATAATATATATTCAAGTCTGCAAAGCTTTGCCAAGTTTGCTCCTAAATCCATTTCATCGATATGCATCAATCTCCATGCTAGGCCCATAAATATATTTCATAAATAATAATTCATCAAAAATTTATAGAAAAAGCGCCCACATGATAATCTATTTTTTTTGCATTTGGAAAACTCGAAAGAGGGGCATCTTCCATTCCAACTGAATCAATCACTCCTGTTGCTGCATTGAAAACCATCCACGAATTGAACGGATGGCCCGAAGAATAGATCTTGGCATTGTAGATGAGACAAAGATTTTCTGACATTGTTTTCTGATGAGTAATAAAAAAAACATTTAATGTGGACATCAAAGAGAAGAAAATGTGCCTACCACTTTCTGCCTTTTAAGTCAGCTTATCATAAATTGGTTCTTAGAACTATCACAATGGAAAGATAATGGAGAGATGAGAATAACTATGAGTTTTCAGGAACGAAATGAGCGGCTATAGATTCGTAATTATTTCATAATAATTATTATGCAATAATGATTTAATTCTCAAGCAGACATAAAATGAGTCACATTTGCATTTTAGTCTGCAAACTAAAATATCCACATGACGTATTGCCAACAAATCACCTTCTAACTTTGAAAGTCTTGTACTGAGTTATTTCCAGATGATGTCGATTACCAGGCAACTTCGTGCAACATCTGGAAAATTTAGTGGCAGTTTCTAAAACAACGCGTACCCATTGATGCATAAGTAGCGTTTGGCATTGCATGCCCAAAAATCAAACAAAAAATAATTTTAACTATAGCTAAAGATCAAAGTTCAAGAGGTCGAGCCCGTATTTGTTTACTTTACCACGTGTCAATTCTTTCGTGTTAGACCCTCATGGGGTCAACATATGTTTAAATATAAAAAAAATAATAAACGCACTTAAATATTTAAATTACATTCTAATCACAAACTTGTCGTTGAGAATAACGTGTTGCTTGTTACAGAGGAAATTTAAATGACAAATTATAATAAAATTTGCATGTTTATTTTTAGCCCAACCTGCGAACGACAAACGTTGGGCGTAAACCAATGAAGAGCCCTCAGCCAATAAAAAGAGCTTCTTGAGGTCACGTGATGCTAAAATAAACGGCCAATGAGCGACTAGATTCGAATCACGTGGCATGATTGCCGTGTTATTCTTCTAACAACATATGAATGTGGCCATCCAGGTTGATATCATATTTAGTTGAGAGATTCGGCAGTTGCAGTTCGGCAGCGCTTCTCAGCAGTATGAGAGAGTCAGAGACTATTTCTTGTCGCTGTTGGTGTAGGTTGCGCTTTTATAAACTTGGAGAAACTAACGTTTTAGACTCTTATCGTTTGGCGAACAGTCAGAAATGAAACCTGAAGGAGGTCTGTTCCAGTTATTTTCCATAATGTTTTTAACGTGGCTTTTGCTTTTTAAGTGTACGTATCTAAGTGATCTTATAGCTTTTTCTGAGTCTATTTAATTGTTTTCACTTATTGGTTGGAATTATCATTGGAACTGTGTTATGCAAATGACATTTATTATTTTCCAACGAAAAGGAGATTCCTAACAATTTCTCGCCTTGCAACAATAATATTAACTATTTAATGTAGATTTTATAAACCAAGACCGACTTAGCAGATAATAAGGTTTTAGTTATAGTAAAAGGTAATATCAGTTATCCTGGTTCCTTTAAAAGCTGGCTTTAGTTTCCCTGCATTACATTAAGTAACACCTGCTTGTTGTTGGTAGTAAATTAAATAATTCCTAAATAACTATTATTTTATTATATTATTGTTTATTTCATTCAATTCTTAATGGGTTAGCTTAAGCTGACTGATACTGTAGAATGCTTTATTTGCTAGTGTGGAATTTATTTTATTGGTTTTATTTCATCACCCTTCATTAATTCACTGCATTTCAGTTTCTGTTTCTAATATACTCCAGTCCTACATGATGATTCTTTATTGTTTCCAGAAAATGGTGCAAGCGCCATGTAATTTAAGATTTAATTGCTGAGCTAGAGCATATTTGTCCTGTATAATATTTGATATAATATTATTAGAAATACATTTAAAGTGAATTCCATCACATGCCATATTCATTTGTTTTGCTAGGTTATATTTACAGGTCATTTCATTATCTTTCAATAAAATATTTGTTATGATTTATAATGATAATGCTGATTTACTACTCTTAATGCAAAGTGCCATATAGTAATTGTTAGTCTTTACCAATATTCAAAGTGTCAGGCATTACTCACACATGTTCGTATTAGCTTCTTTGAAATCACATAAGTGCTCATGAATTCTTTTATCTGTGTTACTTTGAATATTACATCTTTGTTCAATTTTCAGTAATCCCTTTTGTCTCCAAACAAAGGAGTGTACTAACCCACATTGGGTCATTGTTGTATTAATTTCCTCTATTTCATTATTATCATTATTATCGTTTCACTGCACATGACTCATTACTGACACTAATCATGACAAATGCTCAGCTGATGTAATTTCTAGTGTGTCACACTTGACATGAGGTCTGCAGTGGTTCTAAGCAGATCTTGGCTGTTATGATGTTTGAGTTGAGGTTTATCACGTGAAGTAGTCCTTGATTTCTTAAAAATGTAAGTTTTGGAAATATTTTGTTGAACAGAAAATATAAAAAATTTATTTTTCTTTTAAATTTAGAATAAAAATGAAACATTTTGCCTTAATGTAAACCTTTTCTTCAGTATTTTCTATTTAATCCATAATTCTTGCTCTCTGCTAATATTTGGAATGGTCAAATTACTTATTTGACAGCTCTGAGTGAGCTTCAAATACTTGAACTTAAAGATAACTTGCTTTGAACTCTGGAACTGCTCGCATTTCGTCATCATTTCTTGCATCATCATTATCATCATCATCATCTTCCTTCCTTCCTCACCATTTATATTGTTGCTTTCATTAATCATATTAACAAGCCCCATCTCTAGTAATTATTACCAAGATTTCATTGCTCATTGTGAAGTGAAAGTTTTTTTTGGGGGTGGAATTATTATTATTGTTATTGTTATTATTATTATTATTATTATTATTATTATTATTGTTATTATTATTATTATTATTATTATTATTATTATTATTATTATTGTTATTATTATTATTATTATTATTATTTGTTATTGGCAATTGCTGCACATTATGTGGATGGTTTGAGATCTCAGCATTTTATTTATTAATTATTTAAAAGTTTTACCAATAAATCTATATAATGCAATTAATAAAAATATTAGTTCGTTTTGAAAATATTATTGGCATTCTTCCATAAAGACTTATCATTAAGTAATGCCTTTTATTAACCAGAATTTCTTTGCCAGAAGCGTAGGTGAATATAATTTGTGGAGAATATTCAAAGCAATAAAATTGACTATGACATTGCGATCATGATTAATTTGCACTGACAATAGGTGTAACTTCGGACTTGTTTTCATGAAAAACTTCCGAAACACATTTTAAAGATTTAAAGATGTTTTTATTAATGAATTATGCTAATATAAGAACAATAAGCGCCTGTTGGTAAACATGAAAGCCGCCCCTATTGGTCGCTTCGGGAGCCCATCAGTGATGCACGTGCCCTGCTGTGCCGATCAGCTGTTTTGTCGATCAGCTGTTGTTTTTATCAGGTCAATCCGTGCCTTTCGTAATGCTCATTCGCTGGAAATGAGGTTGCTCATGAATATTAATCAGGTCCCTTAGACAAAGCCTCTTGTTTACGGCTAACTGCAGATTATCGATGGCTAGGTGCACGCCATTATTTAAATGTTTGTATAATAACATTATTATTATTATTATTACTCCTTTTTAGTACAATTATTTTTTATTCCAAGTAAGCATAAGCTTCTAAAAGACTTCTCAAAACTGAAATATTTCCATGAATCATTGATTCAAAGATTCGGTGTTGTTTACCAGATTCAGAATAAATCAACTTTAACCACTCCAGATAAACTTGTTTTCGCTTGTTGCACATCTTGGTCGTGTCAACAACTCGTTAAGATGTTTAATATTATTATATTTAAATCCTTATATTGCATTGAATCAAACGTGTTTACCTAAAGTAAGATAATAATTACAAGATAATTAACTATTAATTGTTAAAATAATGTGCTTTAAATATTTTAATTTTTAATCATGAAACCACTGAAATGTCATCATTTTATTATTTATTTATTAATTTTATCCTAGTTTTCAGTTGAGTGCATCCAGTAATTATTCCTGTGTGTGCTTAATCTGCCTAAGAGCCGGCCATAGTTTAAGGATAGCGTCGGCGGTCATGGTAACTATGTTGTTATTATTAAGAAGGAGAATGATGAAACTCGTGGCATGGTTAACGTCTTGTCGGTCATTAAGTCTGGTCACGGAATGGATTTCAATCCTTCAATCATTTGGTTGGTGATGCTGGTTGTCAGTAATCCATCTTCTCCCTGCTGTGGTGAAGTGGTGATCTTCAATGGTGAGGGATTTGAAAACGCATTCGTAAAACTGAGTGTTTCTTTCTCCTTTCTGGTAATCTTTTTCTTTTGACTTTCACTTGTTCGTGTTTTTAGCCCCATTTTTTATTTGTTTATCTCTTCTTGCCGTGCTTCTCCAACTCAGAGACCATAAAAGGTGCATTTAGAGACAAAACAAGCACAAATAGATTAATTCTTTAATCAACGCTCATCTCTTGGAAAACATTCCCCAAAGTTAATTGGATTTTCTGGAAGTTTCTTATCCACTTTTCCAGAGAATCTTCGAATCTTCGTGGGTGGAGACGTATCAAATTGCATTAAGCAGGGTACTCGGTGCCGATGTTCAGGATGATTGTTCTCATTTAATATGCCAAAAGGGTAGCACGGTCGGTCTTAGCGTGCCATGTTGTTGTTTATGAATAAGCATTTTGGGCGGAGCTTGAATATCATCTGCATTTGTGGGCGGAGTCGTTTTTTTTTCAGAGCAGAAGAGGCCTTGTTAATAGAAGAGGCCTGAAAATAGAATATTAAGTAAAAACCTGCATTCAGCTGGTGCTCGGCCTTTGATTGGTCGATCGAAATTCCCGGAAAATTGAAATGAAAATAAATGTTCATGGTTTTTTATGAAGAACTTTCTCAGTCGTAATGAGTAAAAGTTTAAAAGTTTATGAAAGCTCTTAAGCGGAACCAGTCACATTTATCAACTATCACACCTTCAGGTCGAACCCCTTCATAAATATTCATTGGAGTTAATCATTCCATTTTTCGCGTCGCCGTGACAACAGGGGGATATGTTCTTGTCATTTCACGTTCGTCACTCTGTTTTCCATCACGTCGATACGATCTCTCGCCATCGCAATTTTTCCATGCTTCCATCGAAAATCGTTTGAGTATTCATTTGAATTTTCACTCGACGAAACACGACTCTGAATGAAGTAAGCATTAATTAGGTCAGACGAATCCAGGTAGGTCCAGGTAAAGGCAGTCTCATTAAAAATATCTGAAAATATAATACATGAATTCATTTATTCAAAGCTGATACGTAAGCAGCCACCAATGTCGAACCTTTTGAAACGCATTTCCAACTAAAATCGCAATTTTCGTCTCCTTTTAAGGTAACATCTGCGCACTTTTACAGACGTTTTTGAGGAAAATGTTTTGTATTTATTGAAACTTCTTTGTCTTTCCTGAAAGCTCAATCAATTGATCACGTTTGCTCTTCTGCGCTTGTATTTCGTGCGCACGATTTTATTACGTCATACCTGGATGGCGCCTTTTCTATGCTGTACTCTTTAAGCATTACTGTTATGATTATTAACATTATTATATGATATCCTTAACTTAATCGTTACTAATACATAATATAATGTTTATCCCAACCAGTGATACTTTAACCAAGCAAATAAATTAGTTGAACTTTCTTCCATGTAATGTATTACCATCGTGAAAGGTCGAGGTATTGTGGATCAAGGTCACTTTTAACAGGAGAGGAGCAAACTCAGGGAAAAATCTTTTTTCGTTTATAAAATTTGTTTTTTTTGTCACGCCCCCTGCTGCGCCACTGGGGAGAAATTGCTGGTTACGTGCAACGTTTTTATAAAACTTGTACCCAGGTGGCGAACCCAGCTAGATTGTGAACAACAGAATTCGTAAAATGTGTGTCACTTTCAACTTTCAACCCTCTGAGTTAAATTGCATGTCGATATGTTAGTGTCCAATAGTAGGAGTTTATTAAAAAGTTAATGATATAAATGAATGACGTAAACTGAGAGGAAAACGCAGCTAAAACTGTGTCGTGGAATATCTGACAATGGATTTGACGATTCACTTCATTAAGTTCACTAATTGGTTTAAGCTTTGATGAACGGTGTCCCGCCAGAATGGATTGCAGGTGCGATTCTCTCCAGCCATATATGGACATCGAGCCGTTCTAAAAATATCACGCTAATGTAGCCGCTGGTTCTCCTCATTTGAGTCCATGTTATTGCCTCGTTTTGATCTGCCACCTCTCTCCCCCCATTCCATAAACATTGAGAACAGCCCTTAAGTCCCCACCCATGTTCCACCCAGGATAAGACATTGAATAAGATTTAGGTAGAGTTCCACTTAGGTTTTAGTATTTTTTAGTGTTTTGTGGGTGCCCAGTTTGTCTCCAATTAGTAGTTTTTCATTGCTTTGTTTTGCCATTCCTTCATCAATATTTTCTGTTCATTGATTTACCATCATCATCTTCGACATAATCTCAGACATTCTCCTCTCCTCCTCCTCCTCCTCATCATCATCAGCAGCATCATCATCAACAACAACAGACTTCAATAATTTCAGCTTGTGGTGATTGTTCCTTTCAAGAAACTCTATTTGTAAGAGGTGGTCCTATTGCATCATTCTCAGTTGATGTATTTCAAAATATTTGTGTCATCATCCTAATGCTGTTGTCTAAGATTATTTACAAGACACATAATAAGAATATGTTAAAGATGAATTGCATGATATAAGCTGATTGATAAGATTGTTGATTTGTTTTGCAAAATCCACAGAGTGATTGCTCTAACAACCACCAAAATGTAGTAAACAAAATTTGAAAATAAGATGATCTGGTAATCTCTGATCCAAGGTTTAGTGAAAGTGATTTGTTAAAGATGATTTGTTAAAACCTTGGAGCCCACTACATCTAGTAGGCCTACATTTATATTTTTATTTTTATTTATTTTTTTATTTGTCATCAGTGAAAATCTCAAATTTTTAGGCAACTAATATTCTTAATAATGAATAAAACTTAATCCATTGTGATGTAATAATCCAAATCAATCATCAATGATGATCCTCATTCAGGTCATCAACAATTGAATTGTCATTCATTTATCTTTTTGACTGATTTGCTGTTGTTGAAGATACCCTTGGGCAAGGTCATCTAACAATAGTTTGACATTGCCTCTAACATCTGAATAAACTACTCTCAATTCAAGTTATTTTAACTTTTGAATTTGCTCAGCTCTCTGCATGCCACATGATGCCATGGCAAATCTTTTCCAGTAGTTTGAAAAAATACAGGGATATCTCAAATTACAACATTTGAAATTATTCTTTTTCTTGGATTCAGACCAAGTGTTGGAATTTATTAAAGGATTTATATCTATTTTTTGATCAATTTTCCAATAAGAACATGCTCTAATCTCTAACAGCCTAACCAGCATTGTTGTCATTGCTACCAAAATAATTTTGAATTGAAATTTTTTTCTGAGTAAACAGCAATAATGAGGATAGGACTAGTTTTATTGTTGTTTTAATGATGTCCCACCAGCTGTCTGTGTCAGCAGATGTTCTTATTCTAAAGTCATTTCTAAAGCACTCAAGTATCATGAAAGTGGTAATAGACCAGATTTCCAGCTCGTGACATTAGCTATTCCTTTAAGCATGAACGAATGCAGGAAGACAAGAATGAATAAACTTTAAGTGATATTATACATTAATTATTTATTAATATATTAGTTATTATTTATTAATTATTAACTATTATAAGAATGTGATGATGGCCTGTAGACTCTATAATGAATGTGGTGAATAGGAATCCAAGACTTGATGCTGAGCAATGAACTAAAACTTATCCTTAAATGCTTTAAATGACTAAGGCCTGGAGTTTTCCTTTTGGTTCACCAGATGGGAGATATACTGTTCATTCCTACTTTCATTTTATATCATTCAGACATTCCACTGGTTTAGAATTACTGCTGGATCATGTTCTCAAAAGTTCAATGATTCAAATCATAGACCGCCAGGATATTAATATTTACTTTATTTCTGGATTTAATATTTTAAACTTCAAAAATGGAACTTTTTAAAAATAAAATGTTAATCTCAAACGTTCAGAAGTTTATGAAGATTTATTAACATTTAGAACATTATGCATTATTACGTTATTTTTTTGTGATTTTAAACTTCTTGCATTATTTTGTAATTTAGTAATAATTTAATTTTTTATTATATCTATCTACACATCCAGTACTTATCCAATTTCAATGCTGAAATCCTTGCTAATAACATTTTATTAGCTCAGTGAATTATTAATACTGATATTACTGTTGTTATCATCATCATTATTATTATTATTATTATTGTTGTTGTTGTTAATGTTATTAAATTTCTTTTGTCTTATAATAAATTTCTTTTATCTGTTTAAAATTTCAGTAGGCACCATGGTCGATGATCTTGGAGAAACAGATCCGAGCGAGTTCTTTGTGCAACTGGGCATGCTTATCCTAGAGAGCAGGCAGCCCTTCATCTCTGTCAAGGGCATCCAGGATGGACCTCACTGCCCCAAGGATGTGGGCATCTGGTCGAGTCATGTTTGTGGATCCACCAGCGGTCAGGTTGGTCTGCAGAGATGTTTGTCTATTTGCTTGTATTCTTAAAACGAGGCACAATCTTATCGGGTTTTTTTTGTCAAAGGATCTTGTCATTTTAATCGGAATTCTTCCTTATTAGATGAGAGAACTTATTGAACCTTATTTAAGATTGCCCTAACTATGATTGTGATTTTGTATGATTAATCATTTTAATAACCTACAGCATTTGTTTTATTATTATTTATTATAATTGCGGTACTTTATGAACACTAAAATGCGTCACCCTTGTTGCATGTTCTCGCCAACTATGCATCACATGTTCAAGTCAATTCATCTAAGTCACTAAGCATTGTTTCATGTCATTGCAATATTACTTTGTAATGTAAAGTATATATACATCTTTATTATAGCTGTTAGTGTTATATACTCACTATACTCACTGTCTTGTTTCAACTCCAAATGATTGAAGCAACTTCATCTGAATGTTCATTTTCAGTGCACAAAGGCCAATCAGATCCTGAAACAGATGCAAACCATGTGGAGAAATCAGGTGCCCCTGTGCGTGGAGGTCCTCATCCTACCCAGCTGTCCCCACGGCCAACTGAGATCAGTCTCGACCGACGTCACTCCCCCCTACGAAGATGATAGCTATGTCCTCTTGGAGCAGTGGACCATACAAACTGTTCAGAAAAAGTTATTTTCATTTTTGTATTAAACCAAATTTCACATTATTTCAATCCATATTTTTTTTTATTTAGAACACTTAATAGAATGCATAATAAAAGAAAATATGAGAACTCTTAACTCCTAGTTTGCTCGAAGAGAATACTTTGTTCATTGAATTAAAAATAAGTATGGGAAATAGTGAACTCACAAAAGAAATAAGAAATAATTAAAAAGACAAAAATATTTGTTAAAATGAGTGAAAAAAACTTACATCATGTTACATAACATTAAAGTTTAGATTATATATTTCTCTTACTTTAGACCATACTCAACTTTTTGACCACATCCAATTGACTTGGTCATCATTCCTAAAGATAGTCTAACCACATAACTACCATGTTGCCAACAACAACGACGATGACGACAACGCATTTTATTTCCAGACCCGGAGAGACGGTGGTTTCGCCAAAGAACCTCTTCCAGGCCCTGAAGTCATACCTTCACTTCTCGCAGCTCAGCTCCTGGCTGTCCTCAAGTCAAGGCAAACGACCCTCGTGCATTGGTTACAGGTTTGGAGAAATTACTTGGAAATACTAAATGTCTTTGTTGACAAGAATAATTGAATCACTAAACCAATAATACCAAAATAATAAGTCATTTTAATTTAACAAGAATAATTGAATCACTAAACCAATTATAATAATAATAATAACAATAATAATTATAAGCCATTTTAATTTAGTCATTATAACTTGCATGAAACATCACTTGATGCTAATTTATGAATAACGATGACTCTTGATCAATTAACTCGTTGTAATAATATCGCTATTGTCATTAAATTCGTTTATTTTGCCTCAAACCAGGGTGTCACCACCAGCAGAATTTTGCACGACAACATTTAATCAAGATCCTCAGCTTCATGTGTTTCCGGTCGGAAATATCAACAAGTCGACTAATTTTAAGGCAATTGTTGATGATTTTTCGTCATTTATTTGTTTTAATTTTTATTATATCTTGATTATAAATTCTTTCTAAACTTTTTCTAACCATTTATCACCATTTTTAATTATAAATCATCCCATGAATTTGCATTATTTAATTTTTAGACGGAATTTAATTCGAATGTCACAAATTTATCATTCGAGCATGTCCACCAAGAGTAAATTAATTTAATAATTAAAACACGAACTGATTAATCATCACATATTATTAGAAAATAAATTAATTGCACTTAAAACCTCCATTTTTTGCTATAGGTGTGGCTGGCATATTTGTCGCGCATGCCGGAAATTCCAGAGCCTATATGTCACGAGACATCGGAGTCAGGTCATCCCTGTGTCTCGGACCATGCCAACAAATCTCTATCCGAAGGCATCGTCAACAGAAAAAGGACATCGAGGTCTAAATCTCCACGTCCGAGGTAACTTTGCGAGCGTGAATTTTCCAATCGACGGACAAAAATTCCGTCGAGAGCGTTTTGTCGGGACCTCGGTCGGTCATTCGTCGTTCGTCTCTCTCAGGTTCGAAGCCGTGTTCCAGAACATCACGGGATCTCCGAAGCTCGTCAGCAAGACGTGCGGCGCGACGCTCCCTCGACAACGACTTGCTGCGCAGCAACGTCAGCTGGGCGGCGTCCTCGAGATGCCGAAGCTTCGGTCGGTCTCCGAAGCCGCATTCAAGAACTGCTTCTTTGAAGAGTCCGACCTGCCGTCGGATTGGAAAGACGACGCCTACGGGGTCGGCTTCAACGACTACAAGTCTCAGTGCGAGGTCAAAATAGGTCACGTCGCGGGCATTTCGAGAGGAGCGAGCGTCAAGACGCTTCCGTCGCCAATGGCCGGCATCGAGACGGGCATGAGGAATCTGAAGTTGACTTCGGAACTGCCGGACGACCGACGCTCTTTGGAAGACTCTCGACGGTCTGCCACATGTTGCAGCTTCTACGGCGGACCGGAAGAGAACGACAAGGAATCTATAGGCAATTGTTACCCGAGCAGAGATATTGATATAAGCTTACCTAGGAATCTTAAATCAAAACATTGCTCGACGTCTTCCAAGAAATTATCGTATAATTATGGTACGACCAAAGAATTGGAGTCGATAAACAGATCTTCGCCTGATTTTTCACGAATCAAAAGGTCTTCGATGCCCATCGACATTGCAGCAAAGGAGAACGAAACGGGAATGAACTTTGCTCAATTGCTTCTCAAGGATCAGAGCGTGACCGACAGCGAAAACAGCTGCTCGCCGGATTTCGATCTGCTCTTGAACGAGACCTTGGTCAACAGGGCGGAGCCGATGAATCCGGAGGAAATGTACGAGCGTCTGTCCGAGCTTTGCAAGACGAAGCACCCGGGATCCACTCATTCCAAGGCGGGGGATCCCCGTTTAAGGCAATCGCTTTTGGTACCTTCAAAAAAAATAGTGACTTTTAGGAGCGAAGCTCAGAATAAAAATGGTAATTCGGACGTCAACTTTTTGAAAAAGATACTTCAAGAAGAAGAAAATGATGAGCAGGAATCTGCGACAGGTGGAAATCCATCTAAGTCCAAATACATCGGTAATAGCAATAGAGCCAGTCTTGCCTCACCTGAGTGCATGAAATCAAAAAGCTGTTTGTTTTTCACAGACATACCTTGCAAGGGTTTTGACCATGAAAGTCTCAATAAAAGGGAACTTTCACAGTTAGAAAGCTCTGAATTCATAGATTCTATAAAGGACCAAAACTCCATAAAAAGACAGAAAAAAGACCAAATATCGGGAGAAGAGTTCAGGACTTCGTCACTTGAAACAGATGAACAGAGACCTGTCTTCAGTGTCGGTGATGAAGCTGTAGACTCAAAACTCTTGTCCACTTCTACAGGGGCCTTCGCTACAACTCATATTGAAAGATCTCAACAGAGTAAAACTCAGGAATGCACGTGTGACTTTATCAAAAGCAATGAATGCAGCAGAACCGAAGAGGAGAATGCCAGAAGAGCAGCTGATTTCTCAAAGAGTCATCCACTTCAAAGCAATCAATCTCAAAAGGGATGCGGTGCCGACGACTGTGGCGTCGCGTGTCTTCCACCTTCGACGCTCCACCTCCGTCGGGAAACTCGCACGCACCCCGACGCTACCCCCGTCAAGCCTCTGTCAGCCGTTCCCAGACGTTTGCAGTCCAAGACGCCTCAGGATTCCAAGCATCCTTCCATGCTATTTGTGGATCGCAAGGGACAAAATCTTCTACAACAGGTTTGACATATTTCATGTAAAACTATTGAACTCTGTTATTAACAAGGAATTAACAAGTTATTAAATCATATAATTAGTTACTAACTAATATTTCATTAAACCATATAGCTAAATAAGTATTAAGTATTATAAACTCTATTTTCATCAGAAATCTCCAGATGTCAGCATCTCAAACTCAACTATAAGCAGCAAAGGATCGGAAATCGAAGACGTCATCGGAGCCGACAACAACGTTTACCTGGAAACGACTCCGAGGGTTCCGACGGAGGTGGAGAAGAAGGGCTTCAGGGTACGAGTCCAGCACAGTTCCAGCATGGTGTTCAACTCGAGAACCAAACTTCCGATGCAATCCAGTCCAGTGAGTCGATTGGATTCACCTTCGAGTGGCCATGGTGGCCAATAATTTAATAATTTAAGAACTGGAAAGGTGATAAGTTTTAAAAAGTCCTGGTGATTGCAAACTAGGCAGGGCTGGGTATGATGCCGACGGGGTTTGGTCAGAACGGATGATCATTTATTTTAATAAATGCATTTAAATAAAGTTTTAATTAGATTACAATGAATTACAATACATAAAAAAATAAATAACTACAATATAAAAATTACTAAAAATAAATGAAACAAATTTTATATAAATAATATAAAAAAAACTTTATATAAATAATAATATTTTATATAAATAATTAAATAATATAGACAAATTTTATATACAAATAATAAAATTTCTTGAGATTCTCTGCCTCGCCATTTAAAAATTATTTTCGACAACAAACAGGTTCCTGCCAAAAGACTCTCTGCAGGTTGTTTCGATTATGACAGCAGTCTCAACTCTGTCCAGGCCATTAAAAAGTAATTAACATTTTAATATTATTTTAATACTACTTTTAAAAGTTAACCAATTTATTTATTTATTTTTGTAATTAACATGTTAATAGTTAAGGAATTTGCATGCAAAGCAATTTTGCAAACACTGTGTACTTGACTTTTTCATTTTCACTTCTCTACACTTATCAGTCTTTGTCTTGTCCAGATATCCATAATCACATGCATGCTTCATTCTACAGGGAATAATATTTGTCACCCTCAGTATTACAATGATTGCAAAGTCAATGGCAATAGTAACTTCAGCAGCGATAACAATCAATAATATTAGTAATAATAATAATAAGAATAATTACTATGACAACGACAACAGTTCCCTCTCCTGCAACAACCTCGACGATGCCGAGAACAGCGTCGACGGTTGCAATCGATTGAGGCAGGCCTTCAGCTCCAGTGCACCCGCTTCGACCAACTGTCTTCTGGGAAACTTTGAGGTAATACATATTAATTTATCTGATTTAACCTGTATTAACTTATTAATTATCGTTTGTTATAATAGTTCAATTATTGATTTAATATTGATGCATTAATTTTTGACTTTAAAACATTTAAACTTAAAAACATTTAAATGGATATTTACTCTTACTAGCTCTTGTAAGAATAAATCTACAAAGTCTTTTGAACAGCTTTATTAATTCCTGCTTGCTACTCTATAATAATAATAGGCAAGCAATGACTAATTGTTGCAGGGCGAGAATTGAATTAATTTACTTTTAATATTTATTTTGTTTTTAAAGGTTAAACGTTAAATTTATATCGGAACAGGAGAGTCTCATAAACGGGAGAATTCAACCGGCAGGGGTCATCGACGGGTTCACCGTGGAGATCGGGGCCAGCGGTTCTTTCTGTCCGTCACACCTCACACTCCCCTGCTTAGCTTTCTTCTTCAGTCTTTCAGACGATTCTGCTCCGTCTCCGTATCTGGTCGGTCACAATTGATCACGAATTTCCATTATAGATTGCCAGTGTCACGATGATGACATTAGTAATAGTAATTATTGTAAATTGATGTAAATTGTTTTAATTAACCAACAATTATTAATTAATTAGTCAACAATCATCAATTTAAAGTTAATAAATATTGCACAAGTTAATTGGTGCACATAAGCTTTAAAATAGCAAATCTTCATTTAGGGTCACATAAACTTGGAAAACCATTCCAAAAGAGGTTACAAAGTTCCAAACAAGGGTACAGTCCAAGTCGTGAGTAAAGTTTTTTTTAAATTAATATCTTTTAGAATTCAACAACTAACAGTTTTTCTGGTATATAATTGAATTATAATTAATTACAAATTCCTAATTATAAATTCTTAATTTGTCAATTTATTGTTAGATGATTTGTTCAAAATATTCTTTAAATTATCATATCCATTTGCATCAGACTCTCTTCAATCCAAACAAATCGGTGGTGAAGATCTTTGTGGTGACTTACGACGTGGGCGACATGCCACCCAACCACCAGACTCTGCTCCGGCAGAAGACCGTCTACATGCCCACCCCGGGCAGCCCGAGCGACGTGCCAGGCGCGCCCGTGTACTTGAGGTACCTCATACACTTGAGGTCAGCATCTATCATCATTTTTATTTCTCTTTTTTTTATTCTTATTCGATCGTTATTTTGAAATTCGAAGCAGTCATTGCTTTTCATATTCTGCTTAGGCATTGGTAGACATTCTAACTATTACTGCACAATAGGATTTTAGTGAACTTGCTAGTGTATTAAAATAGAAGCACGAATAACATTTTTTAATGACTTCAGTTTTGAAACAGTTTCTGTGACTCGTCTTCATTGCAAAGTCGGATAAAGAACATTTAATAATACTTTTCGAAGAAGAATCAAATAAAATAACTTTGCATTATTTCGAAAATTATTTCACATCAATCAATTCAGGTTTGCCAGTAGCAAGCAGTGTAAAGTTTACCTCCACACGGACATTCGTCTGATTTTCGCCAGGGACCGTTTTGAACTGGACAACAGAATTTATCACTACGAGTTGAGGTCTTTCACGGAGGCTCCCGAGAATCCGAAATATTCTCCGAAGAGATGAAAAGAAAAAAAAGAATCCCTCGATCCTTAACGACTAACATTCGAATGCATCTTGTCATTTTTTTTGGGATCTGAAGGAAAATTATTGATTTCTTTGGAACTCCTTTGGGAACTGTTAGAAAGACGTTTTGGTTTAAGTCAAACGCTGAGATTTTTACGCTGAGATCGACGAATACGTTTTATCAATCGGTAGAAATCTCGAGAGATTCCTATCGTGGAGCAAAAGTTAACTGCATCAACTGCAAAGCGAAAGATTTTTTTCTTGTCAGCCTTTGCCCTCAATTAGTCATGTTTCCGTGGTGAAACTATTTATTGTTGTTTTTTGATCTTAGAGCTCGTTCGGTGTTAGGTAGCGCGATCTTTGTCTTTTTGTTTCGTCCAGTTTGTTGTTTTTATCCAAAATTATCTGCAAATGTTCAACTAGAAAGTTGAAATGGAGGACGTCAACGAATCGCATTGGTACAAATTCGATATAAATTCGTTCGGACGTGAAAAGCTATTTTAAAACTAGTTCGGTTCAGACCACTTGAACGTTGCGATGACCTTTCCACTTTCTTTTGTGTTTTTAAATAGATGTGACCCCAGGGTCCGTGAGTTTTGAGGAGGTTGTAAGATGTCCAAACATTTGTTGAATAAAACTTCCCTCACTTCACACACCGCGCGGGCGCCGATTTTTCTTTCGTCTGGCGCATCTTTTGCGGCGAGAATCGGGCGCGTTTTAATTTTTACTTAATTATTTTTATTCAAGTAATAGGGCTCAAAAATGTTGGCGAATTTCACAAAATGCAGTTTTGCAGTTTTAAAACTCGTGATGAGCTCTTCGAGCGAGAGCTTCAACGCATGCAGTCGGCGAATTCGGGAATCTCGATGGTGTCCTTCCAATCCTTTTCGGATTTCTTGAGCGTCTTCGCTCCCGGGATCTCGTGGAGAATCTTTTCGTTTTCCATCTGGATCTGAGAAGAGTGCTCCTTCTGCGACATGAGACTGGCTCGACTCGCTCTGCCGTTGTTTATTTCTGTTTCACCCTCGAAGGGAGGTGCTTGGGACATTCCCTTCTCTCTGTCAGGAATGTCTGCTATCGCATGGCGATCGATGAGGGGCTTACCCTGAAAGATCAAAGTTTCTTTGTGGATTCTTATCGGCTGGATGAAGAGACGTTGCTGCAAATCGAATCCGAATTCCACCAGGTCGTTTGCCAAGATGAAACTTGATAAGCTGGCGTGCAGCTTGTGTCCTCCTCTTTTCACTCTTATGGTCCAATCTGGTTCCACCGTCATATCCACAAAGTGAGTCATGACCCTGGCCAATCCGGTTACGGGAGACACTCTCAGATTTTTCCGTTCGCTCGTCACGATGACGTCGCATGTAGCTGTCTGATGGATGCGCACAGAGTTGATAGAAATCTAAAAAAATGTTAAGAAACTAATCATTAATTATGATTTGTTGGAAAACTTTAGCATATTGCTTATAACTCATTTTGAGCACTTGGAAGCTCATCTTCAATATATATTTAATCCATAGTCTCAGCTCAGCAAATCACCAACCAGATAAAGCGATTGAAATCAATCGTGACTCACTGTTATGGACCCATTCCTCTGGAGTCTATAACGCGCTCCCTCGACCGTCTGAACGCACTCTGGAACGAGATCAGCCCCATAGCGATTGGAAGAAAACAAGAGCGCCCTGCTCATGTCTTTGGAGATGTCGCTGAAGTTGGGTTTAGCCACGAGGCTCATGTGACCTCCGCTGGTGACGCAATATCCTGCGGCCATGTTGCTGAAACTCCCGCCAAAGACGATATATTCCGTCCTGGCTCTGGCCTGTCTGTTTCCGTAAGCCAGGACCTCGAAGGTGGTGTGGTCTTGGTAAATTTTGGCAGCCGCGTGATAGATACAGGAAGCGTTGCCCCTGCAACTGGTCGCAACCACCGCTTTGTGGATCCTATTGACGATGCGGATCGCCCTGTCCAGTGTCATTTCCACGACGACGTGATTACGGAGCAAAACCTGTGCAATTTGGAAGAGAGTGTAAGACTCGTGTTCTGTGTTGTGTGAATAAACATGAGTTTTCTGTGGTGTAATAGTTGTACTTGATTAAAAAAAAAAACCCTCACTTCTATGATCCCCAATGGAGAGACGTAAATGGTTGGAAAAAACTCCGCCACAACAGGCGGTCCCGCGGATGTTGCCGATGGCATGCTGGTCACATCGGATTGAAAGTTAGGTAAACCTGGATACAAGGCTGGAATTTCAGCCTTAGTGGGATTATGGCAATTTTCGTAAGCAATCGTGTTCTGCATGATTTTAGAAGTTGCAATAGGTTGAAAATGTGGAAAATTTGAATTCTGGAAGAGGGATGACGCTGAAGGAGTCTGAAAGGCGTTGAGGGAATAGGGAGTTAGCATGGGGTCTTGAATGATAATCGACGAAAATGCTGGAGACGGCTGCTGGGCTGGAAAACGGAGAAGTACTTTGGAAGGCGTCACTCCTGGATAAGGAGAGGTCAAAATGTGAGACGATCCCTGATCAAGGTAGCCCATTTTATTGTGTTGCTCCATTTGCTGAGGATGCTGGTTAATTTGCATCTGGGAATTGAAGTATTGATAAGATGCTTGATCCATTGGATTCTGCAGTAACTGTTGAGATGGACAAAAATTCTCCGAGTTTGAAAACGAGGAGCTCATGAAGACGGCTGACTGGTGTCTCGCAGGCAATCCATAGTCCCCTGAAAGCTCCTTTTCCTCCAGCTTAGTTTCATCCTTGGAGTCCTGACCGTCTTCCAAACTTTCCTGCGACCATCTCGTCGTTTCGCTGAGATTTGGACGTTGAGCCGTTCCATCACAAGCCGGTCTTCTCGATGGAGTTTGTTGGTCCGTCTGTTGACGGTTTTGATTCGACCCTTCTTCTTGGTCAAGAGTCTGTTGTTGATTGTAAGAGGCCGAAAGTTCTGGATGAGAGTGACTAAAATGTTGGAAGTGAGAGCTCCAACAACTAGTGGCATCCGTTGCAGAGAAAATAGCGTAAGGAATGCAGGTGATGCTCGGGTTAGCAGCACACATGGTGAATGGCTTTGCCGCTAAAGATGGAAAATTAGAATCGAGTGATTCCTGATTATGCAAAAGTTGATGGTGAGTTGGAATAAGTAGCACTGGGTCTGAATTGGAAGGAGAGGAAATGCTGAGTTTGTTTTGGCTTAAAGTGTTCATCGCGTCCAAATCACCATCACCGTCTCCATCATTTCCATGGAGGTGTAGCTGAGGCGGCTGTTGCTTTATCGGCTGCATGTAACCGAGAAGCTTCGAAGATTCTCTTTCTGATGTGTCCTTTTTCTGAAAAAGAGTTGAGAAAAATCAAATTTTCTTGTACCATATGTGTATAGTAGTAATAGTTAACAAATTACGTAATAGTTGTATTTATCCACTTTTACTTTTATAATAATAATGTGTTTTCTAAATTACTTTGCTTCCGACTTCCACCTTCAGTGGGTTTTGCATGCCGTCCTGGATGACTTCAAGTCCTTTCGTTCCATTCGAATCTCCCAACATTTTCGATGTACGTACTGCTACTGAAACGCTGAAAGCTTCTTTATTTATTCGGACATTTGAAATGAGAAGTCTTGGTTTCACAAACTGTGGATAAGACGCTTGCGAAATGGCTACTTTTTCTTATCGTTGCAAGATTGATTTACGTAGCGGCTGAAAGAACTTGCCGCATTTCAGTACCAAAAACTTTTGAGACTAGTTGTTTCGATCTTAATATGCTGTTTTCATAGTGGCGTTCTTGTTACTTATCTTTTTATTATCATTTTAATATTATGCGACCGATATTGTTTGTGTTGTTTATAGACTGTGTGATAGCGTTGTTATGTCGTCATTTTAGCTCAGCAGACTAAACGAGAAGCATTCTTCCAAAGCGAGTTAAGTTCTTTTTTCTTTTTTTTGACTAATTACGTTAGAAATTCCATTTCGCGACATTTCAATAAAAACAATTAAACCGTGATTTTGAGAATTGCTAATTACTGAAGTGAAGCACTAGAAATGCAATAAAATGACCACGAACCAGAAGGCCTAGAGAAGACTCTAATGAAAGAATTAATGAAAGACTGATCGCAGTGGCAAAATGGCAAATATCAGTAGATAATAAGTCAAGTCCTGCGATTGCATTGAAGGTCTCCATCTTTTGAAGATCAACTGTACTTTGCAGCTTTTGGCGCACTTTTTCCTTCGTTACTCCAGCCGATTAAACTGTTTTAAATCAGCGAGTTTCGATCCCTTTAAGTAACTTTAGAGCGAAAATGTCATAAAAGCCAACAAAATTCCTATTTAAAAAATTTGAACGAGATCAGTGACAAGGGCTGCTCAACAACGAAACAACGCGCCATCCAAAATGATGCAGCTTTTGCTTTTTATGCATTAAAAACTTTCTTTTTGACATTTTAGACGAATGATTGATCAGAATTGATTCCAGCCAAGACTCGATGCCCGAGCCCATCTTTCTACGCCGGACTGAACGTTCCATCTCATGGCTGGTCGCCCTGAGAGGCCGAAATTGAAAACGGGCTGAATTTGCGGGCCTAACTGAGGTTCCGTAATAAAGTCCAAAGAGTTTGTCGGCTGACCGTAAACAGTGATATGAGAGTCTGTAGTGAAGTCGCCGTCGACGTTGTTGATAATTTCGTAGATGTTCTGGTAATCATGCTCATCAATTTCTTCGTAAGCAGGAGGCTCGTCATATTCACTGTAGGGAGGTGGAGAGCCATCGTAACAAACGTTGGATGGAGTGGCTGGAAGACTGTCAGGAAGTACATCAGTGGCACTTTCCACAGGAATTAGTATGGAGCTGGATGTGGTACTGGAAACGTCTGTGCCTACTGTCGTATCATAGCTAGGAGGTGGCGTGGGGTCACCAGGTCTGTTAAGCTGTTGGAAAAACTCTAGTATGGTGTCTGCAATGCTGTTGACCTGGAAGGCTTCACCTGGTCTCATTCGAAGATCATAATAATACCAATTCTCCCGAGGAGAGCTTGTTTCTGTTGAAGAAGATGCAATCACGAGGGATGAACCGCTATTAGAATCCGAAAAACTTCTTTCTCTAGGCACGTGCAGAGATGTCAAAGACGTTTGAGATCTTTCCGTGTCACTGTGTGATGACGATCTTCTCTCTAGCATTTCCAGTAATGATGGAAAACTACAGGATGATGAAATTGTTGAAACGTTTGATGAATTGCTTGGAGAAATATTTAGTCTTTGGTTGGCAGAAAAATGTTTACAGAATATATTTTTTGAAGTGCATTGATCTTTTTCCTTCATTAATGATGGGGTAAATTGGACTTGTGTTTCATCTGAAGCATTTTTTGTTGATTCAGGACTACTTTCAGGGTGACAATTGCTTGGAAATATCATTGAAGAATTGGAAAAGAGCTTCTGAAGACTGTAAGGCATCAAAGGTTTAGCTGAAAGATTCTCTTGTTCATAAGATGCTTCACAAGCTTGAGGTGTTTGATAAGGGTTGCTTTCCCTGTCAGGATGAACTGCATTGACAAATTGATCAGAATCCAAGGCACTGTCTGATGATGATTCTGCTTTAAAACTCATAAGCCTTTCTTGCCAAATGTTGTGAGTGAGGTTCTTGCCTTGATAATTTAATCTATTTTCCTCTTTTCTATTCAAGCTGAGAAAAATAAATAACTGCAATTGTTTATAATCAGTAAATTTTTAGTTAGAAAATTAGATGTAAATTTTCACATGCCTGCCTAGAGACTGACATCGTCTGCTGTTCAAATCCATATATTTCGTGGTGCAGAATGGTCGAGTAAAACAAAATTCGTTTCCAAGCCATGATTGAGAAATTAGACTAGTGCACATTCTTTTCGAAAATTTGAAGTTTGGTAGTTTATCTCTGTACATGATGGTTGTAACTTTAAAGCTACCAAAAAATTTGTTTAAATATGTAAAAGGACAGGCATTTTCTATGAAGAGTTGAGCTTGTGGTTTTTCACTCAAAATTAATAATTCAAGACCGCTTTCTCGTAACCCAGCGATCCCAGCTGACAATCAACACGAAGACAGGTGATATATAAATCTTTCGTTACCTAAGAATAGGAATGGATAACCTGAGTTTTTATATTTATCTTATAGAAGTCTATCTTGACAGGTAATTTATAATTCACATAACTAACATTGTGAATTTCAATAAATTATTGTAGTGGCTAGATCAGATGATGAATTCAGTAAAGGCATCTTGGATCAGAATTATAATCAAGTTTTTTTTACATTAAAAGTATGGTTTTAATGAAATAATAAGTAGGCTTTGTTTATTACACATTTATACATTTAAGACGAACCATGAACTTTAAACATGGTTGGTGTGTCGTTGAGCAGCGCGGCATACAAAATCTCTTGTTTGCTTGGGATTGTATAATTTTATTTTAGCGGGATTGAAACGATGTTGACACAAACAAAACTTAGACTAACTTACATTACGATTGGAACGTACTTTTTCTTCGGAGGCATAGAATATGGTTTGTTATTACCATAAGTTAGGAATTGGTGAATGCAACGTAGTGAATTTATTACTTTTAAAGCTGTCATTTTACCCACAATCTGGTTGTACTTAAGCACAGTCTTTCATGCTCCTCCATATTTACTGGGAATAGTGTTATCATCCTTCTCAGTTGCAGATCTACTTTCTGGATTGCTTTTAGGAAGGTAAATTTTGAGTCATAGCTTAATCAACGAAATATGCGTAAATATTAGAGGCACTGTCGTGCTATAATCTACGTTGTAACTATTTTGCCAAGTGAATTTTTTTATTATTTGCAAAATCCATGTTTGTTTTTCCAGATTATCAGATAAGACACAACAAACAAAACTTCTTTTGATTTTAACAAATGTCTTCCAAATTGTTGGAAGTTTTTTGTACATTGTTGATGTTGGTCCAGAGATGCTGATCATCAGCCGACTGGTGACAGGTGATTAGATATTTAAAATTCTTCATATTTATCATTAATTTATTTGTTTGGATGCCTTGATGCAACACAACAAGGGTGACAATAACAGGAAGTGAGTGATAAACATCAGCTAGCATAATTAATAACAATCAGCCAAAAAAGTAATTTTTATTCCGGATCTCGACTTTTCCAAATGACATTCAGGATTTGGATCAGGGATTTCAGCTCCACTGATAGGAGATCTTGCAAGGGTTGTCCCAGATACACAGAGGACCTCGACTCTCTCTGTGTTCTTTGCTCTGAGGCAGGCTGGACTCGTCTTGGGTCCTGCATGCAATTTGTTCTTGACTCGATTTGACTTCTTCTTTGCTACCTATCATGTCAACAAGTACACTTCTCCAGGGGTAAGTTTTTTTTCTCCAGGTAAAGCTAAATTTATTTTAAATATTTGCAAATAAATTTGAATAAATGAATAAATAAATAAATAAATAAATGAATGAATGAATGAATGTTGGACCAGCACACATTATAGAATTTGGTTGATATGGAATGTTTTTTCAAAAACATATTTTTTTTAATTTGTTCATGAAGTTTATTTTACAATTTCGATCTAGTTCTTCATGATGGTGCTTTGGATCATTCATGAGATGATGGCCATCTTTATGTTCTGGAACCTTCCGGCCTTGAACTTGAATGAACCCCTCATTGTTGACATAATTTGCAGCAACGGTACCAACATACAACACTGCGCCCCTACAAGCGGACTCAGTACGAGTGTTGAAAGCGGCATCAACAATGTTGACCAACAAAACGAATGGGAAATCACGGCCTCTGAAAGTGACACGATGCAAAATACTAGCATCGCTACGAGCAAAGATGTCATTCCTGATTCTGTTGATGGCAAAACTGTGGGAAAACCTAAGTCGCGTGCAAGGAAAACCGGGCATCCTGTTCCTTCCGACGACGTGACTTGCGGATCCGACGACTTCATGGAGAAGGCCGAACTGCTCATAAAATTAAACACTGCTCTCAGATGTCATCCCAGCTCGATACCCTCGACTTCCAAGAACCGTGGCTTGAAACCTCAGGACGGAATTTTTCCAGCCATGGCAGGCAGTGGAGGAACGATATCTGAAAGTTGCGATGCTCCAGCAATGCCCAGTCAATCTCCCCAGCCATCAAGTCAAACTTCTGCAAGCAAAGTAGATGACATCTCCACTGAAGCAACACTTCTTCTTTCAAACTCTGCAAATCTTGACCATGAAACTGCTGGCTGTTCGGGCAATGTCGAAAATCTTGAGGATGCCCGGAAAAACCGTCTGCTCCGATCTCATCCCGATTCAGTGGTTGGTGACTTTTCCATCAATGGATTGGCTCCTCACCATGATTATGATAATGATAATGATGGAGGTGATAATGAACCAAGTCAGGGTCAGACCAAGCTTTCATTATCAAGAGGTAAGTTTTATAAATGTTACAATTAAATAATAATTAATAATTAGTAATTAATAAATATTAATAATAAATAATTTTTTTACATCTTAAAAGGTATTTCTGATCATACTGAATTTTCATAAATATTATAATTATATAATAATATTCTCATGTTGTTGTTGTTGTTGTTGTAGAACTTTTTAAGTCTTACCTCATTGCTCTGTTACTGGCTGTTTTCATTGGATATTTCAACCAAATGGTCTTGGAGGTATTAAAAACAATAAACAATAAATAAATAATTAATTAATTAATAAAATAATGTTTAGTTAAGTGATGAAATTTGTTGAAATCATAACAAAGTTTGCTTTGCCTGATGAGCCATAGATTTATCAAGCTTGATTAATATTTAGAGAATACTTTGAATTGACCATGTCATTATTAAAAAATAAAAAAAAATTGATCTTATATGAGCTTATACTTCATGTAACGCGACCTAAAATGACCTAAATGACAATATATGTCAAATAAATAAATATATTCATGCATTTTTATTAATAAATAATTAATAATGTATTTATTAACTTTATATGTTTACCACAAAAGGCACTACTGACACCTCTCACTCGGGAATTCCTTTCATGGAATGAGTTGGAAAATAGCTACCTGTATTGTGCTGCTGGAGTTCAGGTGATGTTAACAACTGGTAGCTGGTTGTTCTATGATAATGATAAGCATGATTGCTATTGTTATTGCCATCCATTAGTGGTTAAAAATCATGGGATAATACTTTAATAATAAGTTAATAATTTTAATAATAATAAGTTAAAGTTAGTAAATAATAATAATAAGTCAATAATTTTCCATCTTGGAGAAAGACAATAAGTTCTGCCTTTAGATAATCCTCATGTTCTTGCTCATTCGACCCATCAGCCGTGTATTGGAAGATAAATTTCTCATCGTGATCGGTCTGTTTCTCCAACTAGTCAGCATAACTTTGCTGCTTGGTTACGTTCCGTGGGCCACGAGAGGTGAAAATCAAAATACAATGATGTTTTATTTGCTAAAGATTTGCTTTGAAGATTATTTTCAAAAATAATTGCAATTGCAAGCTTTAAAATAACTGGTATGGTTTATAAAAAAAAATGACATTCCACTGGTTTAATGCTTAATTGAAAATATTTTAATTTTAAAGTTTGTTTTATGAACAAATAAAAGGATAAAAACAAGATAAACAAATAAAATGCTTTCAGACAAGAAACTTGAAAACCTGGTGGTGTTCATGGTAGCCGTCTTTATCAATCTGGTAGGTCTGCCAATGTTGGTGGTCTGTTCGAACTCTTTGTTTACCAGACTCGTTCCCTCGGAAATACAAGGTAATTAATTTTTTTTTAAATTTTAAATTTTGTAAATTGAATATATATTTCATAATTACCTTGTCAGATGCACTTGATGATGCAAGTAATGATAATGATGAGTAATGCAGTTAGAGTTAAATTATGATTGAAAATTAAATTATTTCTTTTCCACGAAGGTTTTAGTCAGGGTGTGAGAAAACTGTTCTGTGGAGTGGGCACGATACTGGGTCCGCTATGGGCAGGTGGAACCATTGGCAACCCCTTGGCATTGTTCAGTGTGATGGTTGGAATCACCTTCATTGCTTTGGTTGGTGATTGAACTCATAAATATAATAAAAATATATTTTTAAAATTATCTGAGCAGGGAAATACCGATTCAATGATATGAATTTGAATTTGTAGCAGGAGTCGCTGTAAAATCCTGTGCATTCATCTCGTGTTTTCCAGGTCCTGCTGCTTGCATCTTTCCAGGAGTTGACACCTCCGAGCGTGCCTCAAGTGACTGAGGATCCGATTCAAACTCGCTCGGCCCTCGATGCTTCACCATCCTTGATAAACGACGACACCACGGACGATGAAACCACTCCACTGATGTCGAAGCAGTGTTGATCTTCTCCAGCAATGAATTTTTTCAGTGCCTTTTTTCATTACAGAGGTTTCAGCTCAAATTCAACAGAAGATCCGTCTGCTCAGCTTTGTAATGTTGGATTAGTCATCTTATAAGTTTAAATCTGTTTGTTTACTTTTCATTCCTGCTTGATCAGGTTTTTGTAAATGACTCATTATTTATTAGTTTTTATTAATTTTTTTTATTTTTCGAGCGTGGAAACACAACTTCCTGAGAACTTCGTCGTCACAACAAAGGTCCAGTTTTTGTTTTTTTTCCCTCACAACGTTTGGACTTCGGTCGGCTCACCTCGGCTCATTTTCAACTTCGTTTCAGTATTTCAAAATATAAAAAAAGCTGAAAATTCTGAATTCTATTGGATGGAAGGAATTTATTTGCATGGGTCTTGTTGCACTCGATGCAAACGGAACGAGAGATTGACGCATAAAGAAAAAATGAGCGAAAAGATTATGGGAATTGCCTATAATTATGTAAAATGTTAATCTACAAAAAGCTATTTCAGGGTTTCTTGGTTAAATACAAAATAAAATAATTAAAAAGAAAAAGACGTTGAAAAAAGCATTTCATTGGTTAATCTTCAAAACACAAAACTGCAATTCGTTTCAAACTGTCATTTTTACGACCGAATTCATTCAAATCTCTCAAAACGAAGATGGCAACAGAAGGCAAATATTGCAAGATGAGAGACGTTTTGAGACCAGTTTACTTCCAACGAAAATATCTAACTAAAGTAAACCAATTTGTAATTCATCAGGCCCTGTTCCTGATGAATTCCTGGTTGAATTCTTCCAATAGTTTCAGGATGACCCGAATGTTTTCTGATGAACGAATTCGTAAATTAATTAAATTCTGGATTAATTACTAGACTAATTAATAATGTCATTAACTTGTAAGTAAATGATGCCTCAAGTTAACAGAAACTGATGGCAATATTATTTATTCATCTTTTGGAGACACCAAAATATTATAATATTACAATGATAAATATTTAAAAAAGGAGGCTAATTTAATAATAATAAGGGCTGCAGAAAGTTTCAAGAACTTGAAAAACATTCAAAACAAATTATGTGATGCTAATTGTATCATCATCATCATCATTATAATTATTATTATCGTTATTATTATTATTAAATAAATTTAAAACTTACTGATTTCATCTGCCAATTCCACCCTCCTTCCCTTCAGAAGTTTCTTGAGATTGTCCTCATCAGCCCCAATCTTATCCAGAATGTCCTTAATATCCTTTTCAAGTCTCTGGGCTGGAAATTGGGAAACATTTGTGAAAGTCTGACCGGAAGGTGTGGCATTATGTTTATGTTTTATAGTTGTTATTGTTGCTGCATGCAAATAGCACTTGTGGTGGTTTGCATGTGGAAGCCACGATCCACTTTGTAAATCGTTCACTTCTCCGTAACTCAGTTTAAAAAGCAAAACAAATGCTTATCTGCATGCAACAACATAAAGTTAAGCAAATAAATACAAACATTTAGTTAACAAGAGACAACGCTAAAGTTAAATTATGTCAAATTATAAAGCATTTACATTTATTTAGTCAATTTTTAACGTGCCCCATTTTATCCCAAAGGTATGTAAGGGAACCGATGTAATTAAAAATTACGAAGCAGACGTAATTAAAGAACTTGGAGCAAAAAGAAGAAGAAGAAAACACTACCAACTCTCGCAATTCATGATAAGTTGTCTGATATCCTTGCTGATGCTCTTCAGTAATCGATTGATCCTCCAAAACAGAATCACTTCGCTGCAGTCGATCTATGAGTGACGATGACAACAACAACTAATTAATTTTAAATTAATTAATCCTTTAACTAATTATTAAACTAAATTAATAAATTACTCAAAATAATTTTATTTCATGATGACAATGTTGTCCTTAAGAGTAACCATATGAGGTTTTTTTAGGTTAATTGTTTGTTTAATATTATTAAGAAGTTTGTAAATAAAATAAATAATATAATATTTTTAATAATGTCCAATTTGCTATTTGTTCTTTCAGTTGCTTTTACACTTTAATAAACTCATAAAAAAAATTAATTAAAAATAATTTAAACATATTTAAATTTGGAGAAATTAAATGTTGCCATCAAAAAATTATACGACAAAGTTCAGGCCACTAACGGAGTCATCTTGGATGCCATTGCGATAATAAAAGTATCCTTTGATGCAGTCGTTGGCAGTCAGGAGAGCCCTCTCGAGAAACTGCTGCTGGTACAAGAGATGCCATGTCTCTTCGATCTGGTTTATTAATTGTTAATTAATTAATTAACCAATTAATTAATTAGAATTACAATGATTAAGGGAAGATGGCAATGGGTTATATTCGATCAAGCTCGGTCAAAAAATAATATCTGAAATTACTTGAAAAATAAAAGGCTTTATTTAATGAACTCATTTATAATATATTTTATAAATATTTACAATCAATATCATTATTAATACCTATTATTATTTTTTCAAATTATTGATTAATAGATTTTAATTGGTTCCATTAACTTGTCATGCTGCTAAAGTAAATAAAGAGCATAAACTTTTTGAAAATCGTGAAAAATCAAAAACAAAACAATTTTTTTTGCACAAAACTCACGAAATCATTCCCTGCCGAAACACTTCGCGCCTCGAGATTTTTTCTGATGGCAATCAATTCATCGCCGTTGAGTTTCAACCCGTGGTTCTGTAAAGCAATTAGTAATTCACAACGTAACTTTGAGTCATCCTCGGGGCTCTTATTAATGACGGGAAGGTTAAATGAATGAATGAATGAACGAACGAAAAAACAAACAAATGAATGAATGAATAAATAAATAAATATCAATTACCAGTTGTGATTAGATGGATATCAATGATTGAATAAGATAACAAGTCTTGCAAACCACACGATTATACAACAACAACAACAACAACAACATTTCCAAAACAATGCACTGACCGCTCCAGTGCCGAACATCTTCTCCAGTTCCTCCTTGACGATCCTCCTGTCCGATTGGTCGACTGTTCTCGACTGCCACAAGAAGTACTTCTGCCAAAAGGAAGGGCCCAACATCCTTTCCATGGTGAGCTGACCTGGGGAAATAATTGCTTGTTTCAAGGTTTTTATTGCGATAACAATCGCACAACGAGGTCGACGCATATTCGTTAAAACAATCAATTAGCAATTTAATGCACAAAAAAAAAAATTATTCATTGATCTTTTGTTAAGAATTTTTCTGCATTTCTTGTTTTTTTTTAATTGTTAATAATCCAAAAGCAACATCGTGATCGTCATCAAACCTTCCTTCTTTTTCTCCTGAAGAGAAGCTTTCATGAAGCCAATGGCCTCGTCCCACTGTTGCTTGCTAGGCACCGATCGGTCATCCAGTGCATTCCTCTGGAAGACTCTCTGATGAATAAATTAATAAATCATGCTAACGACCATCTGGCGATTGGTCGATGAATTTGCATACCAAGTTGTTCTCCGCCTCCAAATCCCACCTCCTGCGCTTCTTGAGCTGCACCAGAACCTCCTTCCTGAGGCAATCAAAGACGTCGTTGTCGTCCTGAGAGGAGGAGGAAGATGATGACGAGGAAGTCATGAGTTCGTAAAATTCTTGTTCCAGAGTCGCCTGACCGATCTGTGCATTAAGAAGATTATAGAAAAAAAAAGTTGAAAATAAATCATGTTAATTATTTTTAAAATGTTTTATTTATTAGAATAATAATATATAATATTTATATAGCGCCGTGCACGTGAGCCCAAGGGGCGCTGGATTATAAATATATTATAAATATTAGTTAACTACAAAATAATTAAGTCAGACCACAACATTATAATGTCAAATGACTTGCTAACCTCGAGAGATTTCCTACATAGAAGTTTCTCTGCCCAATCTCTCAGCTTGATGTCTATCGTTGTGTTGAAGTATCTAATGCAAATATTCAATTATTATTCCTTATTATTAATTCTAATTATCAATGTTATTAATGGAAATTAATAAATTTAAACATTTTAAAAATTATCCATCTTAATATTTTCAATATTTGTTGCAATAAATTTCATTACAATCACTACCATAACCATAACCATCATCATCATTATCATCATCACCACCACCACCACCATCACCACCATCATCACCATCATCGTCACCATCATCGTCGTCATCATCTCCTTACCCTGGATTCTTAACTTGTGCTGCAGGGAGATATATGTTTTCAAAGACATAGCTGGATATTTCATTCCAGAGATTTTTTGAGATGGCCTCATCCCTGTGAATTAGATTATCATTCATTATCATAATTCATCATTAACATAATTTATTATTCAAGCTTAGGCATACCACTGCCTAGCTGGTATTTGACTGAGGTCTACCACTTTGTCGAGAATGTCATTCTTGGCCTTCTCAAATAACTCCTCCTACGTACATAAAAGGAAACAAAAGAATATCAAAATAATAAGCATATTCAAATTGAAATTAACATTAATTAATATTTTGTTGATTAATTAAATTATTATGATTACAACTAATACAACATCCATTGATAGCAGGATATATTAATATGCATGTTGGTACGAATATTTAGCACTCACTCGATCCATTTCTCTGAACCTTGGAAACAAATTCTTCCATTCTGCCTCCAAGTTGAACTTTCTTGCTGAAAAAGAAAAGAAATAATTCAATATAATGATATAAATAACTTGCACAACAACCTATTAAAACTACCCATGTCACATAAATAAATACTTAATAATAGTTAACAGAGCTTCATGAATAATTAATAAGCAACCTTCAAAGGCAGCAGCCTGTTGCTCAACAGATTCCCTGACCATCTGCCAGAAGCACTGAGACACGGCCATGCACAGGTTCACGGTTCCTATTTGATGGGCACCGAGAATCCCGCCCCTGATAAATATTCAAATGACGTTTCTAAAAACAGTCTCCAATCAATTCTGACATCTAATCTAGCACGAATATCTAAGATGCTTTGTTGGAGTTTAAATAATGTTTTCTGAAATATAAGGTTGAATACTTGAATAAATTTGAGGTCTTGAAGAAGGTATGCTCGTATTCTTTGATTGCCTGGATGGAGTCACCAGTGTTGCCTGAGGATAAGAATAGATGATGATGATGATGATAATGATAACGACGATGATGATGATGATGATGATGATGATGATGATGATGATAAGAAAGCACTGATGGTTAACAGTCATCTAGATCAATATTATCTGGAGTTATAGTCGGTTATAAAGTATTATGATAATGAGGCATCTTGAATTAACATCAGATTAAAATTCAATTAACTACATCTAACTGATTAATTAATTTATTTATTAATCGATGATTAATCGATCAACCTTTCCCAGTGACGACTGCAAAATATCCGAGAGCCTGCATCGGAAACAGTTTTCCTTCGAGAATTTGTTTTATCTGAAAAATTCAAACGTGGAATATCAAACAAACCTTTAATTAATTAATTCAAATAAAACAATCACTTTGTATTGTATAAAATAACAAACATAGCATGAAACAAAGGAATTAAAAATAATAACAATTAACGAATCAATTTATCATAATATATGCAAACTGAATTCTCGATCTATCTGAACCAAACTGCCCTCCCATTGGCCAATTCGTCTTACGAACCCTGTCGGGATTGGACAGCTGCGACTCTGCGAGGTCGACTTTGGTCAAAACGAAGATGCTTCGTCTGCCCTTGGGGTCGGCAGAGTTCACCAGGTCGGTGACGATGCTCCTCTCTGCGTCGAGAGAGCCGTCTGTCCAAAAATGAATAAGTTGGAAATAAATATAAATAAAAAATAATATAAGTGTAATTCTAATAATAATTATCATTACTAATTATCATTATTAGTAATATATGGTTATATAAGCCATTACATAAATTATGTAATGATTGTATGGATTAACATAAATTATTCAGCGACCCTGCACACAAAGAATGATGGCATTTGGATTGGCCATGTAGTGCTTGCACATGTCTTCAATTCTCTCCCTGGTGTCCGTGGCCATGTCAGAGGTCACGGTCTGAAAGTTCAACTGATTGATTAAGTAATGTAATTTTGAAAATAAATACCTTATAAATCTCATGCTATTATAATTAATTTAAGATATAATATTACTTTATTTACAAGGCCATTTAAATAATTTTCTCTAGAAAGTAATTAATTGAAAATCAGGATTTATTTAAGTATCCATGATTTCTAAACTTGTTAAGGGTCAAATTTTATGGTTTTTTTGTGATTAAAATTCGTTTAAATGATAATTTGTTGCAATTAATTCCAAAAATTGAAAATTAAAGTCGAAACCGACGCTGATGACGCCCGGGAGGTCCACGAGGACCATCCTCTGGAGACCAGGACCTGTCACCGTCAGTGATATGACCTGATGAAGGAAATTAATTAATCTTTATTGTCAAGAAACTATCCATCCAACCACCCATCCATCCATCCACCCACCCATACATCCCTCTTAAATCTGTAGAAGTCAGTGTCAAACAAATCCCCACAATGGTATGATTACTTGTTTAATTGCATATTTGTTTATTAATGCAGTTTGAATTTACTATTTTCATAATAAGCTTTGTTGAAAACAAAATTGTAATTTTTTTTAAAGAAAGTTATAAGAAACTTCAACTCCTTAGTATATCAAAATATTTGTTTACTGTATACCATCACCAATCACCATCACCAATCACCAATCACCATCATCATCATCCATCCATCACCATAAACATCATCATCATCATCACCCTACCTCATTGCTGACTGTCTGACCATCTGTGACTGTGCTCTTCATTCTTCTTTCTATCTCACTTCTTAGGAGTTCCAGCTATCATAACAACAACAGTTTGGTTTATGTATAATTAACATAATTAGCATGTAATTAACATATCATACATAATTAACCAATCACAACGAGCCCATGCTTGGTGGTCAATGAAAACTCTAAGTTCCCCTATAAAGCACAGTGCTCCAAAAAGGCAGAAAAGACATAATAATATGCAATTATTATGATTATTATAATAACTTTCATCAAATGCAATTTTTATTATTATTATTATAACATGCAATTATTATTATTATAATAAAATGCAATTATTATTATTATTATTATTATAAAATGCAATTATTATTATTATTATTATTATTATTATTATTATTATTATTATTATTATTATTATTATTATTAATCAACAACGGAAACCAACGTCCGGCTCCTGGTTCAAGTTGTACTCCCTGCTGTCATCTCTGAGTCGAGCGACGTGGTAAGGACCTTCGCTGAGTGTCACCTGAACCGGCGACCTCGTCATCATTTCACCCGAGCCCCTGGGAAATAATTAAATAGTTAACATAATTAAAATCACATTATTATGAAATTCCAATGAACCGAAAGATTAACAAAAAAGTTAATTATGAGAAGTAATTTTTTTGTAAATATCTGAAGGCAGCAATAAGCCGCAAAATCTTATGCATAAATTATTAAATTAGTTATTAATTATTTTGTTAATAAACCAATAATTTGCAAAAACTCATGCAAACACACACACACGACTGCCTCTCCAAACAAAGAAAACAAGCCAATCGCACGACCGAACCTTGGAAAAATCCTCGCCTGGACGATCATTTCCAGAACGCTGGTCTTGCCGGAACTCTGGTCGCCGATGACGACGACCCTCGGAAGCTGGAAGGCGAACTTTCCGTCGTCGTGTTGACTGAAGTTGGACTCGAAGTCCGTCACCGAGTCCAGGATTTCCGAGTACATGTCTATCAGGGACCGCTGTTCGTTGCACGTTGCAGACGGACAAATAAAGGATACGACCATTGAACTGAGGTTTTGAGAGATGTTCCGTAACACGTTAAGGTGTTGTGTTGTTAATTATTATTTTGTGTTAATTATTATTAATGAACTGAGGTTTTAGTTTTAATAAATTTATAATAATAATATTTTTGACCTCTAATATATAATAATAATAATAATAGTGAACTGAGGTTTTAGTTTTAATAAATTTATGATAATATTTTTTACCTTTAATATATAATAATAATAATAATAATAATAATAATAATAATAGTGAACTGAGGTTTTTGAGAGATGTTCCATAACAAGTTAAGGTGTTGTGTTGTTAATTATTGTTTTTTAACGTCATGTTATTGCATCACTTGTTTCTTTTTTTTTAAATTTAGAGTCCTTATTTTGCATTGAACCTCCAACCAAGGGCAGTCCTTACAGGATGAAATGCCAAACATAACACGTAAGGCACTTCCACAAGATATCACTTTGTATTCTTTGTCAAACAGGTGAATATATCAACAGCATAATTCATCTTTTAGGTGTATTTATTTGGGATGTATTATTTTTCGGATATTGTACAATATTGTGACTTTAATATGCAAAAATATTTATTATTACACACCTGAATGTGCTTGGAATTTTTCCCTTTTATGTTGTGGTGCATGAGACTCTTTTTCAGTTCTCTGTTCTCTTTTTCAAGTTTTTCAATTTCTTTTTGATACCTGATCTAAAATTAGATCACAGATTTTTGAGATCAATAAATCCAAATTCAGTGAAATTTGAATTCTTAAATCAGAAAATCAGAATCAGATGAGATTAATTATGATTGACAATTTATAAGGTTTATAAGTTCATTCATGAAACTTTAATAAATAATATTTATTAATATTATTAATTATTATTAATAATTATTATTATTTGATAATATAATTATTTTCTGATAACAATTTCATATTATTATTATTACAATATGTCGTTATTATACAATAACATTATATCAATAATAAATAATATTAATAATAACCTTGACCTTAATTAATTAACTAATTAATTGATTGAAAATATTAAAACTTTAAATTAAATTAAATAATGAAACTAATTGTGACTTCTCAATCGTCAAAGATGTGAACTCAAGCGACCTGTTGAAGCATCAATTCTTCCTGGAGTTCAGTGACCCGAGTGTTTGAGGAATCGGAGGATGAAGTAGACGATGATGAAGAAGTCTTTACAAATATTATTATTATTGTTATTATTATATATTAGAGCTAAAAAATATTGTTATTATAAATTTATTAAAATTATTAAAAATTATTATTATTATTATTATTATCATTATCATTATAATATTAGAGATAAACATAAATGTTTTCTAAAATCACTTAATTTAAATAGTAGCAACATAATATCTGGCTGAATTCAGATGGCTGAACCAAAAATATTAAGCAATATCAATAAAAAAGCAAGTTTACTCACAAAATTGATTTGCTTGGAAGATTTTTCTCTGGAATTGCCCAAGTGTATTTTTGGTGAAAATGCATCTGGTCCTGTAGGAAGAATAATGATTGAATTAACGGGGCTTTAAAAAACCAACTGATTCTCAAGAAATCATGGCAAGCACATTAAAACCAGGATTATATGAATTGACAGAGAATTCATAATACTGAATATTTATAATAATTTGCTGCACATTATTTGTAATTTATTATGACAATAAGTAAAAAACAAATTTCTTGTAGAGGAACTCCAAATTACCTTGCATCAAAAGATATGAGGACAGACAGGGCACGATTGAAGATTCTTTTGATATAAGGTTACCAATAACATCTTCAGTGATGAATATGTTAGTTAAACTAAATATAATAATTGTTAATTAACTTCAAACTTATCTACATGTTACCTGTGAGATCATATCGCTTCAAGAAATGATTCAACCTCTTTAAGTCTACAAGAAATTTACTGTTTTCTTCTTCTTTGTCTGAAGAAGTCTTAAAAGAAATACAAAACGCTGCAACAATTTCATTGGTAAATAAGTAAAAGTTCTCTAACAAAAACAGTTGTAGAAACCATTTTTTATTAATGAAATGTTTCTAAGATGATTGTTGCTACATGAAGCATATCAAATAATTACATAATTGAAGGAATAAACTATTTAAATTAAAAAATGTAATGGTCATACTTTTCTTACTAAAAAGAATCCGATAATGGATGACCACACGATTGGTGAATAACGAAATGTTGTACTTTCATTATCATTGGATCGGTTTTCCCCTTCTTGTTGTGAATTTGACATGACATTATCCAACTTTTCGTCGGAATGTTTGCCGGAGCAAGAACGGACAAGTATTCTCCCACATTTTGTACTGTGAATTCTAAATTTAGCAAAACGTAAATAAATTCTAAGTACTTTGTAAAGCGAGTCAGTGAATAAAAAAAGTAGCACACATGGGGGTCAGAAGTATATTATTGTAATGTCCTATAACATTGCAATAAAAAATTCACCACATATTCAAAAAACTATTTCATTGTCACCTAAACTTATCTGCAGCTCTTGATAACATAATACAGTCCAGTTCCGCTAGTTTTCAGAAAAATTATAAGAGCCGAAGGTGATTAAAAGTAAAGCATTCGAATGTTTACGTAGTTGGATTGATATATCTTTTAGATTTCCAATTGTTAGAGATTTTTATAATTAAAACTTGTTTAACTTAACTTTGAATTTATTTGTTTTATTTAATTGTTAAATATGTTCATTCCTTCAGTTGGCTTAACTAGAGAAGGCTGAATTTTACAAGTTAGTTTTCTTTGCTTTATTGTTGTTGAATAATAGAATAAGTGCAAATAACATTTTTTTGTTTATTTGAGATAATTTAAATGCAATGGATGCGAATGCAAAAGTGAAATAACAAATTCTTGAAGAATTGAGATGACCTCAAAGTGACGTAGCCGTTTCATATTTTTATTTATATTGACATTGTGTGTTCATGGTTAATTAAAAGTTATGAAATAAACATGGTTATACATACAAGAGACAGAGTGAGCATCGACATCCATGCTCACCAGTTTTCCACGAGATGGGCTGCCAATCACTCACACTCAAAGGAAACTGTTAGGCAAATTTATTTTTTGGTTTGTAAATAAACACAATGTAGGAAATCTTTTACCATTAATAACATCATTCGTCTCTCGTCTTTCAGATGCTTTTACCAATAATAAATAGCGAAGGAATCGTTTAAAAAAATTCTAGAAGCTTGACTTTTTACGTTAAGTTTGAAAGATCAGAGAGGCTCAAATGCTCAAAAGCTACCTCCATGCCCTGTGAATTTGCTGTAATCTTAATACACCTCAAACCAAAGTTCAATTACAGTCAAACCTCTGAGTTGGGGCTCCCGAGAATAGGGTAAAATCTGTCGCTAGGGCCGTTTTTTTTAAGGAACCGATCTTATCTTAGTTTAACACCCGATAAAAGTGACAACCTGTACATAGGGACAAAGAATATAGGGACACTTTTTGTGAATAATTCAGCCGTCCCTAGAGGAACTGTGTAGGAAGCATTTATTTTCTTTAGGAAATTAGAATTAATATGAATGAATAAACGAAACTGAAGCTCAAACAAATGTCATATGACATAGGAATGGTTTGGTCAAGAATCTTCGCCTGATAATGTCAGTGGATCAGGGAAAGCCACGTCATGGGAGCAGCTCTGGACGTTCGTCAGAAGGAATCACATGCTCATCATCTGTCCAGTGCTGTCTCTGTACTTTCCCTTCCAGTACAAGTTCACCAGGGTCAATTAAATATGCATCTTATTATAGTACCGCAAATAATAACAATTTTATCGTGTGATTGCGAACGATAATTATTCAATTAATTCTTTTTGAAAGCTTATTTTTGAAAAATATATAATTAGTATAATAATAATAATAATAATAATAATAATAATAATAATAATAATAATAATAATAATAATAATAATAATAATAATAATAATAATAATAATAATAATAATAATAATAATAATATATTAACAATATTTATTATCGTCTAACCAAAAGGACTCGATGGGCCTGTTTGTTTGTTCACTGACAATCGGGAATTGGTTGATTGAAGGACTTCCCTTCGAAATCCTGTGCCTCCCTCCAATCATCCTCTGCCTCCAAGAAGATGGATTCAGACTCGACAACGTCTCATTTAGATTTTTATTTGTGCCTTATTATATATATAAAGTATATATGTATATAATATAATATAAGTACATTATTAAGATTATTACGCTTTTAAATGTTATATAAAACTGATTTCATTTTTTTCACTGCCCTGAAATAATTTCGAATTTCTAGATAATAATAATAATAATAGTTTCTAATGCTCGTTTCATTTCCTTCGAGGGTTGAATTTAAAATGAATTTTATTCTTTATTTCCTTAAATTCAGTTGGTCACCAAGCCTGTCTCGATCTCTGAATCCGAGGAAATCGCTTGTCTATCGGCAGCCATTATCAGCAACGCTGTGGTCAGAACCAACCTTCACAAGAGAATTGCTTTTTGCTTCATTTACTGGTCCGACACGAGACCACAAAAGTAGGTCAACGATGACGACGACTATGACGAAGAGATTCATTTTTATCGACCAATCATCGAGTCAGTTTCAGTCAACTGATCAATCAATTTACAGGTCAAGGTCGATCAGTCAGTCATCGATTAATCAATCTAGTGTAACATCAATGGCTTGAATAGCGAATAATAATAATAATAATAATAATTTTAGTTCACGCGCACGGCGCCATATAAATGACATATTATTAGCATTATTAGTAATATTATTTTTATTATTAAATATTTTAAACTTCATATTCGATGACCAAGCAAGCGGTTGAAATTGATTTTAATCACGCAGAGTTTTGGCATTTGTGATGTTCCTGACGGCCGTGACCAATTTCGTGATGGCACCCATCCTTACAATTACACTACTCCATCCAGTTTTCTCTGCAGTCCTAGAGGGCATTAACAACTGCAGAAAGATCAGACTCTCACAGGGTATAACTAATTAGTTAATGATCGTTGTTATTATTATTATTGTTATTATAAAATATTAAAATGTAATTACATTAAATAAAAATAAAAATAAAAATAAAAATATCTATTAAGAAAACTTAAATAAAACACTTTCACATGGTAGATGGCGCTCTTATTGTTATTATAAAATATTAAATGTAATTACATTAAATAAAAATAAAAATAAAAATATCTATTAAGAAAACTTAAATAAAACACTTTCACATGGTAGATGGCGCTCTGAAAAGGGAGAAGATAAGAAGTGACTACGAGTACCATCATTTTTCAACAGCCATTAGACTGGCTTTGCCCTTCACGGTCAACCTTACGTCATGCGGCATCCTTTAGTCAGTTTAATAATTATATTATTATAATATATTTTAATTAAATTAAATTAATTTATTTATTTATTTGCAGTCAAAATCAGGACAGATACACTTTAGTGGATCTGCCATTATGGTTGAACATAGCCTTTCCCATTATCATATTGCAGTGCTTCTTCCTCTGGGTCATCCTTGTCGTTAGGTTCATTGGGTACAAGTGGGTGTCTGTTTTGTGCTCCAATTTAATCATCAATTTTAGCCATTATTAACTTTAATTATATAAAAATGTTTAAACATTTGTCACAGTTGTGGTCTCTCGCATTAAGTTATCTGCTATTAACTTTTTTTTTATTTTGTTAAATCCTAAAAATTGGTCCTCGTATAAATAATTTTATCGAACTAGTAGATTATTTTCAGTATTTATTGAATTAAATGTGAATTAATTCAGAAAACTATGGAATTGGGAGAGTGGCGTTGACAACATGTACGCTGTTTACCAGAGGAGAACCGAATGGAGAAACAGACCCAACATGAGGTCATACAACTTTTGTTGTTGTTGTCGTCGTCGTCTTAGAAACCATAAGTTGTTACAGCATTTCTTGTATTTAATAATAAATCGCATATAGCATTGACATTATATTGTCCTAGACATCTAGCCAAGCAAAAGGACATTAGTAAAATACTACTACTATTGTCCTTTTCAAACCGTCTCTATGATAATCGTCATGTAATTAATTCATTGTTTGTATAAATAACTTTATCGTAAATTGTATTTAAATTGCATCGTTTGTATTTAATTTATCGTAATCGATGATGATTATTTAAATATATTTAAGAAATATTATTATTTTCAAAACAAAGCTAATAAAGTGAAAATTAATTCATTGTTTGTATAAATAACTTTATATTACTTTTTTACTGTGATTATCCAATCCTTCTAAAGGCTCGCAGAACTCCTGGTAATATGCGGCATAGCTTTCCTCATATTTCTGAGCGTCAAAAGGATTTTACTTCAGAGAGTTTTGTTCTGGGACGATTGTGATACCAAGTGGGCTGTTGTGGTTGTTTTGATCGCTTTGTATTTCTTTTTTGTTTGTTTTGATTGAATCGCTTCTAGATTGAAGGGAACGATGTTAATTGATTGAAACGAATCGCGAATCGGTAGAATAAGATGCTTTCTTTGGACCTCCACTTAGAATTGTTGACTTGTGTGAATTATTTGAATGCGTGAAATGTTTATTGTATTTAATTTAATTGTAGGTAATTCTAGTAATAATAAATTATTTTAAAGGAAACTTTTTTATAACTAATCCATCAGTAAGCTAATCAGTGGCCAGTCATTGGTATTACTCATAGTCCTCATTAATATTCTCATGCATAATTATTTAACACCTAATTACTATTCATGTCGCATTTAATTAATATTTATATTATATTAATATTATATTATTAAATGTACAGATGTGGCTGCACACTCAACCTGCAAAGAGCAACTATCCTCGTGGCCTGCATAGTTCTTCTCATTCCGACGCAGAGACCAAATTACTTCATTTTGGGAAACTTCAGTAAGTTTTACAAATGTTAATTAATTCAAACGTAACAATGAGTTAACGGAATGCAAAAGATTTTATTCAAATTTATTTTTGTAAGAGAGCCTGGGTAGATTCAAAATTAGGCACTGTTAAGTCTTTAGAAACGAAACAAACTTCAAACTTCGAAAGAACCAACACGCTCCAAACTATCGTTCGACAACATCCGGCCCCGCCTCCTCGCACATCGTCACAACACCTCCACGCCAGCCGAAAAGTTTCTCAGAGCTTTTAGGCGTAACCTCTCTGAGTGTCGAGGAAGTGTAGTCTCAGAATCCGGGACTATTGGCCGTTGGAAGTTTCTTCGTCCTTTTGGCCGACCCCTGGGTCTCCTCGGGACTGTGGTTTGCGCAGTTGTAGAAGTTGAAATGTTCCTTGAATTGGGAGTGGGACCCGGCACCATGCCCGGATCATCGTCTTCCTCTACCCCATGTCTGGGCCTCAATTGTTCGACGTGCCTTTTCAAAGTGGGTCCTTTTGGCACTGCCTGTATTAAGACATGACGAGGACCCAAGACTTGAATCACCACTGCCGGGATCCATCTAGGAATGCGATCCTTGCCTGGACCGCTGCGTTGAACGTAGCATGGCTTCCCGACGGTGAATTGGGTGTTACTCGATCTCTTTGATGTAGGCTTGTTCTGACGGTTTTGTAGTTCCTGGGCAATGTGCGGCACTGAAGGCAAAAGCGCATCTAATTTGCTTCGTAATTGTCTTCCGTTCAGAAGTTCACTAGGAGAGTAACCAGACTCCAAAGGAGTTCGACGATATTGCATGAGGAATTCCTGTAGCGCCTGGATAGTTGGAAGCCGCGATTTCTTCAGGGATTGTTTAAAAGTTTGGACTAATCTTTCCGCCTGCCCGTTTGTAGCTGGATGGTATGGGGCTCCTCTCAGGTGTAGAATACCTCTTTCCCTGAGATACTCTTGAAATTCTGAGGATGTAAATGTGGGCGCATTGTCCGTTACGAGAGTATGGGGATATCCAAAATGAGCAAAATCCTCCTCCAGTAATTCCATAGTCGTTCTGGCAGTTATGCTTGAAGTAGAATGGATGCATGGGTACTTAGAATAACTATCGACTACCACCAGCCAGTTCTTTCCCATGAAATTAACTGCGTGATCTACGTGGATTCTACTCCAAGGTCTTTCAGGTAGCATCCACGGATGATTTGAGAACTTTGGTGGGTTGTTCTGATGTTCCGCGCAAGATGTGCATTTCCTACACATCTCCTCAATGTCGGCATCAATTCCCGGCCAGTAAACAACGGTTCGTGCCAGTTGCTTCATTCTCCTCATACCGCAATGTCCAAGGTGCAATAGACCCATAACGTGTAGTCTAAGTTTCTCAGGAACTACGATTCTGTTTCCGAAGATAAGACAATCATTTTGCACTGTCAGAGCATCTTCCAACTTTTGAAAATGTCGAATTTGTGCATCTACAACTCGAGGCCATCCCTCTTTTAAGAATCGTACGACAGTTGAAATTATCCTGTCTCTGCGCGATTCCTTTGTCAAGACCTGAGAATCAGTTGGTCGGATCTGTTTACTTATGGCACTGATTGTACAAACTGTAAGGTCGTCGTCTTCATCCTCACCGGCGTCAAAATTGTCATCTTTCCCACTTGGTAACCGACTAAGTGCATCCGCGTTACCATGACTTTCGGATCGTCGGTACTCTATCGAATAATCGTACTGGTGTAGTATCAATGCCCATCGGGCTAAACGATTTGCTGCTAATAATGGGGTGAGTTTTGAAGGGCTGAAAAGCGACAACAAAGGTTTGTGATCCGTCACTAAGATAAAGTTTCGTCCGTAAAGGTATTGATGGAATTTCTGCAGCGCGTAAATAATCGAAAGTGCTTCCTTATGTATCTGACTATAATTTCTTTGTGATGTTGACAGTGTCTTTGAAATGTGCAATATTGGTCGTTCACTTCCATCCGGATATCTGTGAAACAAAACTGCACCGATTCCAACATCTGATGCATCACATGCAATTCCCAAAGGAAGAGATTTGTCAAAATGTGCAAGCTGCACCTCGTTCGCTAAGATCTCCTTCAACTTTTGAAACGACTTCTCTGCTTCCAAACTCCATCTCCAGAGTGATTCTTTTCTGGTGAGGCTCGTCAACGGTTCCGCAATCGTTGAAAGGTTTGGAATGAACTTGTGGTAAAACTGAACTGAACCCAAAAACGATCGCAATGTCGGGACATTTGTTGGTCTTGGCATGTTAGTCAAGGCGTCAACTCGTTTCCCTTTTTCTATTCCGCTTTTTGAAATAACAAGTCCAAGGTATTCAATTGAATCTTTAGCAAAAATGCATTTCTTTTTGTTACATCTGAGACCTTTGTCTCTCAATCGTTGAAGTAATAGTTTCAGGTTTTGAATATGTTCTTTGGAATTCGAACCTCCGATAAGAATATCGTCCAAATAGACTGCTACTCCTTGCAGATCGCAAGTTAGTTTGTCCATTATCTCTTGGAAATAACCCGGGGCTGAAATGATACCAAAAGGTAGTCTCGTTTGAAGAAGCACTCCTCTATTTGTTGTCAGCGCGAGCTTCTTCTGGCTCGCAGGTGCAAGTTTAATTTGGTTGAATGCGTCTGCCAAATCGATTTTACTGAAGTATCGACTTCCTCCCAGTTTTCTCATCAGATCCTCTGGAAGGGGCATAGGATACCTATGTGGTTCTAATTGTGAATTTACGGTAACAGAATAATCGCCACAGATTCTAAAATTGGCTTTCTGCTCTCCAGGTTTCAGACTCTTTCGAATCGGTACAATTGGAGTTCCGTAATCATTGAAATGAGTTGGGGTCCAAATCCCTTTCTTTATTCCTGCATCAAGAGCCTGGTTTAGATCTTCCTGAATTGCAAATGGCACTGTTCTTGCCTTGACAAAAATTGGCGATGAGTCTGGTTTGAATTTTACCTCTAACTCGAAATCTTTCAAACAACCAAGTTCTGGCTCGAAGCATTCTTTGAAATCGTGGCAAATTTTATAACACGCTTTTTCAACGGTTTTCGAATCAAGATCTTCATCAATTTTCAAAACGTGGTTGTGTAGCAAGCTTGAAACGTCGATTTTTAATTCGACTATGGCTTTCCTCCCAATGATGTTGAGCTTTGGTAACTTGGTGACATTGAATTCTAGAGCTACGTTTTTGACGTCCGATGTCGAAACTATGACTTCGCAGACTCCTATGTTCGGAATGGGATCACCTGTTGCCGAAACATATCTTGTACTGGAAAAGTTTAGCCTGGGCTTTCCCCACTTTTTCCAAGTTTCGATTGCACAAAAATTGTCCCTGGCTCCACTATCTAATTCAAAAACAAATTCTGAATGTGCAATTTGTAGCACCTGAGTCAGAGGTGTGTGGCTCGGAATTGTGTGGATTGAATTTACATGCCTGTCTCTTTTGAACTTCTTTTTAAAACATGCCTTTTCAATGTGTCCAATGATTCCACAGAAATGACATTTAGCTTTAATATGTCTGCAGTCATTGGCGTGGTGTCCTTTGTTTCCACATCTTGGACAAGTTCCTTTCGGGAATGTGAATTTTGAAAATTGCTGTCTCTGTTGTTGAGGTTTTCGTATTGGCTTGGAATCTGCTTTGTCCGGTTTACTTTCTGTCTCTTTTGAAATTTTATTTACCAGTTCCCGATTGTCCTCTGGTGTGCCGTGTACTGTAGCTTTCGCAACTTTGGCAGACTCTTCAACTTCCATAGCAATTTCAATTGCTCGATTGAATGTTAGTTCATCTTCTGGAACTTTGAACAACGCTTTGAGCACAGCCTCGTTGTCAACTGAACACATGAATCTTGTTCTTAAAGCTTCATCTAGTGTGTCTTCTATACTAGGGAAGTCACATGTGGTGGCGGCATTTCGAATTTTCGCCGCGAGTTCCTGAATTGTTTCACCTGGTTGTCTTTTTAGCTCAGTCCAAAATTTGAATCTCTCTCGAATCACAAATCTCTTGGGGTTGAAGTTATGCATCATCACCGCTTGGATTTCAGCAAAGTCCAATTTATTTACTTCGCACGGCGTTGGTTTTTGAGAAGCTGTTGTTTGCAAAAGTTTGTAAATAGAAGCGGACTGGTTTGTCAGAAACACTTGCGTAATTTTCGATGCTGGAATTGAATTCGCTTCAATGAATGACTGGAAGCGGTTCATATAATCATTCCACAATTCTTTGCTAGGTTCGAAAGGAATAAAATTCGGAACGGTGTGGTGTGTAGCGTTTGTAGCTATTGAACGGACCAACAATTCCATTTGCTGTGTAAATGCTTCCAACAACTTTGCAACGTCGGCCATTTTGGAAACTAAACAAATTTTGAACTTTCTTTTGTCGACTGCGCCAGTTGTTAAGTCTTTAGAAACGAAACAAACTTCAAACTTCGAAAGAACCAACACGCTCCAAACTATCGTTCGACAACATCCGGCCCCGCCTCCTCGCACATCGTCACAACAGGCACGCCATTTGCAAACCGGATGGTTTGGCTTTAGAGTTTTGCACTAGCCCATTTTGTGGGTATTATCTCGTTTATAAGAAAACACCCATCCATCATTTTTCTCATTTACTCGTTAGTTCATTCGTTACTCACCCTTTCACTTTGAATATCTTTCCAGCTGGAGAGGCGCAAAGAGGAGATTGGAAGCCTCTGGTAAACTGGAACGAGGATTATGTTTCCATGCCATGGGACGTCATACTTTACATCTATTGCTCTGACCTGTTTCTCATGCAATTTAAGGTTATTTAATCAATAAATGTTTTAATAAATTTTTTAAATAAATACTTTAAATAAACTCCTGGTTGATGACGTGGTCCTAGTAAGTATGGTCCATAAAGTGTGAGTTTTATGAAGTGCTGTTTATGTATGAGATATGGTGAGTACTGTGATGCTGTTATTTCCAAAATGAATATATATATATTTTCGATTATTGACACTACATTTTACGATATTGTAATTTCCGGATGATTAACGTGTTTGGAAGACCAGAGATTAATGATAGATAATGATAGATAATGATAGTCAATCATGCCATTTTACATCACAACTAAAAATATGCCAGAATTCCACTCTGATTGAAACCATTAGAATGAACCTTTACTCTGGAGTGATGCCGAACTTTATATCAGTTTTCTTTCGTGTGACAACAAAGGTCATGCTGTACACAAACTTTCTCAACACTCCAATCATTCACTATTTGTTTCTGGAAGGACTTCAGGGTGTTGTTAGTGACTAAATTAGCGAGTTATATTTTGACGATTAATATTAAGTTAGTAATATTAGTTAAATAACGAAGTTGTTACTGTCGATGCCAGACTAGCATGCTGTTCTTGGCCAGCGTTGCCATCCTCATTATAGTTCAAATAGCAGCCAACTACAAGTTCGTATTTCCAATTTCCAATACCGCTAATATGCTCGCATATTCGGCTGGAGGCATCCACAAGACTGACATGGTGAGAAATAGTGGCATAGCAATATTAATTTTTATTAACTTTTCTTAACATTGATTAATTACTTTTTAATTAATTTTATTTTTTGACTACTTTAGTTTCTCTGTGTATGAAACGTTCAACTATGTCGGACTTTAATTAAATTTTGAGTTTGTTTAAATTTCGATCACTATTTCCAACTTATAGATTTTATGTGGATGTTTCGTCTGGATTATGTGCCACGTCACATTTGTGGCCAGTTTTGTCCATACTATTCCAACTCTCGGACTTCAATACTTCAGGGGCAGGGATTACAGTATTAACGAGATCTTGCTGGAAAAGGTCATCAATTGATGAACAAATTGACTTGAATTGGATCGAATAGTCAACGAATTTAACATTTTCAAGCTACTAGGCTAATAGTAATAGTAGGCTAGATAGTTTGAGTGATTGTGCCGGAATCTGCAGTTTCAATGTAACTGTCATTCAATTGTTTAAATCCATCACTTTTCCTATTAACTTAATTGTCTCGATTAAAACTCAATCTCGTATGAAAGTCACTTCCTAATAAGCAATGCGAAATTCTAAGTAATCGATTAAACTTCAAGCAGTTTAAAATTAAAAAAAAATTAACTTTGTAATTTAAAATTGGGATAACATTTTATCGTGTTATTTCGGAATGAAGAAAAAAAAATTATCATTAAATACACGTGTATCACTTACTTATTTGAATTGGATTTTTAAAATCCAGCTTCAAAATTGTTTTGTCGGGCTGGAATTTTTTAATTTAACTGCAGCGACTTACGCTGAATTCATTTTTATTTTTAAAATTTTATTTATTGTTTAAAAACGATGTCTCGATTAATTTAATCGTTGAAAGGCGATAGCAGCGAATGCAAATATTATTGGAGGACGTATACATTTTGACTCGCATCTACACTTTTGTTTGCATCCTTTATAAACTTTTCTGAATTTTGATACTATGACTACTCTGACGACTCGCAAAAAAAAGGTTTCATCCTCAAAAAGTGCCAAATCAAAAGGGAAATCACCCATAAAAGAAGAGAGTAACATTGCTGTATATTTCAAAAATTCTCTGGAAGTGCAAACTGAAAGAAGAGAGGATGATAAAAACTTGCAAGATGCTAAGGAAAATTTTATAATTCCAGGTAGGCAGATTTAGCACATCTAGCAAAACCTTCAGTATTTTATTTTGATTAAACAAATCAGAAACAAGAAAATCTAGACATCATGTCTCAGGCCTTTCTCGACGGTCCCTTTCTGTACCTCCGCCCAGACTTACAATAAGAAAAAACAAGTAAGTTTATCGATTTGCAAACCTCAATCTCAATAAGTTGAACTGCAATTGTTTTGGTTATGATAATGTCACATTTTACATAGCTAAATGTACTAAACTCATGCAATTTCACAAGAACTGGAAATCATGACATGTCATTTTTCAGAGCTCCTACGGAATTGAATGCAGACCAGCGCAAAATAACTGAATTCCTGAGTCACCGTCGAAGTGGCAGGACTACAGAAAAGGAAATTAAGGTTTTTAATGCTTGCTTTGTATATGCCTGGATTGGCTTTGTATATGCTTGGATTGGCTTTGCATATGTTCCTATTGGTTTATAAGCTTTCATATATTAAAAGTTGTTGTATTAATTAAATATATTAAGTTCAATTTATTGGTCTTGTTTAAGACTTTGCTAGAAACATCTATATCTAATACAAATCAAATCACATTTAATAAGTTTATAGATGCCGTCACAAACAGACACTAAATGATAAAACATAAATTGAGCCAAACGTGTAGCAACATGCAGTATTTAATCATACAGAGACCATTTGCCATTGCATGCTTGAGCTGAAGTTAAGGTTATCTGTAAAGATAAATCTAATAAATTGGACTTCTTGAAATCATCGAATTCATTTTTAGAATTTATTTATTTTGGTTTTTGCTCCCGCATTTCTCAATCTCCTCTCGTGTTTCGTTTTCGTTTCCAGAAAAAAGAACACGAAGAACTTCAGAGAATGATCGTCGGTCAGACCAGGGAAGCTGGAGATGAGGATTTGGAGGTTTCAAGAGATTTGTTCTTCTTAGATGATGATGATGTAATTAGATGCTAATGATGAAGATTATGGTGATGGTGACGATGCTTAGTCTTAGTAAATTACATTTAAGAGCATAAACAAGTCAAGTATTTTGCATTCTTTGATTCTTTTGATTAATTAAGTTGATGGAATAATTAAGAATTGAATGATTGCCAGTTGAGTAAGTTCTAAGTCTCATAAGAAATTATTCTGCATTTGATGATCATCGTTTTCAAAAGTACTTTCAATGCAAAAGTTCGACTTTTGTTTGCTCGGAAAGAAATTTAATTATTAACATTTAGTTAGTCCATGCCAGACTTGATGGCTAAATGACATTGCATTGGCGTTCTTCCCACACCAGGTCGTCCAGATAACGGGTAAAGGTCGCGGGGTCGTCGCCAAGAGGTCGTTCAGCAGAGGAGAGTTCATGGTCGAATACGCCGGCGACCTCATCGAACTCTCGACGGCAAAACAAAGAGAATCTCAGTACAAACTCTCTCCCTCTTATGGCTGCTACATGTACTACTTCAGTCACAACAGCAAGCGATACTGGTACGTTCCCAGTATTGGGACATCGCGAGGCCGGTATAAGATCGGAATTCGTTTTTGAGTTAAAAATGTTCATTTGCTTACGGGATTCTCGTACGTTTGCTTATGACGTGCAGACAGATGCATTCTAATTGCTTTGATATTTTATCTCACAATGGCCCTTCTATCTGGCATGCAGGATGATGGGCTGAACATGGCCTTCAAAATACTAGGATTGTAGTTCATTTGGCTGACCTGGAGTTAAAATAAATAATTAAATATATATTTTATTAAGTTTAGTGTTAAAATAGAAATAACTAACGAGCTAATTTGAAACTATACGAACGGACGGACAAACTGACTTACGTCACGACATTTTCAGCATCGACGCCACAGAAGAAACTGGTCGTCTGGGCAGGTTGGTGAATCACAGTCGACTGAACCCGAACTGCAAGACCACCGTCGTGGACGTGGGGGGCGTCCCGAGACTCATCCTGGTGGCCAACAAGATCATCGAACCCGGAGAGGAGGTGCTCTACGACTACGGAGACAGGAGGAAAGAGTCCCTCAGGGACCATCCCTGGCTCGCCCTCTGACGGGCCGTCGGACGTAGCGTAGTCGACGTAGTTATTTTTCTTGCAACGTATTTTTGGATTCTTTTCTTTTCTTCTTACTCTCTCTTTCTTTCTTTTTTTTACTTGAATCGGACGAGCGACCTTTTTTCTCTCGAAGGCCGTGTCGAAAACGTGCAGCGCTCACGTTTCTCCTAGGAAATCGATCTCCTTCCTTCCTTCCTCCCTACGGGGTGGGAGAGTGGGTGGGGGTTTTGAACCCGACCACCCTCCCTCTGACCTTAACGGTCCATCCGACCGATTTGATTTAATTAAGACAGTTGTATCTTTTATTCAAAGCTCCTGGAATGCTCTCAATGTTATTCAATTTATTGAATGTTTCTGTCAACTGCTGCACTTATTATGAAGGATTGACTAGTGATTAAATCCTCATCACCTACGATGACGCCGTCGACGACCTTCACCTTGATGGCGACGATGACGATGATGATGATGTTCAAATATCGATTGATTTTTTGTTATTTGCATTCGATTTTGAACACAGAACTGGAATGAATTTTTTGGTCGTGCGTTATTTTATTTAAGCGGCGTTTATTCGTGCCATCTGGCGACTCCTAAGATTTTGAGTGTTTGATAAGATTTTGCAACGAGTTTTTCTACAAGTTTTCTCCTGACGATGGTCTACGGGAAACCATCTGCTCGGTGCAGCATTCCGGCTGGAAAACTGGAAAAGTTTGCAGTCTTTCGAGGGAACGTCGATTCACTCGGAAGGTTCGAACGGTTTAAAAGAACTTTATTCTCGAGATGTAAAACCGATAATCCGATAAACAATGATTACAAAAGAATGTAGTTTTTAATAAACATATCGAAATGCCCTCAGGCCTGAAAAGCGTTATAAAATAAGGAGAAAAAAACTGAAAATCAGTTCATAGATGTTGCGTTTATGAAAAATTCTTTCTCTTGCAGAAAGCTTGCGACGATACTAAGGTGATTAATATATGCAAGGGAAATTAAACAATCCTAATTACTAAATAATAACGGGGATCAAATTAATTACTCAATTAGTTAATTATTTATTCGAGTCCGTGATTTTTTTTAATGAAGTTCAGGAGATTGGCAGAGCGGTGGTACTATTCAAGTCGAATCTGCCTTTTCTATGTCCTGCGACACTTTGTGATCGAGTCAATAGTTGCATCGGTAATCATTACTTATTGTGGTTAAATGTTTAACTAACTGATCAGGTAATGGCTAGTTAAATGGTTAAGTAATTGCTAGGTTAGTTAATTAAATGCACTGCAAAGCTAGGAAAACGTTCTGGCCAAAAGATGAGTCGATTTGATAGCTTTCTCGACACCCAGCAATCTGCGAATCCCAAATTAGGCAGGCATTTTGTCGACCACTCTTCTCATTGGCCGATCGATTGGCGACATTTCACTTCCGGTTTCAGAGCCAAGATGGCGTCCCGGAAGCGGGCCTCCGACAGTCGTCTGATCTGAACGTCCAAGAAACCGTGGCCGTTGAGAAGGTGTTTGTACTCGCTGGCAGTTCTTTCGCGCCCTCCTGCCGCCACCAGGATTCCAAGGTCGAATATCAAGGTCATCAGGGGACCGTCTTTGTCATCATTGAGGACTTTCTCGAGGACAAGAAGAGCTCCGCCTGAAGTTGAAAAAATATTTTAAAGAAATATTTATTAAAAACAATATTTAATAATGTTATATTAAAATATTATTTTAAAAAAATATTTAAAAGTATTTTAAATCTGTTACAAAAAAAGGTGTCATTTTAAATTGTGCAGTATTAATCTTTAAATCATATAATAGCAATAATACAATAAACATTATTATTATTACTCGTAAACAATGATATTATTATTACTCTAATATCAATTATTATTTATTATTTTCACTCATTAATTACTTCGAATTAAATAAAAACCCACCCGGATTGACCGCTTCGTAGACTTTTTTAAGCAAAACATGCAACGACTCGTCGTTCCAATCGTGCACCACGTGACTTAAGATGTAAAGGTCGGCCGGGGTCAAAGGTTCTTTGAAGAAGTCCTCTGGCGATTTAGAATGAAAACCGAGCGTTAAATACTTAATTAACTAATAATGATAACAGTAATAATAATGGTGGTGATAATAATAATAATAATAATCATCATCATCATAATAATAGTAATAATAATAATAATAACAAAACAATTCACTAGATTCAAATTTGAGATTTTGTGGCAAGTCGTTTGACAGGAAGTGATGTCTGCTGTTGACCACGTGATCTAAGTCAGACACAGTGACGTCCATGGAGGGATACTTGGTGGCCAGGGACAGACCGAAGGCACCCGTGCCTCCTTCAAAATCGGAAATCGATTTTAACATAATATTGATTATTAACATATTATGTGTCATATTATGAAAAATGGTTTTAGAATAAATTAGCATACTATTAACGAAATATGCATTACAGAATTAAACAGAATTAAGTCACTGGGATTGGGTTATCATCAATTGAACGCTTTAAGTCAGATTCTATCACGTAATGATAACCATTGTTTCCATGACAACAGCAACAACAATCAAATTCAATAATCAACCACTTACTAATAAAAGATACATTAATTATGACTAATAAATAACAATGACCTCCGAGGTCAACTGCCGTCTTGAAAGGTGAAAGGTCGAAAGCCCTGAGGACAGAGGGCGAGTCAGCCCTGGAAAACATGTGCATAGTTTGAAGGAATTCAATTTGCTTCTCGTCGTTGCAGTAGAAGCCGTTGCCTTTGTTGAAGCACTGGTCGCCGCTACCGAGGGCAGAGTTCAGCTGCCTCTTGCCTTCAATGTTCGTAGGACGATTGATTTATTATTTGTTTAATTATTATTTAATAATAATAATAATAATAATTATAAAACGATGATGATGATTTAATAAATTTAATAAACTAATATATCAGTGAAGTATTCAAGTTCATTTTATATTATTATTATTACTGTTATTATTATTATTATTATTATTATTATTATTATTATTATTATTATTATTATTATTATTATTATTATTATTCTGGAAATTTATTTTTTTTTTAAATTAGTATTATTAATTTATTGTTTGTCGAAGCTTTTTTGATTCAATGCATCGATTGAGATACATTGGAAATACGTCATTCAATTATATAGGTTAATATATTTTAATTTTAACATTAAATATTAAAATATTAAAAATTTAATTTGAAAAATAAATTGGTCTCGAAAATGAATTCACTTCTTGCCGACAACAAAGCAATTCAGGTTGAAAACATGTCCGAAACACAGACGACAATCCACTTGTAAGGGTTTTTAAAATCACGATTTTTGGATTTAAAGTTTAAAAAATAAAAAAATTAAAAAATAAAAATTAATTTCAACGTTAATTCATTCAAAAGTACACGTAAAGAAAAGTACTGCAAACGTTTGCAGATACAAAATGCAATACAAGATTGCAAATGATTAGATAGAAGGTCGTACGTGATGTTTATAATCACGTTAGGATTGTGATGATGATGATGATTATAATGATAATAATATAATCATAACAGTGAATTAATTGAATAAAAAGCAATAATGATATTAATGACACTATTAATAGCACTATCGACGATGATGACGACGACGTCGATGATGGATGGATGGACGGATGAACGTAGTTTAGAAAATTATAACATAAACAGATTATGAATGTTGCGAGCATAAATAAAAAAAAAATTATTTAAGAAGTTTTGGAAAAATATCGAAAGAAAAAGAATAAAATTAATTAATTTGCCGCCCTTGCACTGACAAGAACAGGTGAAAAATTTACATCCTTCACGGGAAGCGTTGACATGGTGATCATTCAATCTTCACTTAAAAATATAATAATAATAATAATAATAATAATAATGATAATAATAATAATAATAATGATAATAATAATAATAATAATAGATGTCAGTCGACTCTACATTAAAAGACGCAATGGAGGCCGGGGACTTATCCAACTGATGTCTGCCTACAGCTGTTCCATGGTTAACTTGAGTGATTATATTGAACAGGGCAAAGACAGGCTCTGTAGTCTTGTCAAAAAGCATGAAGCAGGGAAGGCAAAATATTCTCTCCTTAAGGAAGCAAAGACAATTAAAAATAAATATCTGTCTTTGCCCATTGTTCAAACATCTGTGAAAGAAATGTTAAAGGACAACATGGAGAAGGAGAGAATAAATGAATTGAGGGAAAAGCCCATGCATGGACAATTCTTTTGTAACTTAGAAAAGAATTGGGTGGACAAAGAAGCAAGCTGTGCTTGGTTAAGAAGCGCTGGGCTCAAAGGCGAAACTGAAAGTTTAATCATGGCAGCTCAAGACCAGACACTAAACACACGTTACCATCAACGCATGATATTGAAGCAGAAGATAGATGGCAATTGCAGGATCTGTGGCAAGGCCCAAGAAACGATAAGCCACATAACGTCGGGGTGCACTGTGTTAGCAGCAACTGAATATTTGCACCGACATAATAAGGTGGCCAGTTACATCCACTGGGTTGTATGCCGTGAGCTAGGATGGGAAGTTCCAAAGAAATGGTACGAGCACACGCCCCAAAGTGTGACGAATATAAAAGATTACACCATTCTATGGGACTATGCAATTATCACGGACAGGAAAATATTGGCCAACAGACCTGACATTGTCATCCATGACAGGAGATCCAAGTCTTGCCTGCTAATCGATGTTTCAGTCCCGGATGATAAGAACATCGCGCTCAAAGAAGCTGAAAAAATTAGCAAATACAAGGACCTGGAGATTGAAATCAACAGGATGTGGAAAGTGAAGTCTAAAGTCGTTCCGGTAATTGTAGGAGCGCTCGGAACGCTAAGAAAAGACTTTACAAAGTATGTAGAGTTGATACCAGGACGACCAAAGACTTCGGAGATTCAGAAGATCTCCTTGCTGGGCACTGCCCACATTCTTCGAAAAGTTCTTGGGTGAATTGCTGAGAGCACTGGTAGTGCTCAGCATTCATTCATCACCGGCTGTGAGACCGAGAAGAAGCAGGAAAAATGTGTATAATAATAATAATGATAATAATAATAATAATAATAATGATAATAATAATAATAATGATTATTATTATGATAATGATTATTATTATGATAATTATTATTATGATTCTGTATTATTATTTATTTTTATAGTAATCAATATAATTCCTTAATAATTATAATTGTGATAATTTTTATAATTCGGAAATTCATTTCTGTATTAGTAGATAAATAAAATGCAATAAAAAAATGCAGAAGACATTAATAATAATAATTGGTATAATTTTAGTAATATTTCATAAAAAAAACAATTCAATTTATTTTCAATCCTTTGATTTCTTTTGACTATTTTTCAATTACAAGAAAATATTTTTATCTGGAATAATATTTTTAAAATTCTATTTTCGAGCCAGTAATGATTTTCTTCCATTTTTCTGTAATATGTCATCGATTATTTTCGAATTACATGTGAAAATGTGAAAAATATGAGTGAAAAATACGAAGCATTTTGATTTTTGAAACAATTCAAAAATGATAAAAATAATTTATTATTATTATTATTATTATTATTATTTCGTTATTTAATTAAATAAATCATTAATTAAATAATTAACACAATTATTAACTAAAATTTTATAATACTTGAAATTAAAAAATGATTCGAATATAAAGTTAATAAATATATAGAAACAAATTTAATGTTACTATAATTATATAATGTTACTACAATTACATAACATTATAATATATTATATATCTTAAAATATTAAAATATAATACTAATATAATACATTATTAAAATGCAACATTAAAATATAATATATTATATTATATATAAATTATATTATATTTTATATTAATAATTAAAGTTTTTATTTCCAATAACTTGATGAAGCTGATGATTCATTCTTGATGACCTATTTTTAAAAACAATTCGAGTACCTTATTAATCAGGTGGTCTTAGGCATGAGTCATTCATAATATATTTGATTTATTTTTAATTATGAAAAATTATTAATAATAAAATTGTTATTGTTACGTAATTGTTCATTTAAACGAAGTAAAATTAAACTTTTACCAATAATGATAATAATAATAATAATAATAATAATAATAATAGTAATAATAATAATATATTAATTATAAGTATAATAAAGAGAATTTTAACAACCACGTGCAATTGGGATAATAAAGTTTTTGAGATATTAATTCAATATTCCCGTAAAAAGGTGGACAAAAAATTAATTTTTAATTAAAACAAAAATTACTTGTCTAGACTTTGCGTGCGCGATTTGCGAGGGACGTGTGTGGCTGGTTGATTTCCAGGAGATAATTTGTTAGCTTAGGTATGTGTGTACGTGTTTGTGTCTACGGATGTGCGTGTGTTTATGTGTGTTTGTGTGTGTTTTTAAATGTTTGTGTCCGTGAGAATATCTGTGAGATTGTTTGATTAAGTACTTGATGAGGTTGTGATGGACTGATAGCAAATTTCAAAAAAAAAATTCTGCGTCAAGTGATTTCGAATCGATGTTTAGGTTACAGCGTAATAGCGATTATTTGGTTAAGATTATTTTGAAGTGTAATAACGCTTCTTATTATTATTACTATTTATTTACATTTATTATATTAATTGAAATTATTGATCGATAAGTTTTAATAAGGTGGGAGAATGGAAAGGTCATACCCTCTTTCACGCCCTTCTTGAGCTGTCCATAGAGGGCGTACAAGTCCCCTATTTTGGCAATCAGGGGTTTCATTGAGGCAGGCCCTGAACTCGCCAGGAACATTTCAGCGCAAGGAGTGTTTTTGTAGACGGCTGTGGAAACAATAAATAAAAGTTATTTAAATTTAATTATTTAATAATATTTAATAACAAATTTAATTATTTAATAACAACAAATTGGCAATCTGTTGTCTAATATAAAGTGTGTATATATATATATATATATATATACAATATAATAATACTAATAAATAATAATAATAATAATAATAATAATAAATAATAATAATAATAATAAACATGCACCCGATGATGTCACCATGGCAACCGACTCAAACGCCCGAAAAAGTGTTGAAGGAGTGGAAAAGGACTTTAGATTTTTATAAGCTTTCAGTTCAAAGATGTGTTTCGTATTTATGCAGTACTGATTTATTATTATTATTATTGTTATTATTATTATTTGTTATTATTATTACTACTGTTGTTATTATTATTATTATTATTATTATTATTATTATTATTATTATTATTAGTAGTAGTAGTAGTAGTAGTATGAGTATTCTTATTCTTATTATTATTATTTTAATGTAATATTTATGAAATATGATCAATATATTATATTATTGTTGCCGTTTTAATTTTTTCTTCTTATTACGAATAATTTTTAACGTTAAGGTTTCTTTGAATTCCATGAACAGATCAACGCATAATTTCTAAAATTATTTCAATTTATTTATTTTTTTTAAGGACACAAAAATGGCAAAAATCCATTTTCTATTTTCTACAAATTCTTCCATATTCTTAGGAAGATCTAATTTCTAGGTACACATTCTTTTCATGGAATTGAGATTTAAATTTAAAAAAATAATGATTTTTTTCGTCGTTTTTTAATATTTTTTCAAATAATTATGAAATCTGAACATAATATAACAACAATAATTCTTTTGATAATAGTTTTATTATACTTGATTTTAATATTATTTTAACGAAATATTTTTATTATCTTTATTTATTATTTATCATTATTTATAGTAATATTTTCTATGTGACCTAATAATGCTTTTTGTTATTAGGAACTTGAATCCAATTATGATCAGATTAATATTATTATTAATAATAAATGTTATTATTAATGTTATTATTAATATTATTATTAACCACTATTTCAATATTTATCGATTTAGCTATAATTGAACATGTTAATAAATAATTAATTGTAACGTTTATATATAATTTTTTATAACTAATAATCCTAAATAATTGTTATTATATCAATATTATATGTCAATATTAAGTAATTAATTAATTAATTGTATTTATTTTTTAATTTATTTATTATCGCTCACCCAATCTGTTGGAAGTGTAGGATTTCTCGAGTAGGCTGAGAGCAGAACAAGCGTTGAGAAGTCTTTCGGTGGCATCAGGATCGAGTCCAAGTCTACAGGCAATCATGTAGGCGGACATGGGGCTTATGGAGTGGGTCAGCTCTTCGAAGATGCCCAGCGTGGTGGCAGTGTACAGGACCTGGAAATGATGCGGTGGATGGACGGACGGACGGACGGACGGATGGACGGATGGACGGATGGACGGATGGACGGATGGATGGATGGATGGATGGATGGATGGATGGATGGACGGACGCACGATCGGATGGATGGATGGTTGATGAATAGATTAAAGAATGATTGAATGAACTGTTAACTTTATAACATGTATTATTTTATTTTTGCATTATATAACGAATTATTATTACTAAAATCCTTAGTTTCTTCCATTAAAGCTTTTAAATCTGCAACATTAAATTGCGCTTAAATATTTTTAATCTTTACTTTTTTTTATAAAACATTTTAATTAATTTAATTTATAAATTAAGTCACGAACATTATAGTTATTTTACTATTTATATTATTAATTATTTTGCTATTTATTAATCATTTTATTATTTATTTTCAGTCACCTGCGTCTTTTGGAAACCCATAACTATTTCCATGACCTCAGTTGCCGACATGTTGTCTGGGTTCATGTTTGTTGTTGTTGTTGGTTGTGGTGTGTTGCTATGGTGATCGTTGCTGTAGTTGTTATTATGGTTGCTGTTGTTCAGACAACAATCTGAAAAAATGGGATATCTTAGAGATACTGCTTCATGTATCAATATTAAGATATCATATTTAATTAAATATATTTTAATTAACTCGGTTTAACAAGAACATAATTAAATTAATTAAATTTAATCTTTTTAACGTTAGTTCCTGTTAGAAATAATATGTGATAGAAATAACACTATAATAAATATATTATAATAGATTTATTTTTTTAATTTAGCAAATAATAATTTTAATTATCAAAATCGAAATTTATTGTTTCTCTGCGACATAATAATGTTTGACATATTTCCATAAACATATTTTAATATAATAATAATAATGATAATATAATAAACTAATAATGAATTAAAGTGTAATTTTAATATTTTATTATTATTACATAAGGCACGGGCGAACCCCTAGCCTGCAACAAAATCACAAAGCTTTCAACAAAAGCTCAACATAACTAACGAACTTACATACATCGGGTCATGAGATGGTACAATGAATGGGGACTGAAGGTTAATTATGATAAATGCAGTTGTATGAAATTTGGCACAAAAAAAGAGGATCACGAATACACCATAATGGACACAGATGGAGCCACTTATTCAATTCCTAACGTGGACAAGATTTCAGATCTAGGCATTATATTGGATGCAAACCTTAACTTCATGGAGCACGTCCTGCAGAAGGTCAACAGGGCTAACCAGATGCTAGGAATCATTTACAGAAACTTCAAACATCTGTCAGAAAATGTTTTGGTCCTAGTTTACAAAGCCTTGGTGAGGCCTCATTTGGAGTATGCGATACAGGTTTGGAGTCCACACAGAAAAGGCCAAATAGACACTTTAGAAAGGGTGCAACACCGGTTCACCCTAATGTGCAAAACTTGCAGGAATTTAGTTTATGAAGAGAGATTGAAAAAACTGGGGCTTCCATCGCTGGTATTCAGAAGAAAAGGGCCGATTTGATCTTACTATTTAATATCATCAAAGGATCTGCACAGAATGCATGGGGCCCTATACTCATGCCATGTCCAGATGAGAGGACAAGAGGTCACGACTGGAAGCTGGCAACAGGAGTGGCACACAAAGACTTGAGAAAATTTTTCTTCAGTAATCGAGTCGTGGAGAGCTGGAACAACATCTTTTTTATAATATTTTTTATAATATAATATAATGAATACAAATATAATAATAACTTATAGAATATAATTATAAATAAAATGAATAATTTATGGTGTTAAATTTATTAAAAATATTTTTAAAAAACAATCGAAATGACATTCGAACCTCGGAATGTAATTCAGAATATTTTCAATAAATTTTTAAAGAATTTAAATAATAAAAAATTAATATTTTTTTATTTAGTAGAATAAAAAATAAATCATCTTATTTCAAATTTCAATATTTATGACTTTATAAATTAAAAATAATAGTTAATTATTTGTCTTCTGAGTTGTCAGAAAAGATTTTAATGTATTTTAATAAATAAATGAATTACACAGATATTTAAAATTATAAATTACATTTATAAATTATAAATAAATTAAAATGTATATAATATAATATTATATAATTTATCTATTATAATATGATTACTTTATTTAAATTACTTTAATTAAATTGCTATCAAAATCAAATTATAATAAATAAATTATATAAATAATTATAATTTATGATATGTAAATAGAAATAATATGTGATAGATAAATTTAAATTCCACGCTGTGAAATAATTAGCAACTTAAAATTTGTTTTTTTGTTATAAGGGCTTTTAATAATTTATTATTATTATTGATTATTCTGATTAATAATAATTCAAATATTTCTTTATAATCCATAAATTGCAACGATTTTTTATTTTGAATTTGTTCATATCAAGGTCAGAATCTCATTCGATTGTCGTTCGTTTCAAGTCGCATCCGATTGAATGCAATTGATTGAAAGTATTTTGATTGAAAGTATTTGATTGAAAGTAATTGATTGAAAGTATTTTGATTGAAAGAAATTGATTGAAAGTATTTTGATTGAAAGTAATTGATTGAAAGTATTTTGATTGAAAGTAATTGATTGAAAGTATTTGATTGAAAGTAATTGATTGAAAGTAATTTTGATTGAACGTATTTCGTATATTTTTTGCACTTGAGGAAGTAAAAATTGTACAAAAAAAATGAAAAATGATTCGCTACTATCCTTCCAGTTGTTGGTAGCTAAAAATATCTTTGTTAATAATTGGCATATTTTTAAACGGAATAAATTACTTTTTATTACTATTAACAGTAACAATAATAATGATAATAATAATAATAATAATAATAATAATAATAATAATAATAATAATAATAATAATAGTAATAATAATAATAATAATATTGACAATAATAGTAATAATAATAATAATAATAATACCAATGCTAATGCTCGTAACTTAAATATATTATATTATGTTTATATTAATTATTTATCAGTCAAAGTTTGAGTTAATATGGTAAATGTTACGTGTTAACTTTAATCATTTAGGCTACGTACAATGCTGACAATTTATTATTATTATTATTATTATTATTATTACTATTATTATTATTATTATTATTATTATTATTATTATTATTATTATTATTATTATTATTATTATTATTATTATTATTACAAAAGTAGCACTTCAGATAAATATTTTTAAATAATTTAATAGAAATATATTTCAATTTATTGGAACCGAAAACTCCCAACAAATTTTTAAATTTACAATTGAAAAGAAAATATGAAAAGGTTGAAGCACCAACCTCGTCTTCCGCTTGAAGAAGTTTTGAACATCGGTTGACGAAATAAAAGTGATTGGCGATGCCGATTGATTGAACCTGTTGCTCGATTGATTGAACGTCGATTGAACGTCCTGGTCGATTGAACGTTCTGCTTGATTGAATGTTCTGCTTGATTGAATCTTCTACTCGGATAACGACTTTCAAATTACTGGCGAATTATAAACATAAAAAGTTTCTCTGAAAATTCAGCGCCCTTGCCAACGACGTCTGCGCATCGAAACCTGCCTTGGGGTCCCAGTATGGACGAGCGGTAGCTTTTATAGACTTTCATAACCTCGTTCCGAAGTCCTATCGTGAATTTGATTGCAAAAAAAAAGAGAGGGGAGGTTGGGCTGTGGGGAGATTGGGTGGGGAAAGATCACGTGCACACGGACGTGAATTTGTGTTTTCAACTCCTTCGTTCTCAACGATTGAATGGCCGGGCGTGCGTGAAGATCAATATGCCGATGTCTATGATGTGCAGGTCTCTTAGTTCTAATGTAATTATTATTATTACTACTATTATTATTATTATTAATATTATTATTTCTGCTGTTTTTGCTGTTATTGTTGTTATTTTCATTCAATTATTCAAATTGTCGTTTTACGAACAATTTGAATAATTGAAATTATTAAGAAAATATGGTAGAAGATGTTTATAATATTTATTATCACGAACAATTTAAATTTAAATTTAGATTTCCATGCTCTTGAAAGTTTAATTTAATTATATTTTAAGACTATAACAATTAATATCGTCATCATCGTCATCATCATCATCACAATCTAAACATGTGATGTAAATTGAACATAAGCTACAGACCTTTAAATATATTAAATGCCAATATTTTTTGTTCTGGAATACCGTATAATTTCTATTTATTATTTTATTTATTATTTATTATTTTATTTATTATTTTATTCCTAAAACCTTCTATTTTTTTGTAATTAATTGCAAATTTCAAATTTTTCGAGGTTTAAAGATTTAAAAAAAAAATAAATAAAAAATGTTGCCAAAAATGCAAACAACTTCCCTTACACGAAGCAGACGTGGCTTTTTGTCCTTGCGACTTGAAAAATTAATTAATTAATTAATTAATAAACAATTAATTCGAAATTATTTTATAATTTTTTTGGTCTCATATTCAGAGAAACATTCGTGCTGATAACTTATTATGAATAGTTGGAAATTAAGCTGTATAAACAAGATGCAATATCAACAACAACAACGACATCAACAACAACAACGACGATGTCAACAACAACAGCGATATCAACAACAGCAACAACGATGTCAACAACAACAGCGATATCAACAGCAACAACAACAACAAGCTAATTAGTTTTGAGTAGGTACCAATTCTTGTTTTACAATGTCAGTTGCTCAAAAATAGTTAATGAATAATTTTGAAAACATCAAATGCACAACATCCGATGGAAAGTGGAATTTATAAATTAAAACAATTTTTATTTTCTGAAGACGCATTAGACATTGATTGAAACGTTTTTCATTTTGACAGTTGATTGATTGACAATCGTGATTGATTCGACAACATACACATCCATGGATGGATGGATGGATGGATGGATGGATGGATGGATGGATGGATGGATGGATGGATGGATGGATGGATGGATGGATGG